>JAXLNS010000007.1:96087990-96395490 GCA_037215915.1 Pantherophis vulpinus | reverse complement strand
ACTGTACTGTACTGTACTGTACTGTACTGTACTGTACTACTGTACTCTACTCTACTCTACTCTACTCTACTCTACTCTACTCTACTCTACTCTACTCTACTCTACTCTACTCTACTCTTTATTCTGTCCTATCCTGACCACATCAAAATATTGAGTTTTACAGTGAAGATCCCCAAAATGAATTCCACAAAAAGCATTATCTTGGAGCAAGGATGGTTTCCAGAGCTTTATAGGATCTCAGCATAGACATGCATTATGTACACATTGCCAATTTGATTTTTTTTTTAAAAAAAAAAAAGATTAATTAAAACTGATACTCACAATTGCATAACCAGATACAGATGAGTTGAACTCTCGTAAATGTCTTCCAGGGCCACAATATTCTCATGCTTGATCCTATGTAAAAGAGAGTAGAACAAGGTCAAAACTAAGCACCCAGGGATGGTACATTTGTATAATTGAGCCAGATGGGTGACCTTGGGCCAGTCATTCTCTCTCCGCCCTCGGAAGCAGACAATGGCAATGCCACTTCTGACATCTGGCCAAGAAAACGGCAAGGATTTGTCCACTAGGAGTCAATGCTGCCTAAGAACGAGAGTCAAGATACGTCCATTTATCTATAGTATACAAAAACCCATTAACCTCTTTTTTGCAAGGTTAAGAGGCTCTTCTTGAAGATTAAACAGCAGGGGGCAGCATCCGATTAACCGTGGTTAGGTTCAAAGGTTAAGCAGGCTTCGAGACGGAATTAGCACTTGATGAGAAATCTCAGGGCTCCAAAACAGACTGAGAAGTCAAAAACATGGTATATAAGCCAACAGAAAGCTACTTTTGCATTTTTGAGATGGTCACGGCCTGGAGGTGTTTCCGAGGTCACCAAGAGTCAACTTGAAGAAGTTGTTCAAGCACCTGCTTCTCTCTAAAGCATGGATTACCAATCCAAATAATTTAGACAGATGCTTTTGGAGCTCAACATAATTAAACAGGCTGGAAAGTGCGTTGATAATTGGGCTCATAGATTCCAAATCAACCCTGGTCTGAAAATTTATTCCAAGCGCTCGCTTGAATACATTCTGGTACTCAACTATTTTGAAAACCGATCTGACAATTATAAGGGCACTTAGCTGAAGAAGCACAGAAACATCCCTAATAAATAAATATTATGCTATACACAGAAATTATAGTCAAGAGATATTGTACTATCTGTCTATGTGGACAGAATAATTTTATATTTCATTCTGTTATACCATACTATGTCTAACTATAGGAAGAGGTAACATTCATGAGGTACAGGCCCTAAAAATTGAAGGTTTCGTGTGATTTTATGACTTTGAACGTTTCTTGAAGTTAATATCTTCAATTGTCTACAAGTCATCTTTGACTTATGACCGCAACAGGGACCAGAATTTCTGTTACTAAGCAAGGTGAGTTATGCCTGTTGTAAGTAAAAGCTGGTCTGTGTCCAAGCTGGGACACTGGAGAAATAAATTGGAGGCAGGCTGCATTTTGGAAAGGAGGTCTTTGTTTATTTAGGAATCCGAAGCGAAGTAACACAGCAATTGGTTCTGGGACAGCTGACAAAACAGTCTGGTGAGTGGATGGGTATTTATGTGGTTCTAGGACTTTGTGATTTAGATGCTCAGGTGCGTTGTAAAATGTACTTTAGCCTGTCCTTGAATGTGCCCTTTTTAATATTCTAACTGTTGTTACCTGACTCCTATTGTGGTTGCGAGGTTTTTTTTTACTTTTAAAAGCATTTTTTTGGCCGAAGAGGCTGTCGAAAAAATGCTTTTAAAAGCCTCTGACAATCTCAGCTGAGCCGCGCGATCATCAGAGGCTTTTTTTTAACTTTTAAAAGCATTTTTTCGGTCGAAGAGGTTGTAGAAAAAAATGCTTTTAAAAGCCTCTGACAATCTCAGCTGAGCCACGCGATCATCAGAGGCTTTTTTTTTATCTTTTAAAAGCATTTTTTCGGCCGGAGAGGTTGTAGAAAAAAATGCTTTTAAAAGTAAAAAAAAAAAAAGCCTCTGATAATCGCGCAGCTCAGCTGGGCATGGGTGGGGGCAGGCAGGGATTTTTGCTACCGGTTCTCTGAACCACCCACCACCATCGCTACTGGATCGGGCGATCCGGTCCAAACCGGGAGCATTTCACCCCTGCCTTTTCTCTTCCGGGAGGGGGGTTTCTTTGCTAATCTGGGAGCTTTCTTACATTAAACTCTCCCTGTGCAATCAATTTTATGTGGGTTTTTTTTAATGCCATGGTTGTTAAGCAAATTACTGCAATTGTTAAGTGAATTGTGTGGGCATTCATTGAATCTAGTTTCTCCCGTCGACTTTGCTTGTCTGGGAAGCTGGGAAGATCACAAGCGGAGATCACGTGATTCTGGGATCCTGCAACCATCGTCATCACCTGCTGGTTGCCAGCGCCCGAATTTTGATCACACGATTGTGAAGACGCTACAACAGTTGTTAAGCGCAAATACCGGTCGGGAGTCAGTGCTGTGGTAACTCTGAACGGTCCCTAAATCAAATGCTTGTAAATTCAAGGTTATCTGTCTTAGAAATATGTTTTACTTTCTAAATAATGTTCACGCTTGTTTAAAGTAAAAATTCGTTCCAAAACTGTTTCCGGAATGTTTAAATTTATTACAAAAAAAACCCCCAAAAACCTGTGCAAATATTTCTACAAAACTGAAAATGTTCCCATACTTACAGATTTGCTTAACAGATGCCCTCGTTATGGTATCCTTCCTATTGTGTTCATTTCAATACACAATTTCCCTCAACATATCTTTTAAAAAAAATCTACTCCAAAGCATGTTTATTTGATTGCAGCACATATATTGTTTTGATAACTTGCTCTAAAATTCGAGCAGAACCAGTTTTTTGGCTTTACTCTCAAACCAAACTAGCATATGTCCTTCTCTGTAGGAAAACATACCCATCCTTTTCTTCCTTTCTGGGGTGAGCAGTGCTGCTATTCAGTGGTGAAATCCATTTTTTTTTTTACTACCGGTTCTGTGGGTGTGGCTTGGTGGGTGTGGCAGGGGAAGGACACTGCAAAATCTCCATTCCCACCCCACTCCAGGGGAAGGATACTGCAAAATCCCCATTCTCTCACCATTCCAGGGGGTAAGGATATTGCAAAATCTCCATTCCCATCTCACTCTGGGGCCAGCCAGAGGTGGTATTTGCCAGTTCTCTGAACTGCTCAAAATTTCTGCTATCGGTTCTCTGAACTGCTCAAAATTTCCGCTACCGGTTCTCCGAACTGCTCAAAATTTCTGCTACCGGTTCTCTGAACTACTCAACATTTCCGCTACCGGTTCTCCAGAACCTGCTGGATTTCCCCCCTGCTGCTATTCCTACAGCAAATAAGAGGTAAGCCAAAGAAATGAAAGGCTTAAGGGGAGAAATGAAAAGGCACAATGCACAATGCGCCTCCCACCGGTGAGCTGGTTCTCTGGTCCCCACCGTGCATGCGTATGTAGGGGATGCGCATGCATGCATGGGGGCGGGGCACATGCACGGGAGTCATGCGTGCATGTGGGGGGGCGGAGAATGTGGGAGGTCACATGCACATGCGCAGGGACGGGGTGCACAGAGTGGGGAGTCGTGCATGTATTGCATTATGGGTGTGCACTCGGTGCCAAAAAGGTTAGCCTTCACTGTTCTGTATTGTCTCTTACTTTGAATCTAATACATAATTCATTCATTATCACATCTCTCGTTCTTTCCTTCCTCTGTCCCTCCCTCCCTCCCCCTTTCCTTTCTTTTCCTTCCTTTTTTCCTCCCTCCCTCTCCCTTTCCTTTCCTTCCATTCCCTTCCCTCCTCCCTTCCTTCCTTTCTTTCTTTCTTTCTTTCTTTCTTTCTTTCTTTCTTTCTTTCTTTCTTTCTTTCTTTCTTTCTTTCTTTTTCTTTCTTTCTTTCCTCTTCACTCCCTCCCACCTTCCTTCCTCCCTCCGTCCCTCTTTCTTTCTTTCTTCTTCCCTCCCTCCCACCTTCCTTCCTTCCTCCCTCCCTCCCTCCCCTTTCCTTTCCTTCCATTCCCTTCCCTCCTCCCTTCTTTCTTTCTTTCTTTCTTTCTTTCTTTCTTTCTTTCTTTCTTTCTTTCTTTCTTTCTTTCTTCTTCTTCCTTCTTCCCTCCCTCCCTCCTTCCTTCCTCCCTCCCTCTCCGCCCTTTCCTTTCCTTTTCTTCCTTTTTTCCTTCCTTCCTTTTTTCTCCCGCCCCCTTTCCTTTCCTTTCCTTTCCTTTCCTTTCCTTTCCTTTCCTTTCCTTTCCTTTCCTTTCCTTTCCTTTCCTTTCCTTTCCTTCCCTTCCCTTCCCTTCCCTTCCCTTCCTTTCCTTTCCCTCCTCCCTCTTTCTTTCTTTCTTCTTCCTTCTTCCCTCCCTCCTTCCCCTTTTCCTTTCCTTTCTTTTTTCCTTCCTTTTCTTTCCTTCCATTCCCTTCCCTCCTCCCTCCCTCCCTCCCTCCCTCCCTCCCTCCCTCCCTCTTTTTCTTTCTTTTTTCCTTCCTTCCTTCCTTCCTTCCTTCCTTCCTTCCTTCCTTCCTTCCTTCCTTCCTTCCTTCCTTCCTTCCTTCCTTTCTCACACATTCCAATCCAACTGCACTCAACTTGCTTTTATGTTTCTCTACCATCCCTCACATCCATCACAAATTCTTAGATATCCATTTTTATTTCTGGTGAAAATAGTCGATTCCTTTGCAGCACACTGCACACCATCCCACTGCCAATTGAACCCTTTCCATTCAATCCTTAGACTTTAATATATCCATCGGATTCTAGGTTTTATTTTTTTTAAAAAAAAATGGCCCAAAGGGAAAGGGTGAGTCATCGTGCCTTACACAAGAGGGCTGGAGGCTCTGCGGAGAAAATTAAACGCTGCAAAGGTAATCAACAAAAGTAGATAATTACCACAAAAATAATAATTCATTGTTCCCAGTCAATCTAAAATAAGTTGAAATGAAGCCACTTCCTTTATGGAAAAGGGAGAAGAATGAGAAAAGGCAATTAAATGAAAGATCCTGTGTGATGCTAAAGAGAGTTTAGCGTTGCCAAAGCTGAAATTGTATTTTGCAGCCCCTTGTTTAATTTGGTTAAAAGAAAGGGTGATGTTGAAAATTATTAGACCTAGGTCTAATAATATTCTAATAATAAATAATAATTGGGTGGCATCAGGGGTGAAATCCAGCAGGTTCTGGAGAACTGGTAGCAGAAATTTTGAGCAGTTCGGAGAACCAGCAAATACCACCTCTGGCTGGCCCCAGAGTGGGGTGAGAATGGAGATTTTGCAGTATCCTTCCCCTGGAGTGGGGAGGGAATGGAGACTTTGCAGTATCCTTCCCCTGGAGTGGGGAGGGAATGGAGACTTTGCAATATCCTTTCCCTGGAGTGGGGAGGGAATGGGGATTTTGCAGTATCCTTCCTCTGGAGTGGGGAGGGAATGGGGATTTTGCAGTATCCTTCCCCTGGAGTGGGGAGGGAATGGAGACTTTGCAGTATCCTTCCCCTGGAGTGGGGAGGGAATGGAGACTTTGCAATATCCTTTCCCTGGAGTGGGGAGGGAATGGGGATTTTGCAGTATCCTTCCTCTGGAGTGGGGAGGGAATGGGGATTTTGCAGTATCCTTCCCCTGGAGTGGGGAGGGAATGGAGATTTTGCAGTATCCTTCCCCTGGAGTGGGGAAGGAATGGAGACTTTGCAGTATCCTTCCCCTGGAGTGGGGAGGGAATGGGGATTTTGCAGTATCCTTCCCCTGCTATGCCCACCAAGCCACGCCCACAGAACTGGTAGTAAAAAAATTTGGATTTCACCACTGGGTGGCATGCCCACCTATGGCATAAAAAAGTTAAATTCAATGTTGATTTTGGAAATCCTTTTATTAGATGAGCCATCCTGAGAATTTGGAACAAATAAAAAACCTAGAATATAACCAAAATACCTTTAAGGCTCCCTCTGTAAGAAGAATATATTACAGAAAAGAAATGGCAATTAAACAGAAAGCGTTACGATATGGTGACCTATGAGAATACTCCCAGGGCATAATTAAATTAAAACCCAGAGAAGTTTTAATATCAGATGGTTTCAAATGCCAATAGTTTTCATATGTGCAACTTTCTCAGAACAGCTTAAAATTGATCAAGGAGTGAATGTTTCTGAACAGAACCAAAAAACCACGTTTGAAATAGAATTATGAGCCAAGAGTGGCTGCTAAAACTGATATTTTTTTTCCTTAAAATTACCAACAGAAGAATAGTTAATTACAAATTGCATAATAAGATGGGCACAAAAATTTTCAATACAATATACAAATTAATCAATGGGAAAGCATGCGGGGCAGATGGATTGAAATTTACAGTATGTTATAACCTTAAAGGAGATTTCTATACAAATGATACATTGATGGCAGTTATCACTGGATAAATTGTCAAAAAATGTACCAAAGTGACTTCAAGCATATGCTGTGAAAATTTTTTAAAAAATGTAAAAATCAAGAAGGAACATTTTGCTATCTCTGGTAGGCTTGCAAAAAAAAAAAAAAAGCAATATCGGACTGAAATACATATAATTTTTTAAAAATTGAAATTTAATAGGCAATTCAGACCACAGAGTTTCTTGTTGAAGGGCAAAACTTTGAGAAAATTACACTGTATGTTATTTTTATACATAATAACAGGAACAAGAATCCTGTTAGCTTAATGTTGGAAAGATTGTATGATACCTACAATGGAAGAAGGGTTGCTAAAGCTGATGAAGAATAGATAGAGAAACTGACGATTAAATTAGGTGGAGGAATATGGAAACAAATGGGAAGATATAAAAATTGTGGAAAGGGAATTAGGTACCTGTTTATGTTAAATGTAAATAAAATATTTAGATTAAGAGAATATATTATAATGGTATATATATGATACACTAGAAATATATGTATAAAAGATATATTAAGATAAGAAAGAGAAAATGTATAAATATGGATTACTGATGCAAAGATGTTGAAAAGAAGAAGATGTAAATATCTGTTTTTGTTTGTTTGTTTTTTTAAAAAAACTGTTTAATAAAATTTATTTTAAAAAAAGATAGAGAAACTTATGGCTCTTATTGGGGGAAAAAAAACCATTGGCAAACTTTAATACGAATTGGAGGCCTTTTGTGGAACGTTTTGCACAAAAGAGGAAAAAAAATCACGACACGATGGATTGGATGACATAAAATTGATTGATGATGTGGGAAAACCGGAAGTGGATAGTTTAAGGTTGGATTTAAGTTTTAGCTATATAGAAAAGAAGTCGGAAGTCAATGTACCGGTATATGGAGATTCTCCATCACCTCCCAGGTTATGGTTAGCCCAAAGGTGCTTTCTCAAAAGACAACTGGAGTCTGTTTTTCCTTGAAGACGTTTCGCTTCTCATCCAAGAAGCTGAAGCTTCTTCAGTTCTGAAACGTCTTCATGGTCCAGTTGCCTTTTGAAAAAGCAGCTTTGGGACAAGTCAGATATCAGGTTTATATATGTATAAATCATATATATCTATATATCTCTATCTATATATCTCTATCTATATATCTCTATCTCTATCTCTATCTCTATCTCTATATCTATATCTATATCTATATACAAAAGTATGAAGGCTATTGCTTAACGCATTGTAAGCCACCCTGAGTCTCCGGAGAAGGGCGGCATATAAATCAAACTAATAAATAAATAGATATAGATATAGATATAGATATAGATATAGATATAGATATAGATATAGATATAGATATAGATATAGATATAGATATAGATATAGATGTGTGTGTGTATTTGTGTGTGTGTGTGTGTATCAGAAGTGGGATTCAGCCGGTTCAGCTGAAATATCTATATCTATCTATCTATCTATATCTATATCAGTGGTGGGTTTCAAATTTTTTTACTACCGGTTCTGTGGGTGTGGCTTGGTGGGCGTGGCATAGCTTGGTGGGCGTGGCAGGGGAAGGATACTATAAAATCTCCATTCCCACTCCACTCCAGGGGAAGGACACTGCAAAATCCCCATTTCCTTCCGATCAGCTGGGACTCGGGAGGCAGAGAATAGATGGGGGCAGGGGCAGTCAGAATTTTTACTACCAGTTCTCCGAACCACTCAAAATTTCCATTACCAGTTCTCCAGAACTGGTCAGAACCTGCTGAAACCCACCTCTGATCTATATCTATCTATATCTACCTATATCTATCTATCTATCTATCTATCTATCTATCTATCTATCTATCTATCTATCTATCTTTCTATCGTTTTCGCTATTTCATACTATTTCTTTTTTTATCTCTATCTCTTATCTATTTCTCTCTTTCGGTTTTTTTTTTAAAAAATATCTTTATGGTTGTTTTTCTGAACTTTTTTTTAATAAAGTGGAAGAATTCCTCTTCGATTAAAAAAAAACCTGTAGTTTGTTGAAGGAAATGAAAAGTGGTTACTCAAAGCAAGACGGATTAGAGAGGCTTTCCACTCAACAGGATTCCCTGAAGAGCAAGCATTCCTGTTTTTATGTCACCATAGCAATAGTCTCAAAACAAGGGCAGAAACAACTTATCTCATCCTTTGAAAGGATTTACTCTGTTCTGTTTTACTCAGAACAACCACAACGGTTTTCGGATCTCAAACATGGCAATTTAGACATCCTAAGAAGGCCTGAGAAGGTCAATGATGGTATCCCCACAAATTTGAACAGCACAAGAACTTGAGACAAGATAAAGAAGAAATAAATATGGTGGATGTTAACAGAAGGACAGTGTTGGGAGGGACTTTGGAGGTCTTCTGGTCCAGTCCCCTGCTAAGACAGGAAGCCCTTTCACACAAATGATTGTCCAATGGCTTCTTAAAAACTTAAACTTAAAAAGGAGGACCAGGGGTGACATGATAGCAGTCTTCCAATATTTGAGGGGCTGCCACAAAGAAGAGAAGGTCAAGCTATTCTCCAAAGCATCTGAAGCAACGGATGGAAACTACTCAAGGAGAGAAGCAACCTGGAATTAAGGAGAAACTTCCTGACACCGAGAACAATTAAACAGTGGAACAACTTGCCACCAGAAGTTGTGAATGCTCCAACACTGGAAGTTTTTAAGAAGAGATTGGGCAACCACTTGTCTGAAACAGTACAGGGTTTCCTGCTTGAGCAAGGGGTTGGACTAGAAGATTTCTAAGATGCCTTCCAAGTCTGTTATCCTTGTTACTCTGGAACTACATTTGCAGATGTTATAGACAAAAGGTCCTCCATTTTATGTACAAGTCCCACAACGAAAATAAAAAACAGAGGAAACATCTATTGAATCTGTAGGTAAGAAAGTTCTGCCTAGAGACAGTGGGTAATAATTTCAAAATCATTGCTAAGAAACACAGTTCCACACAATTACGTAGGTCAAAGGGCCAACTAATTATGCGATGGAGTAGAAAACATTTTTCTCTCCTGTCATCTTCTGCGGTGGGTGTGCCAATCATTTCTTCATTCACTAAATGATTGGAGGATGTTTTCCTATGCAGTGAATAATTCACCATTGTTCTTTGGCTGCCCATGATGTTAAATTGGCATTAAATCATACCTGGATTTTTCTCACCTCAGGAAAAAACAAACAAACAGGCCTTTCTTTACAGAGAGTGATTCATTCACCACGCAACACAATCGCTTTCTCAAAATTGCAAGAACGGGCAAGAATCAACCACACGAGGCACGTGAACAGAGAAAGCAAAGATAAAATGAATAATGAAGAAGAAAAAGAAGAAGAAGGAGGAGGAGGAGGAGGAGGAGGAGGAGGAGGAGGAGGAGGAGGAGGAGGAGGAGGAGAAGAAGAAGAAGAAGAAGAAGAAGAAGAAGAAGAAGAAGAAGAAGAAGAAGAAGAAGAAGAAGAAGAAGAAGAAGAAGAAGAAGAAGAAGAAGAAGAAGAAGAAGAAGAAGAAGAAGAAGAAGAAAAGAATAACAGCGGCTAGAATTGTGTTTGCTAAAAATTGGAAAAATGAGAAAATACCAACGCAGGATGAAGTTATTAAGAAAATCATGGACTGTGCTGAAATGAGTTAATTGACATTTGAAATTAGAGAACAAGAAGATAAACAGTATTATAAGATATGGGATTTATTTTATCAATGGCTAGATAATAAAACACGGAAATGAAATATGAAATATGAAATGAATGTTATAAGTATAATATTTGGAAATAGTTTTTATGAAGCGATAAAGCCATAGTTAAATAAATGATAAATGAGGATATTTATTTGTTTGATAATATGAGAAATTAGATAATTAGTAAACTTTGAATATGGGGATGAAGCACAAAAGACTTGTAACCGACCGACACACTGTTTGAAATTGTAATGGATGATGGATTTATGTTTTATGTTTTGTTTAAAAATAAAAAATTTTCAAAAAGAAGGAGGAGGAGGAGGAGGAGGAGGAGGAGGTGGTGAAGATCTTGTGGGACTTTCGAATACAGACAGATCGTCATTTGGAACACAACACGCCAGATATCACAGCTGTCGAAACAGAAACGTACAATTTATTGACATCACGGTACCAGGAGATGCCAGAGTCGAAGAAAAAGAATTGGAAAAAAATCACGAAATATCACCACCTAGCTATCAAAACTACCCAATTATGGATGAAACATGAAACAGTGATACCCATTGTCATCGGGGGCACTTGATACCATGTCCAAGAATTTTGCAAAACACAGCAACAAATTGCAGCTTCCTGCAATAACACCAGCGGAACTGCAAAAAAACTGCGCTACTCGGAACATCGTACATCTTAAGAAGGTACTTGGTTGATACCTAGGACGCTGGCAGCAACCCGTATCAACCATTGGCAACAGTCAATCGTATTTGTGATGCATTTTTGAATGTTCAGTTGACTGAGTTCATGTTTAATGAATAAAAGAGATAATAATAATAAAGATAAAACAAAAACCACCAACATAGATAGAATATCGGGTCAACGCAATTGCATTGCGTTGACCCGATATTCTTGAATCAGACATGGATCACCAATGGAAGTTACAGGTGGTCCTCGACCTACGACCACAATGGACCCCAAACTTTCTGTTGCTGAGTGAGATCATTCTTAAATGAGTTGAACACCATTTTATGACCTTTCTTGCCCCCGTTGTTAAGTGAATCAGTGCAGAAGTTAAGTTAGTCACACGGTTATTAAGTGAATCGAGCTTCCCCGTTGACTTTGCTTGTCAGAAGGTCGCAAAAGCGGATCACGTGACATCAGGGGACACTGAAACTGTCATAAGTATGAACCAGCTGCCAAGTGTCTGAATTTTGATCACATGACCACGGGGATCAGAGGCGGGTTTCACGTAATTTTACCACTGTTTCGCCGCGCACCGAAAATGTGCGCGTGGTCCTCTGTGCATGCACTTTGCTCATGCGCGCAGCTTGTACGCATGCACGTGGCTTAGAAAACGTGCTAAATAGGATGGCATAGTGCCTGGGCATGTGGGCAGTTGGGCCACTGACGGGGATGGTACAAAGGCTGTAATTGTGAAAACCAGTCATAACTCAAGTTTTCAGTGCCATTTTAACTTTGGATGGTCAATAAATGAACGTAACTCAAGGACTACCCTTATTAACTTTCTGCAAGGGCTGAAAAGACTAGCAATGTCCAACTTCACTGCAACTATATCAGTGTGGATCTTCCCAGGGTTTCTTTTCCAATAGTTTAATAATAATAATAATAATAATAGTTTAATAAAAATAGTTTAATAAATTTTAGAAATAAATAAATTTTTGATCAAGGAAGACATGTATTAGATCAGTGTTTCTCAACCTTGGTAGCTTGAAGATGGGTGGACTTCAACTCCCAGAATCCCCCAGCCAGCAGCGCTGGCTGGGGGTTTCTGGGAGTTGAAGTCCACCCATCTTCAAGCTTCCAAGGTTGAGAAACACTGTATTAGATCATCTCACCAATCGTTCTCAAAGTTGCAAATCAGTTATTGCCTTGAAAAGTTCGCCAACTCCACTTCTTTATCTAAAATCTAAATCTCAGAAAGCAATGGAGATGTATTTACTACATAATTACCAGAGGAAAAAAATGCATGTTTTTTAATTAAATGTGATTAATTATGACAGGGAAGTTCCATACTGCCCGATAATAAATCACACACCTCTTTTTTCCCCAGTTGATGCAATTTAATTAAAGAGCATAACAAGATGAGGCTATACTTGAATTTTAAAAATCACATATATAATCACACTGTGCTTTGAAATATGATAGAATTCTTTATTGGCCAAGTGTGATCGGACACACAAGGATCGAGATTGTTGTTGGTTTATCTATATATATAAGACACCGAATAACATGAAAGATGATAATATTTCACTGGAAAATAATTATAAATGCTCTTTATTAAATATTTCATATATCAACTAAGACATTGGCTTTATTGCTGATAGCTTATTTTGTGGTGGGGGATTTAATATTGCCCTTAGGAATCTCATCTGTTAAAAAGATCTGACATTTATTAATAATATGCACAGTGAAATGGTAAATGCTAGATCAATAAATGTACAAACATGTAAAATTATATATCTAATGCATTAATGACTATTTAAATTTAACATACAGCTGAATTTTTTGACTAAAGGCTGCGTTACTGAATTAACGACTAAAACATTGGATATTTATTTTAGACTGAAAGGCGCTTTTGAATTTAGTATTCAAGTATTCATATTATTCCATACTGCAAAATAATAATAATAATAATAATAATAATAATAATAATAATAATAATAATAAAATGGTAAAGCAATACCATTTCGTAATACAGTAATATCAGTTTCTTCCTTCTTACATAGATAATTTGTCCATCTTTACAATTTCCAGATACTGAACAAGCTATTCCTTTTTTGATGGAAGGATAGAATTTATCAATTCAATAATGTTGCTACCAAATTATAAACTGATCGTGGTTTTGAGGGACTCTTGAATTCTGTATATTCATAGATTAAACGTAGATCTTATCTATGTATGAGCACACCGCCCATTGAAGCAATATATTTTAGCGTCTTTCTAATCAAAATGTATCAAGAAGAGAATTAAAATAATGCTTTGCACTGTCTTAGGAAAAATTGCATTTTCCGATGTTCCTTTTAGCCTGCTTAGATATTGCCGGATTCCAAGTTCCAACGGCATTGTAATTTAATCAATAGAAAAGCAGAGATTGAAGAGGTTTCGCCATGATTTATGTTTGACAGCTGAGCATGTGGTGGAGCTAAGGAACACACGAACGTAAATTTGTCAGCAAAAGCGTAGGAGAAAATGGATGACTTATTAGGGCATCTGGCTTTTAATCAGCATTTTTGGTGTTTTCTTGTGGTTCCCTAGACAAATAGAGAACAGATGGCATACCGAGAAGACGTCCTCAACTGAAAAAAGATGGAAAGACAGAAAGAAAAACCACAAGTAAGATCTAAGCTAGTTTGCTATAAATGTC
Source organism: Pantherophis vulpinus (assembly GCA_037215915.1). Lineage (NCBI taxonomy): Eukaryota > Metazoa > Chordata > Lepidosauria > Squamata > Colubridae > Pantherophis > Pantherophis vulpinus. The sequence goes on along the minus strand of JAXLNS010000007.1, from coordinate 96,382,016 downwards.
AATTAATGGCCTTTTGGCTATCAACAATGAGTAACACATTGTAACTCCGGGGTTTCATTAATGAGAAAAAAAACGGATGCAAAACTTCGGAAATGAAACTTCATTCTTATATAATGATATATAACTTTTTCTTCAGATAATCATTTGGTCAAGCTGCCTTTCTGCCAGTTTCAACCAAGTTCAGAGGCACCTTCTCCGTGATCTTGATTCCATCCTTCTGTTTATGCAGCCTAGAATTGTGTTGGCTTTTTTCACAGCTGCTGCACACGGCTGGCTCGTATTTAAATGGTTGTCCAGTAGGACTCCAAGATCCCTCTCGCAGTCACCACTATTGAGACAGTTTCCACTTAATCAATATCGGTGCATTTGGTTTTTTTTTCTTGCTTAAGTGAAAACCCTTACTTCTATCCATGCTGAATTTCACTTTGTTAGATAGGGGCCCAGTCTGTCAATCCTACTTTCTTTCTTTCTCCACTTATGAGATCTTATGAACGTTAAGGCAGGAATATTTGGGTGCTTAGATAAACCGAACCTTTTGATTCTCTGTAAGTGGAAATGTAGGAAATACTGTCAGTGTATTGACAGCAAATCCCTCTCAGTGTTTATTCAGCTACAGACCTATTTCAACCCTGCATGTAATGAATTTTGATATTTAATACCCCAGACCTCCTTGTAAAAAACTGACAAAGCATGCTAGAAATGTCATAATTCTTCCCCTTAACAATTTGGATGATTTACATTTAGGTGTTATATTTTAATGTATGCCAATTAGTGCACATTCACTAATGTGACAATAAAGCTATTCTATTCTATTTCTATTCTATTCTATTCTATTCTATTCTATTCTATTCTATTCTATTCTATTCTATTCTATTCTATTCTATCTATGCCTATTCCTATTCCTATTCCTAGAAAGAAGAGAAGGCCACGAGCGCGCAGGAGAGCGCGAGCTTCTCTTCTCTTCTCTTCTCTTCTCTTCTCTTCCCTTCCCTTCCCTTCCCTTCCCTTCCCTTCCCTTCCCTTCCCTTCCCTTCCATTCTTCTATTCCGTTCTATTGTCTCTTCTCTTCTCTTCTCTTCTCTTCTCTTCTCTTCTCTTCTCTTCTCTTCTCTTCTCTTCTCTTCTCTTCCCTTCCCTTCCCTTCCCTTCCCTTCCCTTCCCTTCCCTTCCCTTCTTCTATTCCGTTCTATTGTCTCTTCTCTTCTCTTCTCTTCTCTTCTCTTCTCTTCTCTTCTCTTCTCTTCTCTTCTCTTCTCTTCTCTTCTCTCTCTTCCCTTCCCTTCCCTTCCCTTCCCTTCCCTTCCCTTCCCAACCAAGTGTATTTAGTTAGGGTGAGACCTGCATTGCAAATCTTTGGAAATAATTGGAATCAAACACAAGCTGGCACCTCCACCCTCCCTTAAGGACCTTTCTGAAAATCCAAGCAATAATTGACCAAAAAAATCTGCCAAGCGGGACTGCAGCTGCTTCAGGGCCAGGGAAAAAAAACTTCACCCATCAAGCAAGCGAGCTCTTGCAGGAATTTTGCAGGGCAACGAGGCCGGTGTTAATTAAGCAGCGGCCTCTTGTCTGCTCCTTAAGATAGTCCCTCTGTGCCACACTTTGCCTTCTGCCGGTTGGCAGGACACAAAATTCACTTCGCACTTTTTTCTAGGAGCAGCTGGCCAAGAATAAGAAAGCATCGCAGGCTGCCGTACGCACAAACCCTCTTTGTGTGATGAAATTAAGGGGGCGGCTAGCATGTAGCGTGAAGGCCATTATCCTCCAGCCAACTGTTCTGGTTCAGCAGTCCAGAGTCGATACGGATTTTAGCAAACAGCTCCGAATCTCCAAATTCAGGAGCCTGGATAGCTCTGCAGACTAAAAGCACTGTAATTTAACACCAGCTGTCTGCAATTAAAGTAAGATCGAATCTTGCCAGGCTCAAGGTTGACTCAGCCTTCCATCCTTTCTAAGGTAGGTAAAATGAGGACCCGGATTGTGGGGGCAATAAGCTGACTTTGTATAAATATACAAAAGGATGAAGGCTATTGCTTAATGCACTGTAAGCCGCCCTGAGTCTCCAGAGAAGGGCGGCATATAAATCAAATTTTTTAAAAAAATGGTACGTTGTGGGCTAAGTCACTTGTCTGCTTTCTGAGACAGGGAGATGACAGAAGAGAATATATAGGTACAGTATATGTGGTACCTTGCTCAATACTAGTAACTGTGAAAGGGATCTTGGAGTCTTAGTGGACAATCATTTAGATATGAGCCAGCCGTGTGCAGCAGCTGCCAAAAAAGCCAACCCAGTTCTAGGCTGCATCAACAGAGGGATAAAATCAAGATCACATGAAGTGTTAATACCACTTTATCATGCCTTGGTAAGGACACACTTGGAATCCTGCATCCAATTTTGGTCGCCACGATGTAAAAAAAGATGCAGAAACTCTAGAAAGAGTGCAGAGAAGAGCAACGAAGAGGAATTATGGGACTGGAGGATAAAACAGGAATTGGGTATGTCTAGTTTAATTTTTAAAAAAAGGACCAGGGGTGACATGATAGCAGTCTTCCGATATCTCAGGGGCTGCCCCAAAGAAGAGGGAGTCAAGCTATTCCCCAAAGCACCTGAAGGTAGAACAAGAAGCAATGGGTGGAAACGAATCAAGGAGAGAAGCAACCTAGAACTAAGGAGAAATTTCCCGATAGTGAGAACAATTAACCAGTGGAACAGCTTCCCACCAGAAGTTGTGAATGCTCCAACACTGGACGTTTTTAAGATGATGTTGGATAACCATTTGTCTGAAGTGGTATAGGGTTTCCTGCCTAAGCAAGGGGTTGGACTAGAAGACCTCCAAGGTCCCTTCCAACTCTGTGATTCTATTCTAATATATAAAGCTCGGGATTGAACTGGGGACAGAGGAGGCTCGGTGCTTTCTGAGTTTGGTGGTTATCTATCTATCTAATTTAATTACTGCCCATCTCCCAGTTCAGGGCAAACTACAGTATGAATTGAATTCAGCTGCCATGTATTGTTCTCAAATATACTTATCTTGTGCCTTCAAGTCACTCCTAGCAACTGCCTGAACAAGTCCCTGCAGCTTTCATGGCAACATTTTCAGAAGTGGTTTGCCATTGTCTTCTTTCTAGGGTTAAGAGGGTGACTGGCTCAAAGCCAACTAGCTAGCTTTATGTCTGATGTGGGACTAGAATTCATAAATTTCTGGACTCTAACTTGGTGTCTTTAACCACGGCATCAAACTGGTTTTCTCAGATTTTTCTTTCTTTCTTTCTTTCTTTCTTTCTTTCTTTCTTTCTTTCTTTCTTTCTTTCTTTCTTTCTTTCTTTCTTCCTTCCTTCCTTCCTTCCTTCCTTTCCCCCTCTCTTTCTTTCTTTCTTTCTTTCTTTCTTTCTTTCTTCCTCCTCCCTCCCTTCCTCCCCCTCTCTCTTTCTTTCTTTCTTCCTTTCTTCCTTCCCCCCTCTCTTTCTTTCTTTCTTTCTCTCTCTCTCCCCCTCTCTCTTCCTTCCTTCCTTCCTTCCTTCCTTCCTTCCTTCCTTCCTTTCTTTCTTCCTTCCTTCCTTCCTTTCTTTCTTTCTTTCTTTCTTTCTTTCTTTCTTTCTTTCTTTCTTTCTTTCTTTCTTTCTTTCTTTCTTTCTTTCTTTGGCTACCCAACTCTCACACTCCATGCAACATACAATATATATGAATTTTCAGAGTTCCTGGACAACATGCCAACAGTACTAAGTTCTACCTTATAATTTAAAAAAGAATCATATTTTTTTTACAAATAGTTTGGCTGGGTTCCAGACTTTTTCTCCCTCTAATGAGCCTCAGAAACCCAGCTCCGGAAACATTACTTATTCTAAAATTTTACCTTCTGTCATTTCCCCCCGTTGACCTCTAAAAGCAACTTCATCAAGTACAACATTAAAAGAAGACAACCCCAAATAACTCTGCGAGCGAAACATTGTCATAGCTGCCAAAAACAAGAGAAAAACAAGGATGCAATCTGTTTTTCTTGCAGTAATAATCAGAGGAATTTCAGATGGTCCAAATCATTACAAAAACCTTGAAGAAACCTAGAAACAGAAACTTACTCATATGGGTGTAGAAAATTTGGAGAGAATCCACATTAGATCCGCCCTTATACAGGTGGTCTTCAAATTACAACCACAATTGAGCCCAAAATTAATGTTGCTAAACAAAGCAGTTGTTAAATGAAGTTTGCCCCGTTTTACGACCTTTCTTGCCATGGTTGTTACGTGAATCACTGCAGATGTTAAATGAGTCACAGGGTTGTTAAGAGAATCTGGCTCCCTCGTTGACTTCGATTGTCAGAAGGTCAGAAAAGGGGATCACATGACCCCGGGAACAATGCGACCGTCATAAATATGAGTCAGTCTGAATTTTGATCATGTGACTGTGGGGATGCGGTGGCGGTCGTAAGTGTGAAAAACAGTCATAAGTCCCTTTTTTCAGTGCCGTTGTAACTTTGAATGGTCACTAAAGGAACTGCTGTTAAGTTACCTGTATTCAGAGGTGGCATTCAGCCGGTTCGTGCGAACCGGTAGCGACCCAGCTCTATGATGTCCTACTTAGGCGTGTTTTCGAGGCCTGGCGCAATACACGGAAGGTGCGCACACGGAGCAAACCAGTAGCAACAAAATGCGAAACTGAGCACTGCCTGTATTCCTAGTGTATCTCTTTCGACAACATTTTATGACGATTTTTTTTTTTTTGCAAAGGAAGACGCAAAGCAAAGGATTTTGGGATAGTTGATTATGTGGAAAGCCGAGCTGGTATTAGTGTATCAACCATCCAGAAATTCAAGAATCCACAGAGATTTATCGTTTCAATCCATTTTAGTTTACTGAACTATTCTGTTTTCTCACTAGATGGCAACCGACACGGAGGGAAACTTTCCCGAATTTTCTCGCAAAGAAACAAGTTTATTTGAAGAAATATCTACCACAGAAAGCAAAACTTCCTCATTTTTGTTTGCTGAAAGCTGAAACTCATTAACAGACCCGCCCAGGCAAAATAGAAAGAAAAGCACAGGAAATCTTGTGGCTGCTATCGGGAATATCTAAACTCAACTCTCTTCTGTTTCTGAAGATAAATCTCTTATCTTTGCCCCCTTTTTTTTTCCCCTAGTCAGTTCCAGTTCCTTCTAACAATCAATTAAAAGACCCCGCTCCAGAGCTGAGCTTTTGCTAAATCAGAGCCTTTGCAGATCTTCAAAAGCATCTAGGTTTTGCAACTTGTTTTCATAATAATTCGGGCAGTTTTATCAGTTTGGATCTGGAGCCTCACAAGGTTAAAGTTTTGCCTGCAAACAACTAGAAAGTTGTCAAACCAGAACTTAATAGAATAAGAGAGTTGGAAGACGGGACCTTGGGAGTTTTCTAGTCCAACCCCTTGCTCAGACAGGAAGGGATACTGTCAGATTCTATAGAATGTTTGAAATTTAGATTTAAGGATTTATATAATAAGTAAAATCCCACTTAAACTGAGATTTTAATCTCTTCCCTTAATGGAGCAGGATGCTCACAAACTGATTTTGGTTCCTTGAAGAAATGGCAGCATGCAATCCGTCTGGCTTTATGACAATTCGCCACAGTCAAGGTGCCGTGGCCAACTCACCATGGCCAACTCACGTGGCCAACTCGCCGCAGGAAAAGATATTATTCTAATATCAAAGAATCGGTGGAGAACAGAATTGTGAAAGAAAGGATGCAAGACGAGAAACGAATGACCCGTGAATGGCAAAAATTAAAAATAACATTTATTTATTTCAAATAATTAACACTGAACGGTTAAATTGTCCCACAGCGAGTTGGCTGCGATGAGTTGCCCCAGTCCGAATCTGTCTCGCTTGACAAGATGAGCAACTCAAAATTAAGTTTCTCTTTGTGAACGTTGTACATTTTCTGCTTTTATTTCCTTCGGCGATTAAGTTAAACAACCACCCCATTCAAGAGAAAGACGGCTGTGCTGATTAAGTCACATGGGGTAATAATATTTGAACAAGAATCAGAAGAAAGTATCTCTTGTTGGCGATTGTTTCTTTAAGAATCCATGTTTCCAGTTTGAATAAATCCTCCCTGTATTTTTTGTTCCTTTATTACAGGGACTACTACATCATCCAGTGTTTTAATGAAAACTGAGCCAGTAAACCCCAGATTCTAAGTGAGATTGCGTATTGTTGTTTCCTTTGATTAGATGCTTTTATTTCTATCTCTTGTCTCTATCCATTCATAAAAGGATATACTGTATTTTTCGGAGTAGAAGACGCACCTTAGTTTTTGGGGAGGAAAATAAGAAAAAAGCTGATTGGCAAGTGGATCGGCCTCCCAGAATACCCCCAATCAGCTGTTCCCGGAGATGAATTTTAGCAACAGGTTCCTTGGTTGTGAGCTCTGTGCCTTGCTTTTTTTTTTTTGCTTTTTTTTCTGCCTCTGAAACTTCTGAAACTCTGTTTCAGAAAAAAACTTTATTTTCTGCCTCTGAAAGCCTCTGAAACAGCTTCAGAAAAAAAAGCCTCTGAAGCTCTGTTTGGAGGCTTTTTTTCTGAAGCTCTGTTTGGGGGCTTCTTTTCTGAAGCTTTGTTTCTGATGCTTTTTTCAGCCTCAGAAACCTCCGTTGGGCGGGGCTACATTCGGAGTATAAGACACACCCAAATTTTCACCCTCTTTTTTGGGAGAAAAAGGTGCGTCTTATACACCGAAAATTATGGTAATTAGGAAAATTTGGGATTGTGCTGAAATGGATAGATTAACTTTAAAAATTAAAGATAAAGAAGACTCAGAGTATTATCGGACATGGAATAAATTTTATGAAGGGATTAGATGCTTTTTATTAAGCAACCTTTTAAAACACTAAAAGCTGCAGACTTCTGTCTTTGCAAACCAAAAATATATTTGTACCATTTCAGCTTGGGGGTTAATTCACCAACCGACATCAATTAGATCGGATGCTCCTGATAGCAATTATGCAACAAAACAGCCGAAGACAATTTGATTAGAGGCCAGGAGAAAGTACACAAAATGGCTGTTGCACATATTTAAAAATTAAGTGTCTTGTGTTCCCTGGAGCTGCTGTGCAACCTTGGGAGAAGATGCACCTTCTTAAAGCTTCACAATCAGGGGCCACAGTTGTTCATTCTTTCCCCCTCTCAATTTTATTCCCAAAAGCTAACTCAAACCTGTTGAAATTAGCTTGTTTTCCAGTCCAGCGGGCAACTACGCAAAGCTTTCGCGGACTTTCTGAAAAGAGCCTAGTCAATTTCTAAATCCCTCTTGTGCTGCGGATTCCTTTCACCCTGTCAGATGCACAAGAGCTGTAACGATATGGCGATGCACCCGCCATGGGGATGTTCTCCACTCGAGCAAATAGACGATTACGCAGCCATTCCAGGAAATTCAGGGAAAGAAAGAAGGCCTCTGGGGTTTTTTTTTTCTGAGCAAGCTTGGCTTTTAAACAATTAAAATATATGAGATTCTCTCCAGCAGGTTTGAAAGGTAAAAAGTCAATGCAATTCCCATTCGTATCCTCGCTCGAGGGAAGAACAAATCCTAGCTGGGACTTTCTGAGCTTCTGTTTGCCTTGGTATCTGTCCTCTGGCCTCAGTATTAATACTCCAATTAATTGCTAGCAGAATCTGAGGCTTTTAAAATTCTTTTTAATTCTTATTCAGGGAGGTAAGAGAACCGATGAATGAGATCACTGCCTTGCTGGGATTCTCTGTAGGAGGAGTAAAGACCCCAACTCTGTGGTTGGGTCTCTCTCTCTCTGTCTCTGTCTCTCTGTGTCTCTCTGTCTCTGTCTCTCTCTGTCACTCTCTCTGTCTCTGTCACTGCCTCTCTCTGTCTCTGTCTCTGTCACTCTCTGTCACTCTCTCTGTCTCTGTCTCTCTGTGTCTCTCTGTCTCTGTCTCTGTCTGTCACTCTCTCTGTCTCTCTCTGTCTCTGTCACTGCCTCTCTCTCTGTCCCTCTGTCTCTCTCTCTTCCTCTCTCTGTTTCTGTCTCTCTGTCTCTGTTTCTCTCTGTCTCTGTCTCTCTGTGTCTCTCTGTCTCTGTCTCTCTCTGTCACTCTCTCTGTCGCTCTCTCTGTCTCTCTCTGTCTCTGTCACTGCCTCTGTCTCTGTCCCTCTGTCTCTCTCTCTTCCTCTCTCTGTCTCTGTCTCTCTGTCTCTGTTTCTCTCTGTCTCTGTCTCTCTGTGTCTCTCTGTCTCTGTCTCTCTCTGTCACTCTCTCTGTCTCTGTCACTGCCTCTCTCTGTCTCTGTCTCTGTCACTCTCTGTCACTCTCTCTGTCTCTCTCTGTCTCTGTCACTGCCTCTCTCTCTGTCCCTCTGTCTCTCTCTCTTCCTCTCTCTGTCTCTGTCTCTCTCTGTCTCTGTCTATCTCTATCTCTGTTTCTCTGTCTCTCTCTGTCTCTCTCTCATTCATGGAGTTAAGAGAACTGATGAATGAGATCACTGCCTTGTTGGGATTCTCTGTAGCAAAGACCCCAACTCTGTGGTTGAGTCTCTCCCTTTCCCCCACCCCCCTCTCTCTCATCAAACTCCACACCAGCTCTGGATTGCTTTAGGATCAGATACTTCTTCAGACCCTGCTTTGGCTCCTGAACCAACTTCCGGGTCTGTGAAAGTATGGAGGACATCTAGGTGTTGGAAGAAATATCCTTCTGGGTTCAGTTCCAAGTGGGGAAAGAGACACTGGATTCATGGAAGTTGCTTGGAAAGAAGGTTTATTGATGAATGGGATCACATGGCTTGAAGATCTTGGGCGAAGGAAAAAGGGGCAGAGATGTTGAGTGTGCCTGGGTTTTATACCCTCTGTTGGACTTTGAATTTGAGCTTGTGTTCTGATTGGTTGTCAGACTCCCATGGGGCCATGCAGAGGTAACTTTGTAGGTTGTCTGTGTCCCAGGCATGGTTGACTCTTGCTGGGTGATGATGTAATGAAGGGGCTTTGGGCAATTCCTACTATGGCTCTGCCTGAATGAAGTAGATCTTTGTTATGTAGAATAGACTGGCTCAGGCCTTAATGGCCCATTGACAAAGGTGGGGGTGGGGCTGAGTTTCTGCCTCTCTTTTAGGGGAAATATTCTGCCCTTTTAATATTTCCTAAAATACCTTATTTTCCTAGGAGAGGGGTGGGTGCTAACTTCCTACAATGGCGTGAAAGACTCAGCGATTGGACCTCTTGGGAATAACACAGTAACAGTACAATACTGCCTCTGTTGTTGTAGCTGGACTTTAATTGTTGACATTACTGGGCCTTCACAATATTTGTTGAGCTTGGATTTTGGCTTCTAGACCATTCTCTGTTGCTTCTACTACCATGCTCAACACAATGCATCATTGTAGGACAACCATTTCTGTGTGTAATCTCGCTGCCGTCAACATATATAACCTCAAAGTTCCCCCCCAAAAAATCCAAGTTTTTTTCCCCCATGAAACCCAAAAGAAAAGTGTCTCTGGTTTGAAATAATCTTTTTTTTTAATCCCACGAGCCACCAAGTTCGTCTGCTTTTTCCTTTTAACGCAGAAAGAGAGTCGCACGTAAACATCAACGGCTCATCCCATGGTTTAAGCTTCTTCCTGGATCAAAACTGCTCAACCAAGCTGTAAATCTGCCTGCAGGTTTTCAAGGAAGCAGTGATTTAAAACCCAACAGACGAATCACTTCAATTCGCTTGTTTCGTTTCAGACTACTCTAAAAGTTAGTGCGTTTTTTCTGAACTTGGTTTCCTCTTTAATTTGGAGCCAGGTAGCTTCCATTTCTCTCTGCTTCACTTCTACCCCGATTTGAATTCGTCTCACCTAAGATATTTTCAATCTGTTCTGTATTTACAGGGCCACGCTATTTAAACATGGGATCACGCCAGCAGTGGGTTTCCAATATTCTTACTACTGGTTTGCCCCGTGCGTGCACACTCACTTCGCGTGCACAACTTCCGTGCGTGCACTTTGCTCGCTCATGCACCTTCCCCACATGCGCCCGTCCTTGAAAATGTGCTTAAACAGGATGGCATAAAGTCAGGCTGGGGCGGCCACCCACAATCTTCGTTATCGGTTCGCCTGAACCAGTATGAACCGGCTGAATCTGGATCACGCTAGTAATTAAACCACAAATACAGAGGCATTCAAATTACTGGCTTAAGAGGAAGCAAGGAGGTACAGTTTCAATTACATTATATCCTTTATGGATTTGGGAGTGTGTTATATTTGCTGTGAAAGCACATTATCTTGCAGATCTCCAGTATTAAATATCAAGTAAATATCTCTGCTGCCTAAGGCAAGACTTACGCATTACTTCTGTCTAGTCTCAGGTTAGCCTAAAGGAGACAGGAAGCTGATTCCGATTAGCATGTCGTAAGCGTCCTTTAAGATTTCAACCGATTAATTTCATTTTATCTGTAGAAGTGGGTTGTTAAACCATTTATTTATGGTGTGACAAGATTCAAGGCTGTGCTAAAAGGACGAAGCAGTCTAAAAATAAATGAGGACTTATTACAAGCTGACAGATTTGTGGATCAACCGTATCCAGCCAAATAATTTTACAATCCTTTAAGAAGTGCAGACAAAATACTTTGTATGCTTTAAGTTGGAAACAAGGAAAGTGTGAGAGAAGAGTATTTTGTTAGGATCACAGTCCAAAAAACAAAACAAAAGACATTTCTTTGCAAGGCGCTGGGAAGAACTGTACTTCAAATCCAAGTTGTCTGCAATTACTGCAGGTTCGAATCTCGCCAAGGCTCAAGGTTGACTCAGCCTTCCATCCTTTTTAAGGTAGGTAAAATGAGGACCCAGATTGTGGGGGCAATAAGCTGACTTTGTATAAATATACAAAAGGATGAAGGCTATTGCTGAGCACATTGTAAGCTGCCCTGAGTCTCCGGAGAAGGGCGGCATATAAATTAAATTAAAAAAAAAAAAAAGAAAAGAATACACTAAGATGGAGGCTTGTCCACCCCAAGGACCCAGACATAAACTGAGCAATGTGGTATATGCAGTACAATGCAGTGAGCTATAGACAGATCTATACATTGGGAAAACAAAACAGCCACTTCACAAACGCATGGCGCAACATAGGAGAACAAACACATCAGGATTACATTCAGCAGTCCATCTGCATTTAAAAGACGCAGGCCACTTTGAAGACAACAAAGTCCACATTTCAACAAAGTCCACAGAGAAGATTGCTGGTTTGAAAGAGGGGTCCAAAGTAAACACCCCTCTCTCTACAGATGGGGAGGAATACGACATCATCCATCTCCAATTTACAACACAGTCCTTTCAGAAGGCTCCACACCCATTTGCACCACTCAGGTGACCCTCCAACAGGCCTCAACGATCCTCAGTATGAGTGCAAATGACCAGCTGTCTACTAGGCATATAAATCCTTCCCTTTCCCACCATCCAGTCAGAGCTGAAGAAGCTTCCCAGATAAGAAGCAAAATATCAAAGAAAAACCAGAAAGTCCAGTGGCCTCTTGAAAAAGCACTTTTGGAAGTTCTACAAAGAGAATGGGCAGATAAGGTCTTCAGCCCCAGCAACAAAAGTACCTTGAGAAACATCGCAGATGCCGTATTTTTTGGAGTATAAGACACACTTTTCTCCCCCCAAAAAGAGGGTGAAAATCTGGGTGCGTCTCCGAATGTAACCCTGCCCAGCTTCTCAAACGGAGGTTTCAAAGGCTGAAAAAAGCATCAGAAACGAAGCTTCAGAAAAAAAGCCTCAGATACAGAAGCTCTGTTTCGGAGGCTTTCAGAGGCAGAAAAAAAAAAGCAAAAAAAAAAAAAAAAAAAGCAAGGCACAGAGCTCACAACCAGGGAACCTATTGCTAAAATTCACCTCTGGGAACAGCTGATTGGAGGTATTCCGGGAGGCCGATCCACCCGCCAATCATCTTTTTTCTTATTTTCCTCTCCAAAAACTAAGGTGCGTCTTATACTCCGGTGCATCTTATACTCTGAAAAATACGGTAAATTCCTCCCTGGTTCACAAGAAGAGAAACCCAGGCAGGAGAAGAACATTCAAAATTTTGCAAAATTTTGGTACTATAAGCTGTTTCAATAAAAGCATGGGTAGTTTTCGATTTAGGACCACAATTACAATCCCAGAATTTCCATTGCTAAGCAAAGCGATTGTTTGATGTGTCATGCCCGATTTTACAACCTTTGTTTCTATGGTTGTTAAGTGAACCGTCCTGATTTCTAGCCTGGGCCTTTCGCCACCCCCACCCCCGCGAGACTGCCTCTCTCATGAATTTACACTTTGTAATAATGTCTGAAACGAGAAACCGAAGACTGAGAAGGCCTCCTGAGAAAAAGATGGTGAATCTGTCCGACTTTGCTTTGAAATCTTGGTTTCTTAGGAGATGACTCAAGAATGTGCGGGGTAGTTAATACTCTAGGAGACAGAGGGAACATTCGAAATGTTCTCTGAGGAAGTGGGCTGGAAAATAATAGAAGAAAATAAGATTTTAAGCTCCGTCGCCACAAGTAGAGTTTTCAAATCGCGGGGAATAATAGACCGATCGGATTACTCAGTCCTTAGTTCAAGTGGTCAATTAGAAGGATCATATACAAGGATAAGTGGTCATTTACAAGTCAAAGTCTGCTTTTTTTTTATCAATCCAGGAAGCACCACAGAATAAATATCTAAATTACTAGACAGCAGAATCCAGCTGGAATTTGCTGGATGCATTCAGGCTGAGGTTTGGATAGCCAATTAAAGGTTCGATTTTAATTCCTGTAAAGCAGGGGTCCCCAACCCCCAGGCCGTGGACAGTTTGAACCTGGGCCACATGAGAGATGGGCAAGCATGTGAAGGTCCACTTCCATGCGTGTGAAACTCCACTTGTGCGAGTGGAAGGCGCTTGCACTCAGGCGTGAAGTTCCATCAGCGTGAATGGAGCTTCGCGGACGAGTACAAGTGCCCTCTGCTCAAATGAGTGGAGCTTTGAAAAGAAGGAGGAAGGAAGAAGGAAGGAGGAAGGAAGGAAGAAGAAGGAAGGAGGAAGGAGAAAGGAGGAAGAAGGAGGAAAGAGGAAGGAGAAGGAGGAAGGAGGAGGAGGTGAAGAAAGAGGAGGAGGAGGAAGAGGAAGAGAAGGAGAAGAAGAGGAGGAGGAGGAGGAGGAGGAGGAGGAGGAGGAGGAGGAGAAGAAGAAGAAGAAGAAGAAGAAGAAGAAGAAGAAGAAGAAGAAGAAGAAGAAGAAGAAGAAGAAGAAGAAGAAGAAGAAGAAGAAGAAGAAGAAGAAGAAGAAGAAGAAGAAGAAGAAGAAGAAGAAGAAGAAGAAGAAGAAGAAGAAGAAGAAAGGCAAAACATCGCTGTTTGATATTGCACAGCGGAAAACATTTTCTGCCCAAAGTTTTCTAAGATGTCTTTATTGATGAATAAAAATCTCTTGTAGAAGGCTTCCAAGGAGCCCAATAAGATGTCTTCTGCATTAGCCTTGAACGATTCTGGAATTGGACGTTCCCAATTCTAAGGCAGAAGACATCAAGACTTCAGTGGAGGCCTCGATGGATGAAAAGGAGGTTGGGTCAGCAAATGGAGAATTCCCAACAGACAAGGATCAACCAAGTCAACTAAGCCAATGATGAGACCCAACATTGTGAGGTATTTTTTCTCTCAGGACAAATCAAAGAGGAACAGCTTTCCTATCTTTACACCAAGAGAAGTGGGGAAACCAGTTGTCCAGATAGGAGGGGGAAAAAACGATGCTTTGGAGAAACACAACAGGTGTTGTATGCTTAGAAAAAGGAAAGAAACCCTCCATCCCATGGAGCGATCAAATGGTAGACTATTAAACCGATAAATGGATCCATCTACTATAAAGGGAAGGAAGAAACAATGGAAGGGAACTATTGATATGTGAAAACACGCATCTTGAAAATCTATCGACCTGAGTCACATCCTCTTTTGCAAGAGAAAAATCAATATCCCCCCTGACACAAATGACTCCGTGAAACAAATAGAAAGTCCATTATTGACCTCGGCCTTAACTTTTTGTGGAAGAAAAACCAAGCAACGAAACTTTGGAGGTGCCTTAGAAGTAACAGAGTAGTCCTGTTGGGAGATTAACCCAGGGCTTAGCCTGAAAATCATAGGAAGCAACGGATGGAATCAGTGGTGCGTTTCAAATTTTTTAATGACCAGTTCTGTGGGTGTGGCTTGGTGGGCATGGCAGGGGAAGGATACTGTAAAAACTCCATTCCCTCCTCACTCCAGGGGAAGGTTACTGCAAAATCCCCATTTCCTCCCACTCAGCGGGGACTTGGGAAGCAGAGAATGGATGGGGGCGGAACCAGTCAGAATTTTTACTACCAGTTCTCTGAACTACTCAACATTTCCGCTACCGGTTCGCCAGAACTGGTTAGAACCTGTTGAGACCTGCCTCTGTATGGAACCCAAAAGTTATGAAAGCTCTTGTATCTTGAAGAGGAACCAGGGGGTCCCTGAATCTGGCTGATAGGAGCCCTCCACCAGGAGGCTGAAGCAGACCCCAAGTCGGAATATCTGCCCCCCTCCGACCCACACGAAGAGACCCCAAAGGGGGAGACTCTCTGCAGCAACACAAATATTCATTGCAAGTATCCGGTCCAGGGGCCATAGTTTGAGGACCCCTGATTTAGTGCAATATTTAAAGAATGCAAATATTTTTTCGGCGGACCACCAACATTTTCTCGTGGACCACCAGTGCTCCACGGACCACCATTGGTGACCGCTGCTCCAGATTATCTCCAGCTTTTGGCATTGACAAACTACAACTCACCCAGAACCCTGGGGCAGAGCTTCCAAACACAGTACAGGTCGACCTGGACTTACGACCATTTGTTTGGTGACTGCTCAAAATTACGACGGCACTGAAAAAAATGGCTTATGACTGTTGTTCACACATATCACCATTGCAGCAACCCCGCAGTCACATGATCAAAATTCGTATGTTTGGCAATTGGCTCATACTTATGACGTCCTTATGAGGGTCCTGTGATCCCCAAGTGCGATCTTCTGACAAGCAACTCAGTAGGGAAGCCAGAGCTACCGTATTTTTCGGAGTATAAGATGCACCTTTTCCCCCCCTAAAAGGGGGTGAAAATTTAGATGCGTCTTATACACCGAATGTAGCCCCGCCCACCCACTGGCCCCCACCCTTTGGCCTCTGCCTCACAGCAGTTACCTCCTTGCAAGCAAACAATAAGAAAAAACAGCTCTTTTCAGCTTCAGCACAGCCTAATTAGCACAAGTTGATTGGATGGGCCTCCCGACTCTCAGCTGATTTGCTCTCAACTGTTTTGCGCAGGGTTCTGCTGCTTGCTGCAAAGAGGCAAATTGCTGGAGCAGATTTTTTTTTCCCCCTTGTGCTAATCAAGCTATGCCGAAAACAAAAATGAAAGTAAAGCAGGCTGTTTGCTGTTTGCTGCAAGGAGGCAAAATTGCTCTGAGGGAGATTTCTTTTTCTTCTTTTCCTCACCAAAAAAGGTAGGTGCATCTTATACTCCAGGGCGGCTTATACTCTGAAAAATACGGTACTTAACAACTGCAGGCATTCATTGAACAATTGTGGCAAAAGGTCATACAATGGGGGAAAACTCACTTAGCAATGATCTCACTTAGCAACATACTGTACTTTTCGGAGCATAAGACACACTTCCCACCCCCTCTAAAAGTGGGTGAAAATTGCAGAGCGTCTTACTGGTCCCCAGTCTTCAGCCACTTTCAGCATCCGCGTGGCACACCCCATTTTTGGCCTCCATGCATTGCATTTTCGGCCAGTTACAGGAAGCGGGGATTGGCAGCAGTGGTGTTGGCAATCCCCGCCCCCTGGAACTGGCTGAAAATATGACATGCGGAGGACAAAAACAGGGTGTGCGGAGGACAAAAACACAACGCGCGGAGGCCGAAAATGTGACGCGCAGAGGCGGCGATAGGCTCTGGCGATCCCTGCAGCCTGGAACAGCTGATTGGTGGTATTCCAGGAGGCCAATGCAACCACCAATCAGCTGTTCGTGCTGAATCAGGCTGCGATAACATGCTGAAGCTGACCAGGCTGTTTGCTGTTTGCTGCAAGGACGCTAGCCAGATGAATACCGGTGGATGCTGGTAGGCAGAAGCAGAATCTTCAATCCAGGGGTGAAATCCACTTACCTTCGCTACCGGTTTGCAAATGAGAGTGCGCTCACACGTGACACTTCTGCACATACGCAGAGCATCAAAAACAGGACATGATGATGTTCATCCGGGTGGACAGAGCCTCCTGCTGCCACTGCTACCGGTTTGCCCCAGCCTGATAGAACCGGCTACATTTCACCACTGCTTCAATCCCATGGACTTCCCTACTGATCATCGGTGGCAACCTAAAATCCCATGTCTGTTGAGCTTCTTAGTGCAAACATCTGTTTAGCAGAGGTGAAAGCTTCATCTCTGGTGTCTTGCTGGGAAATTGGACAGAACAATCGCAGCCAAATAAATGATATTTTAGGCACTTACTTTCGGAGAACGGCGATTTCGTTTTCTATGCTGCTTTCCTTCCCTTTCAGGGCCTTCTTGGGGATGCACTTCACTGCAAACAGTTTTCCGCTGCTCCTGTTTTCAGCCAGGACGACTTCGGAAAATGCACCACTAGAAAAAAGGGAAAAAAACCAATATATATATATATATTTCAACTTGTATGCGCTGAAAGCAGAACGTAAGCAGGGGTGGGGCTGCTGGGGGGTTCGCAGGGGTTCAGGAGAACCTCTATCTAAGATTCTGTGCAGTTCAGAGAAGTCCCAAATCCAACTCCTGGCTGGCCCCGCTCCACCCATCCCATGAGTCCCCATGCGGCCTATTTTGGATGCAGGTAAGTGCAGGGCGCGCGTGGAGGTTTGGGGAGGGCGAAAAACGGGCCTACCGGAAGTTCGGGAAGGCCAGAAACGGGCCTGTTTCTGGCCTCCAGAGGGCCTCTGGAGCCTGGGGAGGCCATTTTCATCCTCCCAGAGGCTCAAGGAAAGCCTCCGGGGGCCCGGAAAGGCAAAAATGCCCCCCCCCGCCATGGTGCAGGAGACCAACTAGGCCACGCCCACCATGGTCACATCCACCCAGCAACTTCGCAGAGAACCCCTTGCTAAAATTTTTGAAGCCCACCCCTGAAGTAAGTATCCTGATCAGTGCTTTTCTGCACCAAACGCAGTTTTAACCACATGATCGAAAAATCTCGCAGCGCACATTGTATTCATTCTCAAAAAAAAACCTCTTCTTGTCCAACACAGAAGAGAGACCCTCTCGGTGGGCCTTTTTTGGGGTTTGATGAAGGGCCAGTTCGAATAAACACAACTTGTGAAGGGTACCTCAGAACTGTTAATTTATCAGCATTAACTTGTGGTTATCCTAACAGGGCCTTCATCAAATTTCCCCCACCCACCCTCAAAAAAAAAAAAAAAGACACAGCAAGATCTTCTC
Source organism: Pantherophis vulpinus (assembly GCA_037215915.1). Taxonomy (NCBI): domain Eukaryota; kingdom Metazoa; phylum Chordata; class Lepidosauria; order Squamata; family Colubridae; genus Pantherophis; species Pantherophis vulpinus. Next base: position 96,364,581 of record JAXLNS010000007.1, on the reverse strand, counting down.
CATAACAGAAAAAGAAGAGAACAACAAACGAAGAAACATTGTTATTCCACACGTTGCAAGAATATCTGAGGATATTTCCCTCAGGAGGATTTTCAACCGATACAACATACATTTACACTTTAAACCCAAGACTACGCTAAGGCAGAAGCTTGTCCACAAACTCAGCAATGTGATATATGCTGTACAATGCAGTGAGAAATGTTCAGATCTGTACATTGGGGAAACAAAACCGCCACTTCACAAACGCATGGCATAACCTAGGAGAACGAACCCATCGGGACAAGATTCAGCAGTCCATCTGCACTTAAAAGAAACAGGCCACTCTTTTGAAGACAACAAAATCCACATTTTGGAGAGAGAGGATCATTGGTTTGAAAGAGGGGTCAAAGAATCCATCTATGTTAGTCTGGAACACCTCTCCCCCCCTCAACAGATGGGGAGGAATAAGATACCACCTATCTCCAGTCTACAATGCAGCTCTTGCAATAATTCCAAGAAGATTCCATAACCAATTGCACCCTGATTGAAGTGACACTGAGGGCACAGATAAACCCCCAGGTGACCTCAAGAGCTCTCAGAGAGAGTACTAACAACCAGATGACTTCAAAGAAATACAATCCTTCCATCCTCCCCCATCCTATCAGAATCTATCCTTCCATTCCCCCACCATCCAGTCTCAACTGCCAATACCTGTCCTTCCATTCCCCCCACCATCAGAACCAATGAAGCTTCTTGGATGAGAAGTGAAACAATTTCTTTTTCTTCTTCCCCAAATAAAAAAGAGTCTTGCGGCCTTGTGAAGAAAAAAGCACCTTTGGGACAAGTATGACCTGGATTATTGAGAACCTCCACAGAGCTCCAAGAAACTAGTTGTAGTCTCTTCGAAGACATTTACCATTTGCAACTTCCTTTGATCTCCCAAGGTCACTTCCTGTTAGAAATTCTGTTTTAGATAAAGCAGCACAGAGCAAACAAAGAGTACAGTCACCATGTGCTTTACTGCTCAGCTGTTTAAGTGTAACAAGAAAAAGGAAACTCCGCTCAGAACAAAAGAGCATAGATTATATATCATAGATCCAAACTTGTAAATACTTCCATCTACTGGCTGAATGCTACTGTAGTTGTTGCATAGAAATGCATTCCAACAATGGATTCCAACATTTCCACATACCATTATGATTGGGCAGAGAAGGGGAACCTTTACACAGCAATCCTTTCCAGACTTGGCTGAGCAACCTGGTATGATCTCATCTAATAAAAACTTCTGAGCACATTCCCAACAAAGGCTTATCTCTGTCTGGGATAGACAGCCAAGATTTGTGACCGACAGCCCAGACTGAAGGATACATTCCCACAATGTATCTATCGCGTGTTTAAGGTCAATCAACCAGAAGTGAGATGTCATTCCAGTGCTAAATTGTGAAGTAGATATTAGAGCAAAGGGGCACATTCTTATTTTTTTTTTAAATTTACAGGCATGCTATTTGACAAAATTTTGTGCCTATGTTCACCTTCATAGTAGACACAACACAACACAACACCTACACATAAAAAGGGAGGGGAAGGACAGGCACTCCCATAATTGATGTCAAACATATCATGACATCATCGAGCAAATAGCAGGAAAGTAATCCAATTGTGTCAACATATGTTAATGTCCTGGCATGCAGGACATCATTATGGCTTCTTCTTCTTCTTCTTCTTGTTCAGTCACTAAGTCATGTCGGACTCTTCGCAACTCCATGGACCATAACACATGAGGCTTCCCCGTCCTCCACTCTCTCCTGGAGTTTGTTCAAATTCCCGTTCATTGAATCGTGACCCTATCTAACCATCTCATCCTCTGCTGTCCCCTTCTCCTTCCATCTTCCCCAACATCAAGGTCTTCTCACTTGGTGGCCAACGTATTTGAGCTTCAGCTTCAGTATCTGTCCTTCAAAAGGACAGTCAGGGTTGATTTCCTTCAGGACTGACTGATCTCATTATAGTTTCTGGTGGCCATCAAATTCCAGATAGATTTTAAAAAAGGGGGGACTCCCACAAGGTCTCTATCTGGGTCACCTGGAGGACTTCATTCCCTATCAGAGTGTGAGACTCTTAAATAGACACTTTTTTTTGCCAACAGTGGGCTAAACAGCTTCAAAGCATCTCCAAATTTATTTTAGTAACTTCTGAAAGGGTAAGAGATGCTTTACACCTCATCCGCCTCCTGTTTTATCTTTAAATTCATCACTTCCATTTTTATCAGTAGCTCATTAAGCCCAGACAACTCTCTTTCTTCACCTGATTTGCATCTGTGACATCCTCCGAGGGATTTTCCTGCCTGACTAAGCCTTGCCCTTTGAGATTCACACAGGGTCTAGTGACACCACAGGCGCTGGCAATCTGACAAGGGCTGCCTTGAAAGGAAAGGGCTTGTCAGAGGAAGGGTGGGGCTGGATCCAGGGGGGGAAACAAACAAGCTGGAATGTGAGAAAAGAGGACATAAATTGTTTTCTCTGTGACTTATCAAACCTGTTCGCTGTAGTGATAGATACATTAGCAGAGAGAGAGAAAAAAGAGAGAGAGAGACAGACAGACAGACACAGACACACAGAGAGAGACAGTAGAGGTAGATAGATAGATAGATAGATAGATAGATAGATAGATAGATAGATAGATAGATAGATAGATAGATAGATAGATAGATGGATAGGCAAATAAATAGATGGATAGATGGATAGATAGATGGATAGATAAATAAATAGATTGAAAGATGGATAGATAGATAAATAAATAGATGGATAGATGGATGGATGGATTGATCGATCGATCGATTGATGGATCAATGGATAGATGGATAGATAAATAAATAAATGGATAGATGGATAGACAAATAAATAGATGGATGGATAGATAGATAGATAGATAGATAGATAGATAGATAGATAGATAGATAGATGGATGGATGGATGATAATGCTAAGAAATTAGGATTTGAAGGGCGGATAGAGATACCGTTTATATAATAAGTATAGAAGGTATTAAGATAAAATAAAAAAAGTAGGGGAAAAGAATATTTCGGCAGAAATTAAATATGTAAATTGTATTTGGATGTTATGATTTGCATAAGATATGACCTGGTCAATACTTTGTTCATTAAATATGTATATGAAAGAGAAAATCAATAAAACTTTTCTAAAAAAAAGAGAGAGAGAGAGGATAGATGATTGATATAGACAGACAGACAGACGGACAGAGTAGACAGATAGATGGATAGATGGCCATGATATATATTCATTTGTGTCAAAATACACTGTCTTATGCCAAATGATGTAAACACGGTCATTTTCAGTCAAACCTCAAGGTATACAACCCCTATTATATACCTTGGGGAGAAGTCTTTGATTTAATGGACAGTTCTTTGATTTAATGGTCACACCCCTGATTTAATGGACACTGCATGGAAAAAACAATGCCTGTTGGATCCAAACTCAGCTAAACCAAATTTTCTTGGTTTAGGGTCTGCAAGGGTCTACTCTGTTAACTATCCACAAACCAACTTGCTCCTATAACCAATATAACATTCTACTTTCCCAAGCCATTCCTGTCCAACTGCAAAACATCAAATTGTTTGCCACCTTCTACTTATCTTTCAGCTGTTTCCTATAATTCAGTGCCCAGAGATATGTGTTCAAAAGCTTTTTGCCGCAAAACCACGAATCATCAAAAGCCACTCGGAGCAATATCAACCATCAAACCCACCGACAGATACACACCTTAAGTGCAGCCGGAGCTGCGAAAAAGCTACAAGGTAGATTGTCTCATAATTGAAGGCTGCACAATAACACCTCTATGCCTTGACACTGAGCCCTTCTCTGCAACATCCCATTATCAAGTCCAACATTCAACTTCATATCTGCTCTTCCACATTTCTGGACTTTTACATCCAACGCTGATCACCCCACTTCCCATCTCCACATGAGGATTTTGTAGTGCTTTGGGGTTGAGGCAGGGGTGAAATCCAGCAGGTTCTGACAGGTTCTGGAGAACCGGTAGCGAAAATTTTCAGCAGTTCGGAGAACTGGCAAATACCACCTCTGGCTGGCCCCAGAGTGGGGTGGGAATGGAGATTTTGCAGTATCCTTCCCCTGGAGTGGGGAGGGAATGGGGATTTTGCAGTATCCTTCCCCTGGAGTGGGGAGGGAATGGGGATTTTGCAGTATCCTTCCCCTGGAGTGGGGAGGGAATGGAGATTTTGCAATATCCTTCCCCTGGAGTGGGGAAGGAATGGGGATTTTGCAATATTCTTCCCCCTGGAGTGGGGTGGGAATGGAGATGTTGCAGTATCCTTCCCCTGGAGGGGAGTGGGAATGGGTATTTTGCAGTATCCTTCCCCTGGAGTGGGGAGGGAATGGGGATTTTGCAATAGCCTTCTCCTGCCACGCCCACCAAGCCACGCCCACAGAACTGGTAGTAAAAAAAAATTGAATTTCACCATGGGTTGAGGCATAAAAAAGATCCACTCAAGCGATCAGACAGAACTGTCCCAGCTGTTTTCAGGAGTGAGTTGGCAACTTCCCACTCTTTCATCCTCCTATGTACAGGTAGTCCTCAGCTTACAACAGTTCGTTTAGTGACCATTTGAAGTTACAACATGGCTGAAAAAAGTGACCTACGACCGCTTTTCACATTTACAACCGTTGCAGCTTCTCCATGGTCAGGTGATCAAAATTCAAACGCTTGGGAACCGACTCACATTTATGACGGTCGCAGAGCAAAGTCGATGGGGAAGGCAGATTTGCTTAACGACCGGGTTACTAACTTATTGACTGCAGGGATTCACTTTACAACGGTGGCGAGAAAGCTGGTAAAATGGGGCAAAATTCACTTAGCAAATGTCTCCCTTAGCAATGGAAGTTTGGGTTTCAATTAAGGTCGTAAGTCAAGGAATAAACTCCAAAGCAGCACATAGCCATCGTGGATAGGGAATCCTCGACTTATGACCTCAATTGAGCCCACAATTTTACCAAGATGGTTGTTAGCTGGAGTTTTGCCCTGTTTTATGACATATCTTGCCACCGTTGTTAAGTAAATCATCACAGTGGTCAAGTTAGTCACACGGTTGTTAAGTGGATCCGTCTTCCCCGTTGACATTGCTTTGTCAGAAGGTCCCCAAACGGGACACAACAGTCATAAATATGAGTCAGTTCTTGAGTGTGTGAGTTTGGATCATGTGACAAAACTCTCATTGTGTCTATTAGAGACGTATTTTCTTCCCCCTGTCTTTCTTTCTCTGGATGAATTCCTTTTGAATCAAAACCCGGCTATTCTGTTTTATCTGATTTCTAATATTTTTAATTCTCTCAGAACCCTCAACTCTTTCGTAAAAACCACACATTTTTATGTTGTTCGCCATGCAACTACAATCAGGTTTTCCCAAGCACAGAACAGAACAGAACAGAACAGGAGTAGAGTAGAGTAGAGTAGAGTAGAGTAGAGTAGAGTAGAGTAGAGTAGAGTAGAGTAGAGTACAGTACAGTACAGTACAGTACAGTACAGTACAGTACAGTACAGTACAATACAGTAGAATAGAACAGAACAGAACAGAACAGAACAGGAGCAGAGTAGAGTAGAGTAGAGTAGAGTAGAGTAGAGTAGAGTAGAGTAGAGTAGAATAGAGTAGAGTAGAGTAGAGTAGAGTAGAATAGAATAGAACAGGAGTAGAGTAGAGTAGAGTAGAGTAGAGTAGAGTAGAGTAGAGTAGAGTAGAGTAGAGTAGAGTAGAATAGAATAGAATAGAATAGAATAGAATAGAATAGAATAGAACAGAACAGAACAGAACAGAACAGGAATAGAGTAGAGTAGAGTAGAGTAGAGTAGAGTAGAGTAGAGTAGAGTAGAGTAGAGTAGAGTAGAATAGAATAGAACAGAACAGAACAGAACAGAACAGAACAGGAGTAGAGTAGAGTAGAGTAGAGTAGAGTAGAGTAGAGTAGAGTAGAATAGAATAGAACAGAACAGAACAGAACAGAACAGAACAGGAGTAGAGTAGAGTAGAGTAGAGTAGAGTAGAGTAGAGTAGAGTAGAGTAGAGTAGAATAGAATAGAATAGAATAGAATAGAATAGAATAGAATAGAATAGAATAGAATAGAATAGAATAGAACAGGAGTAGAGTAGAGTAGAGTACAGTACAGTACAGTACAGTACAATACAGTAGAATAGAATAGAACAGAACAGAACAGAACAGAACAGGACAGGAGTAGAGTAGAGTAGAGTAGAGTAGAGTAGAGTAGAGTAGAGTAGAGTAGAGTAGAGTAGAGTAGAGTAGAATAGAAAATAATAGAATAAGAGTTGAGTAAGTAGAGTGGAGTGGAGTGGAGTGGAATGGAATAGAATAGAATAGAATAGAATAGAATAGAATAGAATAGAATAGAATAGAATAGAATAGAATAGAATAGAATAGAATAGAATAGAATAGAATAGAATAGAATAGAATAGAATAGAATAGAAAATATGGAATGGAATGGAATGGAATGGAATGGAATGGAATAGAATAGAATAGAATAGAATAGAATAGAATAGAATAGAATAGAATAGAATAGAATAGAATAGAATAGAATAGAATAGAATTCTTTATTGGCCAAGTGTGATTGGAGACACAAGGAATTTGTCTTCGATGCATATGCTCTCAGTGTACATAAAATAAGAGATTCGTTCATCAAGAATCATAAGGTACAACACTTAATGATAGTCATAGGGAAACAGTCAATATAAATCTTAAGGATACCAGCAACAAAGTTACAGTCATACAGTCATAAGTGGGAGGAGATGGGTGGTGGGAATGATGAGAAGATTGATAGTAATGTAGACTTAGTGAATAGTTTGACAGCGTTGAGGGAATCATTTGTTTAGCAGAGTGATGGCGTTCGGGAAAAAACTGTCGTTGTGTCTAGTTGTTCTGGTGTGCAGTGCTCCATAGCATCATTTTGAGGGTAGGAGTTGAAACAGTTGATGTCCAGGATGTGAGGGGTCTGCAAATATTTTCCCAGCCCTCTTTTTGTCTCGTGCAGTATACAGGTCCTCCATGGAAGGCAGGTTGGTAGCCATCGTTTTTTCTGCAGTTCTAATGATCCTCTGAAGTCTGGGTCTGTCTTGATGGGTTGCAGAACCAAACCAGACAGTTATGGAAGTAAAGATGACAGACTCAATCATTCCTTTGTAGAACTGGATCAGCAGCTCCTTGGGCAGTTTGAACTTCCTGAGTTGGCGCAGAAAGAAAGCCTCGCTTTGTTAATCAAATTAACTTCTGGGAAAACGTGTGCAGCGTTAATTGTCTTCCCTCGCCATGCCTGACCTGTACTTTGGGTCCACTGTCCATATTATTCAGGCTTACGCACGGTTGCGCATTCTGCGCTATAAGAACGTCGTTCGTCAGGCAGCTGTTTACTACACACCGAGATGTGTGAGTCATTGTCCTGCTTTAACCCTTCTCTGAAAATTGTGGTTGAAATCACACTTTTGTGAGCTTAAGGGTGGAGGGAAATGTTCACCACCCACGAGCCCAGGTTGAATAACTCCTTCACGTATTCAGAAATACAATTTCTGCTTAGTAGAATGGATGCTTAGTATCCAAATTTTGAAAACTTTGATCGTCCTGGGGATGCTATCGTAGTTTTAGGTGCCAGGATGGGGTGCAAGTCCCATTTTTCTGTCACTAAATGAATAGTTGTAAGTTGAGGATGTCCTGTAAATCTGAAGCGGTGTAGAGTTTCCTGCCTAAGCAGGGGGTTGGACTAGAAGACCTCCAAGGTCCCTTCCAACTCTGTTATTCTATTCCTGTGATGGCACGCAGAACCGTATCAGTGGGCACGTGAGCATTGCCCTAGCTCAGCTCCAGTGCGCATGCGTGCACCGGCTGGCTTATATTTGGGCCTTCCAGGCCCACAGGAAGTCGGGAAACAGGCTGTTTCTGGCCTCCGTGGTGGTGGGGAAGGCTGTTTTCGCCCTCCCCAGGCGCCTTAGAAAGCCTTTGGAGCCTGGGGAGGGCGAAAAATGGGCCTTCCAGTCCCACCATGCCATCGCGTGCAAAAAGCAGAGGGAGAGCGAGGGGTCACATGCGCATGTGTGGGGTTGTGGGGAGCATTGAATTATGGATGTGGGCACACACATATGTGACCCCTCCCCACTCTCCCCCTGCTTTTTGGCACTCGACGGCAAAAAGGTTAGCCATCACTGTTCTATTCTATAAGCCAAACCCTGGAAGAGAGGAGGGTTTTGTCGACAACGCAATCTTCTTCATCGCAACAGTGCAGTTTAGGTTTCCCAGCAATGCACAGATAGGTTCGAATCTGCACCTATTCAGGCTATGCACTATTTGGGTTCCCTAAGCAAAAAAGCAATTGCACTTTTTGGCCATTGTGTCTTCTTGTGGGTTTGTGTCTGGAGTTGTCCAATGCCCGTAGTCACATTCCCATGTGCTCCAAAGCCCAGTTTTGATTTTGAAACCAAAGCACAGGCCTGCTTTAAAATGTGTAGATTTTCCTCTAGGTGGGAAATCCTTCGCTTGTCATGTTCCTAACAAGATTGTGATAGGGCTCCAAGTTAATGGCTCTGAAGAATCATTTATTGTGTGCCTGGCACATTACACATAAAAATGCATCAAGCTTCAAGAGCCTCGGTGGTGCAGCGGACTAAAGTGCTGTTAAGTGCTAGCACTTAGCTGCCAGCTGCCTGCAATTAGTGCGAGTTCAAATCTCACCAGGCTCAAGGTTGGCTCAGCCTTCCATCCTTTCGAGGTAGGTAAATTGAGGACCTGGATTGTGGGGGCAATAAGCCAGCTTTGTATAGAACAACACCGCTTAGAGGGGGCCGAAAGCCCTAATAAGCAGGTATATACAAAAAAGTATGCAGGCTATTGCTATAATGCATTGTAAGCCGCCCTGAGTCTCCAGAGAAGGGCGGCATATAAATTGGACAAATAAATAAATAATAAATAAATTATTGCAGGCACATATTTTTTTTTTTTTGCTGATCAAAGAGAATATTTGTAGCTCTTGATCAGGGGTGTCAAACTCGCGGCCCATGGACTGGATGCGTCACGTACTGGCTCCGCCCCTGCCCAGTTTAGCGAAGGGGGGGGACGTCCCGATACGTCACGTGACACCACAGGGACGACGCAAGTTGGACAGCCCTGCTCTAGATTGAACTGTGGGATCCTTGATATTCTCTGAGCTTGCTTGTTTTCTTGCAGACGTCTCATGACCCAACTAGGTTACATCATCAGTGCTAGAAGGGAGTGGGGTTTGTGGGGAGGAGGAGGAGGAGCAAGATGGAAGGGAGGAGGAAGAGAAGGAGGATGGAAGGAAGGAAGGAGAAAGAGAAAGAGGAGGAAGGAAGGAGAAATAGAAAAAGGAGGACGGAAGGGAGGAAAAAGGAGGAAGGAAGGAAGGGAGGAGAAAGAGAAAGAGGAGGAAGGAAGGAAGGAAGGAAGGAGAAAGAGAAAGAGGAGAATGGAAGGAAGGAGAAAGTGAAAGAGGAGGATGGAAGGGAGAAAAAGAGGAGGAGAATGGAAGGAAGGAGAAAGAGAAGGAGGAGGATGGAAGGGAGGCAAAAGAGGAGGAGAAGGTTGAAGTTGGAGGAGGAGGAGAAGGAGAAGGAGGAGAAAAACTGAGGGTTGCTTGGTGCTCTCTGAGCTTGGTGGCTTCCTTGCAGAAATTTCATGACCCAACTAGGTAACATCATCAGTGCTAGAAAGGACCAAACCCCGCTCCCTTTTATCACTGATGATGTTCCCTAGTTGGGTCATGAAAACGTCTGCAAGAAAAACCACCAAGCTCAGCGAGCACCAAGGACCCCACAGTGCTTTTTTTTTGACTGCACCCTGATTTGTAGTCAACCCATCCATGTTTAATTCCAGTAGCCACCGAATACGATGTCTGTCTCTCTGGGGGGGTGGAGGGGGGGGCGAGGTCTGTTTCGTTTGCCCTAACATCCCATTGCTGTAATTATATTGCTTCCAACGGGTAAAAGAAGCCATTGCATTAAGTTTCAGCAAATGGTTTTCACTGTGTTTTCAAAGTAATGGGGAGGGAGGGAGGGGGGGGGATTGGCAGCAGGTAAGAACCAATTGCTTTTTGCAGAAATAACAGCGAATTAAATTCATTTCCTTCTGGCATTCGCGTCCTTGGAATAAACATAGGAACGGGAAAAAAAAAAAAAAGGAAAGCAAATTTTTTAAAAAACAAAAAACACATGAATTGAAAATTCAGAAGCTTGGCAACCGACTCACAGTTATGACGGTTGCAGTGTCCCGGGGGGGGGGGGGCGGTGTCACATGATCCCCTTTTGTGATCTTTTTTTTTTTTAATCTTATACATCCAACAAACATTAAATCTATAGCGGTCTACATCACAACGCGAGAAGGGAATAAATTTGTCCCATTACATATATAGGGTAACCTACAAAAGTCTATTACATATACCAAGTGACCTGCTTATGTGACCTTCTGAGAAGGAATAGCAAAGCCCGATTCACTTAACAACCATGTTCCTAACTTAACAACGGCAGCGTTGGCTTAACGACGGTGGCAGAAAAGGCTGCAAAATGAGGTAAAATTCACTCAAGAAATGTTTCACTTAGCGGCAGAAATTCAGGGTGTGTGTCAATTGTGGTCATAGGTCGAGGACTACCTGCAATTGGATCAGTGTAGATTGGATGTTGTGGGAATGTTATTCCTAGCCCAGTCTCTCTCTCTCTCTCTCTCTCTCTCTCTCTCTCTCTCTCTCTCTCTCTCTCTCTCTCTCTCTCTCTCTCTCTCTCTCTCTCTCTCTCTCTCTCTCTCTCCTTTCCTTTTCCAATGTGCAATGAAAGTATTTCGGCTTTAGAGGAATGATGACACACTGTAGTTGACAGGCCCTCAAATTGATGTGACAGGAGCTGCTTGATTTTGGACAAATTGAAGGGGAAATGAGGAGAAATGCTCACATTTGCAACTAAGAGAGCACGCAGCGAAGAGAGCGGATATTCCTCCTGCCCTGCTTGACGGTTCTTCCTTCACAACGAGAAAATATCCAGACTCCGCAGTGAGAAAACAAGTCTCAATAAAGGAGAATTATTTGTAGCTCAGGGTTGACATGAGGGGATCCTTGGTGGTCTCTGAGCTGGGTGGTTTCCTAGCAGACGTTTCATGACCCAACTAGGGAACATAATCAGTGCTAGAAGGGAGAGGGATTTGCAGAGCGAAGGAGGAGGAGGAGGAGGAGGAGGAGGAGGAGGAGGAGGAGGAGGAGGAGGAGGACTGTGGGGGTCCTTGCTGCTCCCTGAGCTTGGTGGTATTCTTTCAGACATTTCATGACCCAACTAGGTAACATCATCAATGCTACAACAGCACTCCTTACTAGTGCTCTGGAAAATATCAGATTGAGAACTATACAAATTCCCCCAAACTCAAGGAACAGACAGTCCCTCCAGGGGCGCCAGGATTTCCGTTCAACCTGAATGAAATTTCCTTTTAATCATAATTACGGAGAGAACAATTGCAAACCACTTTAACACTTGATTAATTGCAAAATTCCCTTTATTTAAAGAAGAAAGGTGCTCCAATTAGTCACGTACCGTTCTCAGATGGTTCCTTGTTTTTTTGCTTTCTTATATTTAAAAAATAAATGAAAATATCAAGTCTCAAACCCACCCCCACCCCGGCTCCCTTTTGGAATTAAAATTGCACGACCCTAGCTCGAATCAAAATTACAGACCTGCTATTGTCTTATGAACAAATTGAAGATGAAGGTGGGTTTTTTTAAAAAAAAAAAATTAAATAAAAATTAAAACACCATCCTTCTGTGCATGTTTAGAGAATGCTAATTGACTGTTTTATATTCTGTTTAAGGTCCATCCAGCTGGGCCCAATTATTTGCTTTAAATATTTGCACTGGGAATCTTGATGTATTTCTCTATCTTCCACCCCCTCGTAATCACAGCTTCTTGTTAAAAACAAAAATTACCAAACAAAGGGGGGAAAAATTAACACACTGTCTTAAACAAGTCCCAAATTTAACTTCATTAATATTCCAAAGGAATGTGATGAATAAGAATTTTTTTTTCCAGGCATAGATTTAATTTTTTTTTAAGAAAGGGATCTTGAGAATGTGTTTTTTTCTTCTTTCTCTTCTCCTGTGGATTTAAGCACTTGGAGAGAATGTAACTCTGGAACGGAAGTGCAGGATTTGTAAATTAAATTCTGAATGCCAAATTTAGGGATTGAATGGGGTGTTTTTTTTAAAAAAAGTTTAACCCTAACATCTTATGACCAGAACCCAAATGCAGGCATATCGGAAAAGCTCGGGAGGATTTTCAGCCAACATAACATACGTGCACACTTCAAACCAGGGGTGGGTTGTACTTACTTTTACAACCGGTTTGCATTGCGCCCACACACACTCTTTTGAGCAAGCACAGAAGCTTCTGTGCATGTGCAGATCACCTACAATGGCGTCCGGGTCAGTGGGCGGAGCCTCCCGCCAGTTTTACTATCGGTTCTTGCGAACCAGTCCGAACCGGGGGCAACCCACCACTGCTTCAAACCCAAGAGTACACTAAGACAGAAGTTTGTCCATCCCGACAGAAACTGAGCAACTGGTATATGCAGTACAATGCAGTGAGCCGTGGGCAGATCTGTACATTGGGGAAACAAAACAGCCACTTCACAAACGCATGGTGCAACATAGGAGAACAAACACATCAGGACTAAATTCACCAATCCATCTGCATTTAAAAGATACAGGCCACTCTTTTGAAGACAACAAAGTCCATATTTTGGACAGAGAGGACAGCTGGTTTGAAAGAGGGGTCCAAGAGGCCATCTATGTCCAAATTGAACAGCCCACTCTCAAAGAGGGGGAGGAATACGACATCTACAACATAGTCCTTTCAACAGTTCCAAGAAGGCTCCACACCCATTTGCACCACTCAGGTGACCCTGAGGACACAGATAAACCTTCAGGTGGCCTCTAAAAGAATGCAAATGACCACCAAGGAGCATAAATCCTTCCATTTTGCCCATATCTATGTCTCTATCCCCACCTCCTGTATCCGCCTCCCTCTCACTGGCATCTAACTACGGTATATCTATAGATCAGGGGTGTCAAACTCAATTTCATTGAGGGCCACATCAGGGTTTTGTTCGACCTCGGAGAGCCAGGTGGGCATGCCTGGGATGGTGTGGCCATGGTGGGTGTGGCCATGGTGGGCGTGACACGGGATTCGGGTCGGGGGCACCTGTGATGGCCAAGTGCTAAGGCAGAACTTCCCTGAGACCCTCACTCACTCTCATTATAGTCTCCTTCCTTCCTTCCTTCCTTCCTTCCTTCCTCCCTCCCTCCCTCCCTCCCTTCCTTTTCTTCTTTTTCCTTCCCTGTTCATTCTCCTTTCTTCTTCCTTCCCCTCTTTCCTTCTTTTTCCTTCCTTGCTCTCGTCCCATCTTTCCTCTTTCTCCTTTCCTGTCTCTTCTTACATGCTCAAATGCAAACGAGGAAACATTTCTCCTTTGGTTTTGTTCTTGATAGCCCTCTGCCAGCAAAAACGGAGCTCGGGGGGCACGTGCACGGCCCCCACCCCAGAGCTCTGTTTTTGCTGGCAGAGGCACCATGGGGTGGTCCTTTGCTATTTCCAGGCTGGCCCCACAGGCTAGATCTAAGCACCCTGCGGGCTGCATCTGTTCCACGGGCCTTGAGTTTGACACCCCTGTTATAGATGGTTCTCTCCAGGGGTGGGCTTCAAAAATTTTAGCAATAGGTTCTCTGCCCAGTTGCTGGTGGAGTGGCCTAGCCGACTTCCTGTAGCATGGCAGGGGGGGCTTTTTGCCCTCCCCGGGCTTCAGAGGCTTTCCTCAAGCCTCCAGGAGGGTGAAAACGGCCTCCCCAGGCTCCGGAGGCCCTCCGGAGGCCTTTCCAGCCTTCCTGAACTTCCGGTAGACCCGTTTTTCGCCCTCCCCGAGCCTCCGCGCATGCCCTGCACATACTTGCATCCAAAACAGGCCGCGTAGGACAGTGGTGAAATCCCTTTTTTTTTTACTACCAGTTCTGTGGGTGTGGCAGGGGAAGGATATTGCAAAATCTCCATTCCCACCCCACTCTGGGGCCAGCCAGAGGTGGTATTTGCCGGTTCTCCGAACTACTCAAAATTTCCGTTACCGGTTCTCCGAACTACTCAAAATTTCCGCTACTGGTTCTCCAGAACCTGCTGGATTTCACCCCTGGTGTGGGGACTCCTGGGAGGGGAGGGGCGGAGCCAGCCAGCAGTGGGATTTGGGGGTTCTCTGAACTGCACAGAATCTTAGCTAGAGGTTCTCCCAAACCCTTGTGAACCCCCAGCAGCCCATCCCTGGTTCTGTCCCTCCTTGCATGTGGCAATGTTTTAGGCATTCGTCGAGCCCTGTCCTATCTCCTGTTAGTCTTTTCTTCTGCAAGCTATCCTTGTCCAGGTCCTTTAAAGATTCTTCACAGAATGTGATTGCCAGGACTAGAAGCTACCTAGCTATTTGCTGAATCACCTCTAGCGTCTCCAGAATTAACCATCTGTCATTCAGCGAATCTTCTTAGCTCACCCCCCTCCTCTTCAACGCCGACCAAAACCGTAGTCCGATCTTGCCCCAAATGTGTCAGTTCGGCACAGATTTATTCCACCAGACTAAAAAGATTATTGGAGAAACGAGGAAGACTTGTAACAAGCACCAAACGATTCGATCTTTATCCTCCAAATAGAAGCCGTCCACGTGTAACTACTAACAGAGCTCAGCACGAGATGCTAAGGCGAGAGTGTTCACTCAGCAGAAATATTGCTGGCTTTTGAGATTCGATTGTCAAACTTTTTCTGCAAGACACAAATGCTCCCTTCAAAGCAGAGAAGCGGACAAATATTTAGAGCTTAAATTAATCTCTTGTCTCCCTGGGAAGCAAGGAAACAGATAGTGGCAGCCTAAAAGGAATGCACAGATTATCTAGCCCGGATCTGAAGAGGATTATTAGGTCTTGATACGTCCAGCAAAACTTTGCCAGCTGTACGTCCACAAACATTTCTCTTCCTCCTAAACTTGGGCAACAACACAAACTGCAGATTTTCAAGTCAAATCCAAAAGAACGCAGGTGTGCAAAACAGTAATGATGTGTGTGACTTTATACTCTGTGGCTGAGACATCAGCTCTGCTTTGCACTGAAACTCCTGCTTAAGTCAACCTCCATTTCAATTTCAAATCTTTATTGTCAGCGCACAACATTTGTACAATGAGATTGGTCATCGATTTCTCTCTTTTCATAAAATGGGTCTTTTGTTACGGGCTGGGTCAAAGGATATCCCTCATCATGGTAGCGATTTTGTGGGGGTGCCCGTGATCACTTTCCCTAGGTCCAAGTAGCAGGCCCACAAGTCTGCAAAAAACTGAGAGAGCTATTCATGCAAGGTTCCCCCTTGTTTGTAGCTGACTGGTCAATGTAGAATTTTTATTTGTATTTATCATTTATTATTACCTCTTATTATTTCCCCCTTCTCTGTTTGCACATTTTTATTATTGTTCTGTTTTGTTCTGTTCTGTTCTGTTCTGTTCTACTCTACTCTACTCTACCCTATGCCTCTGTTCTATTCCTCTGTTCTGTTCTGTTCTGTTCTGTTCTGTTCTGTTCTGTTCTATTCGACTCGACTCGACTCGACTCCTTTGTTCTATGCCTCTGTTCTATTCCTGTTCTGTTCTGTTCTGTTCTGTTCTGTTCTGTTCTACTCTACTCTACTCCTCTGTTCTATGCCTCTGTTCTGTTCTATTCTATTCTATTCTATTCTATTATTCTATTCTATTCTATTCTATTCTATTCTATTCTATTCTATTCTATTCTATTCTATTCTATTCTTCTACTCTACTCTACTCTACTCTACTCTATTCTACTCTGTTCTACTCTACGGGGTACCATAAAAATATGAAACTGGCAAATCGCAAGACAGGATTAGATCAAAATAGTGCATTTTAATCATCAGGTGGTTGGTTACGTTTGTGCAGAAAATCAAGAAACTGTTGAAACGGCAACCGAAGGCCTGCGCTTCATCACAGGTGTCAAAATTCCCAGGCGTGCTTGTAGGAACACTTAGGACAAGTACCAAAATCAGGAGGTTTCTACTTCGCAAAGCACAAAGCCCTTTGAGAAGCAAGAGATAGGAGAAAGCGACAAGGGCTGTTGACTGGAAGGAATGTACTGATAGCTCAAAGCTCAGGGCTCACGTTACACAACCTTTATCACACCCCAATTAATTTTGCAATAGAGCTACAATTACTTACTCCCCGTGGAGGTTGTATCTCCTAAGATATTATCAGAAATACGCTGTACGCTATTCCAAGTTCTTGTTTTGAACTGAACTGAAAGTTCTGCTTTCAACACACTGTAGCTCTAGTCTCCATGCAAGCAGTAGCAGTAGCACTTAGACCTATATGCCGCTTTACAGTGCTTTATAGCCCTCTCTAAGCGGTTTACAGAGTCAGCCTATTGCCCTCAACAGTTTTGGGTCCTCATTGTACCCACCTCGCTGTCAGGGTTCCGATGGATGCTCTAATTAAATCATGAGCCTCGAGCCAAGCTTCAAAAGATTAGGAGTTCATGTCAGCAGGTTCTAAGTGAAGCCAACTCTGACCACATGTAATTGATGGCCGAGACTTGACCCTGTTTCCCCCGTCCCCCCAGGGTGTGTCATCAGTCACATTCCCCAATGATCAATTTCGCAGTCCCCTCCAGCCACTGTGGGTAACCCTGGAAGACAGCCTTGAGAGAGATATGTCTGGAATGTGCTTTTGTTTTTGGCTGCTTCACCATTTTCCCATCCCCCTTACTTATGGCAACTCAAGAGGAGGCCAGGGATGCTTTGTGAGTTGACACTCGGAAGGATGGAAGGATGAGTCAACCTTGAGACTGGTGAGATTCGAACTGGCAAATTGCAGGCAGGCAGCAGAAGTAGCCTGCTATACTGCACTCTAACCACTGCGCCATCGTAGCTCAGCCCTTTGGGAATGAAGAATATTCAGACATTTTGCAAGCCAAGGGGCTCTCAAGAGTCTTCTTCAGAACCACAATCCAAAAGCATCAATTCTTCAGCTCTCAGCCTTCCTTATGGTCCAACTCTCACAGCCATGCATTACTATTAGGAAAACCATAGCTTTAACTATACATAACAGAGCAGGAACCAAATTAATATATGATGATGATGATGATGATGATGATGTTGATGTTGATGATGTTATAGGCATAGACAATCATACTCTAGAGTAAAGCTTTAAATTTGGAATTATATTTACATACTAATGCCAAGATATAGCCCTAAAGATGATGCTTCTATCAAACTATTGATTGACTGTGGATGTCAGAAAGAAGGAATTTGCCCTTTGCTCTTTAGATGTTTGGGTTACAAAGCTGGAAAACCCTAGTGTTGTGGCCCGTGGCCCCTCCAACAGCCGAATCAGAGGAGGAGGAGGAGGCATGGGAGTAAGGACCAGTATCAAGGCAACCTGAGAGCTCCGAGGGGGAAGAGGGAATGGAGCTGGCAGAGAAAGAGGGAAACAGAGGTGGAGCCTGGGCCGTCCGTCAGCCCTCAGATGGAAAGTCAACAGCCCCCAGGTCTGGAGGTGGCTGATGAGGAAGAGGAGGAACAGCTGGGTCCAGTGCCTGAAGCGCAGAAGGCAGAGGAGAGGAGAGCAGTGGAAATCTATGGGCCGGTCCTTCGGACGAAAGAACCACCGCTGCTAGCGAAGCCCCATCCTAGCTCTGGGGATAAAAGGCAGGGGACAGAGATGAATAGATGTGGCAGACAACTATACATCTTCCCTGCCGGACGGACTTGTTAGCCTGTGTTGAGAGAGAAACTTTCAACTGCCGGCGCTCCAGACCAAGGAATCATTGATTTAACTTCAGAGGATTTGTCATGTTTGGGCAGCTGCATCAGAACACCTAGATTGTTTTGGGGGGGGGGGTTTCCGCCGTTCAGGAATTGTTGTCGTTACTGACAAACTGAGCTGCTTCACAACGCCCTTTCTAGACCCCTGCCCTTTGTACCAAAACGAGAGGACACAGCTGGACCCACGTAGTTGGAAGATCTCCAACAGGGGAAGCTCTCTCAGGACAAAAATAACTTTCATAGGAAGTCGTCCTAAAAAGCAAGGACACTGACACGTTCTGGAAATAGTTTTGGGTGTTCTTGAGCGATAGGAAAACGCATCGGCCTGTAATTAAGCGCATTGTTTGTGATCACCTCTGCGAATGTTTCTCAGGTTCGTACCTTGAAGTTCAAACGAGGTCTTCTGATGTCTTGGAAGAGCTAAGAATGTTCTGGCTTGGTATTTAACCCTTCCTTCTCCAGCCAGTTCCTGGAAGAGGACCAGTTCTGGTGGATGATGACTCATCTATTGGAACAAGAAATATCACAGCTAGGAGAGCAAAGCGTTTTTGCTTTTTCGTAGCCGGATTTGGAAGAGAAACTTGCTGAATTTTCATGAGGTTCCGCTCCTTTGTGCATTTTTCTCTTCCCGCAAAATTTTCTCCATGTCAGCTCATGGAAATTATGCTATCAAGTCTGCGGTGGCTTGAAAGGGGCCGAGAAATACAGAACGGTTGCCGAGGAAACCAAAAACTGACACTCTGTCAGATTGGATTGCATGTCCAAATGTACATCCAGCTGAAATTAATACGATGGAGCGGAAGGATGTTTGGAAGCTCGTAGCAACTCGGATGTTATTTTCTTTTTCATCTTCGGGGTTTTTCACCTCAATTTGTAGGTACGTGTCCACGAAAAGAATAAGGTAAAAAGGTAAAGGTAAAGGTTCCCCTCGCACATGTGTGCTAGTCGTTCCTGACTCTAGGGGGCGGTGCTCATCTCCGTTTCAAAGCCGAAGAGCCAGTGCTGTCCGAAGACGTCTCCGTGGTCATGTGGCCGGCATGACTCAACACCAAAGGCGCATGGAACGCTGTTCCCTTCCCACCAAAGGTGGTCCCTATTTTTCTCCTTGCATTTTTTACCTGCTTTCGAACTGCTAGGTTGGCAGAAGCTGGGACAAGTCACGGGAGCTCACCCCGTTACGCGGCACTAGGGATTCAAACCACTGAACTGCCAACCTTTCCATCGACAAACTCAGCGTCTTAGCCACTGAGCCACTGCATCCTCCTTATTCACTAGGAGAATGCAGAGTCCATCACAAGATTGGAATTCCTGTAGGGTAGTTTAGAAAACAACTTTTTGGTTAACATCTACCCAGCTTAACCCCGAGAACGCCAAGAGAGAGAGAGAGGGAGGGAGGGAGGGAGGGAGAGAGAGAGAGAGAGAGAGATGATAGATAGAGATTAGATGATAGATATAGAGAGATAGAGATAGATTGGATAGATAGATAGATAGATAGATAGATAGATGGATGGATGGATGGATGGATGGATGGATGGATGGATGGATGGATGGATGGATGGATGGATAGATAGATAGATAGATAGATAGATAGATAGATAGATAGATAGATAGATAGATAGATAGATAGATGAGGGAGGGAGAGAGAGAGAGAGAGAGAGAGAGAGAGAGAGAGAGAGAGAGAGAGAGAGAGAGAGAGAGAGAGAGAGAGAGAGAGAGAGAGAGAGAGAGAAGAATGGTCCATGGTAACTCTTTGTGGCCTGACCATTAGTGGTCCCTCTACCAAACCACCTGGGTTTGACTTGCTTTGTCTGGTCAAAATTGAACAAAATTAGATGTGACACTGGAAGAAATGCCTCTGCCCTGTGTCCGTGGGGAAGGTAAGAGTCCCATTGTTGTGATTGTGGTGCTGACAATGGACTTAAAGATATTTTGCAAGGTTGCCCACAATTTGCCTTCTCTGGTTCCCTAGAAGACCTGCACAAAGCAACACCAGAGGAATAACAGAATACATAACAGAGTTGGAAGGGACCTTGTGAGTCATCTAGTCCAACCCCCCACCCAAGCAGGAGACCCTACACCACTTGTGACAAATGGCAGTCCAGTCTCTTCTTGAAAGCCACCAGGGATGAACTTCTGAAGGGAACTTCTGTTCCATGGGTTGATGGTTCTCACTGTCAGAAAATTCCTCCTTATTTCCAGGTTGAATCTCTCCTTGGTCAGTTTCCATCCATTATTCCTTGTCTGGCCTTCAGGTGCTTTGGAGAATAGCTTGACCCCCTCCTCTCTGTGGCAGCCTCTCAAATATTGGAAGACTGCTATCCTGTCTCCCCTGGTCCTTCTCTTTACTAGACTTACACTGCTCAGCTCCTGCAACTGTTTATCATATGTTTTAGCCTCCGGTCCCCAAATCATCCTGTTTGCTCTTCTCTGCACTCTTTCTAGAGTCTCAACATCTTTTTTATAGTGTGGGGACCAAAACTGGATGCCGTATTCTAGGTATGGTTTTACTAAGGCTTTACAAAGTAGCATTAGCACCTCACTTGATCTTGATTGTATCCCTCTGTTAATGCAATTTAGGATTGTGTTGGCTTTTTTGGCTGCCGCTGTACACTGTTGGCTCATATTTAATTGGTTGTCCACTACAGGAAATCACCTGGAGGGCTGAACTGGGCACTCAGTTAGGAGGCCAATGCTGTAGAGGTTTTGTATAAAATTATGTGGGTTGTGCATATATGCTTACTTCTCTTCTGTCATACTCTCCTCATACATTAAATAATAAATAATGAAAAGAAGGTTATCATTGTGTGTTGATGCTGGATGCTTATTTGGTATTCTTTTTCTAAAAGTTGAGAACCAGATCAACAAAGCTTGAGCCCATTTTGGAAAAAGGAAACCTTATTTTGCAACAGAGTGAAATTAAATATTCAGGAAATCCATGTCTCCTCGCTTTGCAAAATTAGACACGCAATTTATCTGTGCACAATGAAAAGAGGAGGAAAAAAACGACAACAGGGGAAACCTGCGATAGAATAGGCTGTAAAAGCACAGAATAAATATGAGCTCATGTATGCAATTATTTACCATAAAATAAATTCTAATGTACTTCAATGCTCATTGAAACTCAGGTATAAATGGGGAGGGAAGTCCCCATTTCAAAACACTTCTGAAAAACAATTCCACGTAGGTTTAGTCTTTTCATGTCAAAATAAGAGCTCCAGTATTAAGAGTTTATTTATTTTTTAACCTGATCAGCTGATCAACAAGGAAAGATCACAAACTTATCTCATGCTATCACAGAATGCTTTTACCATAAAATCGTTCCTCAATAAACCTCCCAAAACACACCACTTAACATTCCTAGATAAGAAAGATGAGATTTAACTTCAACTCGAGATTCGCTTGCAGTCTTGAAAAGCTGTGTTTTCCCCCAAATCCGTAAGAATAGTAATCTGAAGAAACGAGTCTCTAAAAAAGTCACTTTTTTCCTTTTTTTTAAACAGTCACTAAACAAATGGTTGTAAGCCAAGGACTATCTGTATCAGAAGTTCACAAAATGTTTACGCACGAAAAACGAAAGCGTGCTTGATCTGGGCACAATGATCCTGAGTTTAAAAAAAACGAAATAAAGATTAAAACTGCTTTATACCGGAAACAGGCGTTTCGTGTCATATGTTTCAACAAGATATGATCCTTAGACTACCTACGTCACTGACAGATCTCTTGATTGTAGATGTAGATGCTGTTTACACCCTAAATTGTATTCAAATTGTAGTGAACGAGGACGTGCATTCAATTTTGCAGCTACTCAGATTGTTGGACGGGCAGGGACAAAAACAGCCGGGGAAGTGATCAAAGACTGGGAAACAGGCTCCTCGCAGGAATGTTGATTTACAATCAGCTTATCAAGTACTTAAGAGACAAGGATTGCAGCACAAGAAAATAACAGGCCAACGATTCAATAGCCGGCCATCCACAGCCAAATCAACAACTAAAAAGCCAGACACAACCAGGCACCACATAAATATCCCAGAGAGAATAGTCCAAAGCACATATTCTGATAGACAGAAGTTCCCTGAGGATGGGTTCCAGCATGAGTCCAAAAACTCAGAAGACTAAATCTCTGGTCCCGGTGACCAACCTAGATTGGATCCAGAACAGAAGTGGGTTTCAGCAGGTTCTGACCAATTCTGGAGAACCAGTAGTGGAAATTTTGACTAGTTTGGAGAACCGGTAAATACCACCTCTGACTGGCCCCACCCCTATCTATTCTCTGCCTCCCGAGTCCCAGCTGATTGGGAGGAAATGGAGATTTTACAGTATCCTTCCCCTGGAGTGGGGAGGGAATGGAGATTTTACAGTATCCTTCCCCTGCCATGCCCACCAAGCCATGCCTACCAAGCCATGCCATGCCCACCAAGCCACACCCACAGAACCCGTACTAAAAAATGTTGAAACCCACCACTGATTCAGAAACATTATCCTGGGACACGTAGATTCGCCTTCGTTGACGCATTCAAACTTTCCATCATTTTGAAGTTTGATTGCAGCAAATATTTAACTCCACTTCACTCTGACATCTGCTTCCAAGGCTTCAGAGGAAACCTCTTTTCTCTGAAAAATCTTTGCAAATTTTGATAAAGCAACTAGGTTTGTATAAAATTACAATCTCCCAGAGGAGAGTGGAGGGTGGAATTGTGTTGCTTTAACGCACACCGACATGATAATGCAACGTATGCCTTGTACAGATTGGCTGGCTGTAAGTTTGCAACCTGCTACGTTCCTGGTTGTGTATAAACTATTCTTTACTGCTGACTAAACAGACCCGTGACTCATTATTTCTGATTTATCTCGCTCGAAATGATTTCATTTTACAGTCGTCTGCCACCGAAAATGTTGGAAAAGGAGAAGGCTACCCTGGCACGAGGCTGCACATCAGGGGTGGTTTCTACTTCCCTTTACTACCGGTTTGTAGTGGGGCCGTGCGTGCACGCACGAAGCTTCTGCACACGCGCAGAAGTGTTTTGATAACATCGGGGTCAGTGGGCGGACCCTCCCTCCGGTTTTACTACCAGTTCTATAGAACCGGTGCGAATCGGGGGCAACCCACCACTGCTGCACATCCTGGACATAAAGTGCATATTTATCAGGAAGTAAAGTGTTAGCAGGGGTGGGGCTGCTGGGGGTTTGCAGGGGTTCGGGAGAACCTCTAACTAAGATTCTGTGCAGTTCGGAGATCCCCCAAATCCCACTCCTGGCTGGCCCCTCCCACCCCACCCCTTCCCTCCCCGGAGTCCCCACGCGACCCGTTTTGGATGCAGGTAAGTGCAAGGTGCACATGGAGGCTCAGGGAGGGCGAAAAACTGGCCTACTGGAAGTTCAGGAAGGCCAGAAACAGGCCCGTTTCTGGCCTCCAGAGGGCCTCCGGAGCCTGGGAAGGCTGTTTGTGCCCTCTTGGAGGCTCAAGGAAAGCCTCCGGAGCCTGGGGAGGGCAATTATGTACTCCCCCCCTGCCGTGGTGCAGGAGGCCGACTAGGCCATGCCCACCATGGCCACGCCCACCCAGCAACTGGGGAGAGAACCCCTTGCTAAAATTTTTGAAGCCCAGCCCTGAGTGTTAGGGAATTGAATCCCTGCAATTCTGTCCAGGGAGACCTGATTTACAAAGCAACTGCAGCCTTTCAAATCTATTGGAGTGTACTCATGTATCTTTCTTTTAAATTCCCTTTTCAAAGCTAGGTGGGAGAACTTAGTTAACTTTGGATGATTTCCAACAGTCTGAATCTGGGATCACATGAGCAAATATTGGATGATATATAAAAGGATTTTAGAACAGATGTTAAAAGTTAGCAAGAGTTGATTAATTCTACACAGTACTTATTACTTTTACAATAAGCCCAACTAATGCAGACCTAATGATTTTCTAGTTCTGAGTTTACAGCAAGGTTTGAGTGACAGGAAGGCCACGTTTTAAGTATTACAAAGCGGCAAATTTTAACTCGGCGGTTCTAAAGGAAGTTAGAGATGAGTGTGGAAAGGAAGGAATAAATTGTTAGGGCAGCTCAGTCCCCAATACAGGCATTCCTCGACTTACGACTGCAAGTGAGCCCAAAATGGCCACCACTAAGCGAGACAGTTGTTAAGTGAGTTTTCTCCCATTTTACAACCTTTCTCGCCATGGTTGTTAAGTGAATCGCTGCAACTGCTAAGTTAGTAACCCGGTTGTTAAGTGAATCTGGCTTCCCCGTTGACCTTGCTTGTCAGAAGGTCGCAAAAAAAGGGGATCACTGAGGTTAGGATATGGTGTAAGCCTAACAGGTTGTTCAGGCAATATATGTGTTCTATCACTTTAAATGAGTTCTATAACTCTAAGATGTAATGCTGAGTAATTGTACTGCTGAATCATTATAATGACTAATGACTGCTGACTAACTGCTGACTGCAATTATCATAATTGTACTGTTGAGTCATTGCACTGCTGATTTCACTTATCTTAAGTGGATAATTACTAGTGTAAACTGTATATAAGAAGGAAGCCGAGCTATAGTCATTGTTGGAGCTGCTCTCATCATTGCTTGACTTGCTGCTTGACTGTCGTGTGTGAAGACGTGGATGGATCTGCTACCATCGTGATTTGTTACCAGCGTTGATCTGCTGTTTATTACCTATTGCTGTTTGTCTGGTAAGAAGATATCTGTAACTTCGGACTGCTTTGAATGGCTAAAGACTTGGATTGACTAAAAGACTATGCAATTGTTTTTCACTACAAAGTAAAAGCTTTGTTAAACCAGTTTGTATGTATTGAATTCATTGCTCTCAGTACCGTTTCTCTGTGCACTTACTCTGCTGGTTGGTAACACAACAATATCCTTAACAACTGCAACCGTCATAAGTACATGCCAGTTGCCAAGCCTCCGAATTTTGATCAATGTGACCACGGGGATGATGCAACAGATTTGACCCCTAGTTGGGTCATGAAACATCTGCAAGAAAACTACCAAGCTCAGAGAGCACCAAGGACCCTCACAGTTCTCCTCCTCCCCCTCCTGCTCCTTTTCCCTTCTAGCACTGATCATGTTACCTAGTTGGGTCATGAAACGTCTGCAAGCAAGCCACCGAGCTCAGAGAGCACCAAGGACCCCCACAGTTCAACCCCGAGCTACAAATATTCTCCTTTATCAGTCAAATTCGATAGTCAGGCAAAGTGCTTCCAGATTCCTTCTGAGGGATCACTTCGATGCTCCACCAAAGCGGGGATTGTTCTCAGTCTAATTTTAGGCTTATGTAGCAAAGCTCCCTGTGAAAAGCTCAAGCCAAATCCGCTCGCTGAAATGTAGGCCACCTCACACTATCAGAAGCAGAGGAAGTAACAGCAGGAGGAAAACACTACAAAGCGGAGCCAAAAACTCTTGCCTGCAGCTGTAAAGTCCTCATTTCCTACTGTCGTAGCCCACGAAGGCTGGCCTCAAAGTTGTAGCTTGGCAAGGCCCAACCCAAACACTCAGGGCTTTTGGAAATATTTTGCCCCAAGAAAGGGTAGCATCGCCCAATCTATATTTTTATTCTGATATTCAATTCCTTTCATTCAAGCTTTATGAAGCGTCTGTGGAAGGGTGATAAGATGGTGACTCAGCCACTCAGAATAAAATTAGCCCTGATTTTTCTTTCCTGGTTCTTTGAATAGGGTTCCAATTGTTGAGAAAAAAAAATGGAAAAAAGTGTAGTTTTGGGAACCTGGATTCTTGGATGTTTGGAGAGGAGGAGGAGGAGGAGGAGGAGGAGGAGGAGGAGGAGGAGGAGGAGCACCAGAAGGAGGAATGATGAATTAGAAGGAGAAGGACGAGGTGACGAAGGACCCAATGAAGCCGGAGGAGGAGGAGGAGGAGGAGAGGAATGATGAAGTAAAAGGAGGAGAAGGACCAAAAGGAGGAGGAGGAGGAGAGGAGTGATGAAGTAGAAGGAGGAGGAGGAGGAGACAAAGGAGAAGGACCAAAAGGAGGAGAAGGAGGAGAGGAGTGATGAAGTAGAAGGAGGAGAAGGAGGAGACAAAGGAGAAGGACCAAAAGGAGGAGGAGGAGGAGGAGAAGGAGAGGAATGATGAAGTAGAAGGAGGAGGAGACAAAGGAGAAGGACCAAAAGGAGGAGGAGGAGGAGGAGGAGGAGGAGAGGAATGATGAAGTAGAAGGAGGAGGAGGAGGAGGAGACAAAGGAGAAGGACCAAAAGGAGGAGGAGAAGGAGGAGGAGGAGGAGGAGGAGAGGAATGATGAAGTAGAAGGAGGAGGAGGAGGAGGAGGAGGAGGAGGAGGAGGAGGAGGAGGAGGAGGAGGAGGAGGAGGAGGAGGAGGAGAAAGAGGCAATGAAGCTGAAGCCTTTCTGAATGTTCACAACTAGAAAATATCCAGAATCAGAAAATAAGTCTCAATAAAGGAGAATATTTGTAACGCAGGGTTGAAATGAGGGGTCCTTGGTGTTCTCTGAGCTTGGTGGTTTTCTTGCAGACGTTTCATGACCCATCTAGGTAACATCATCAGTGCTGGAAGGGAGGAGGAGAAAGAGGAGGTATCTCAAAGGTGCTTTTCTCAAAAGGCAACTAGACTTTGTTTTTCCCTGAAGACGTTTCACTTCTCATCCAAAAAGCTTCTTCAGTTCTCTCAGATCATACGTAAAAAGGATTCAAGACTACTTCCCTGCTTGACTCCTCCTCCCCCGGCTCAGCCAGCGACTTCGCAAAAACAGAACTTAAGAAGTTTATTAATAGTTTGATTTTTTCCCCCCACGCTTCTTATTCTGGAAGTTTAAAATTTAAACAAATGTCGATCTTCAAGGATGCCCCCCATACTGCAGAAAGATTTAATGATATGGTGCATTCAACTACGCCACAATCAATGTTTAATTGTATCAATTTATCAGTAAAAATAACTGCGATACTTGGAGCTATCATGTCTTAAAGCTTTGAAGTAGCTCATTTCCAGGATGAAAACAGGTAGTCTTCAACTTACAACAGTTCCTTTAGTGACCATTCAAAGTTACCACAGAAGTTTCGCGAACTTCTGACAAGCAAAGTCCATGGGGAAGCATGGACAGATTCACTGTTAAGTGAGTCACACGGTTGTTAACATCTGCAGTGATTCGCTTAACAACGGTGGCAAGAATGGTCCTAAAATGGGACAAAACTCATTTTTGAAAGTCTTGCAAATGGGGCAAAGCAAATGTCTCACTTAGCGACAGAAATTTTGGGCTCAATTATGGCCGTAAGTCAAAAGATTGCCTGTATTCTGTAGCTCCTAGTAAATGCAAGAGGGATTGGACATGATGAAAGAGAGAGAGAGAGAGAGAGAGGGAGGGAGAGAGAATGAATGCATCCTTGGCTGCAACTAAAATATCAGACAATATTTTAGCCCGTTCTCTTCTGCTCTTCAGACACAATTGCTTTAATATGCCAGACTGTAAATGTAATGCTTCTGCTACAAGTGAAAAGGCCAAGAATGAGGTAATTATCTGTTTACAGTTCCAGAATCAGGGCTGTAAAAGCAGAATGAAGTTGTTTAGTCTGCGGGAAACAGGACTGTGCATTACGAAGAGCACGCACTGAAATAGTATCCCATCCAATTTGTACTGCAGTTGTACTTTTATGAAACAACCATATGGATCCGAAATGGAAACAGCAAGGACCAAAAAAAAAAAGGAATTAAAGACATGCAAAAGACGACCTTATAGAGAAATGCAGATCTTTTAATCATCCACATACGTTACCCGTCTAAATCAACATCTGTGCTACAACCAAGAAATTAAAAGACGCTTGCTCCTGGGGAGAAAACTTATGCCACAGTTAGACTAAAAAGCAGAGACATCACCCTGCCAACAAAAGTGCGTATAGTCAAGGTGATGGTTTTCTCAGTTGCAATGGATGGCTGTGAAAGTTGGACCATAAGAAAGGCTGAGCGTCAAAGAATGGAGGCCTTTGAGCTATGGTGCTGGAGAAGACTCCTGCGAGTCCCTCGGACTGCAAGGCCATCCAACCGGTCAGTTCTAGAGGAGATCAACCCTGACTGCTCTTTAGAAGGCCAGATCCTGAAGAGGAAACTCATAATCATAATTATAAGTTTATCTGTCGAGCGTGTATAAGATAACAGGTAAAAGTATAAACATAATTTGAATACATGAAAAGAGTAAAGGTAAAAAGGAATATTAGGACAGAGACGGAAGGCACACTGGTGCTCTTACAGACCCTTACAGACCTCTTCAGAATGGGGTGAGGTCAACAGTAGACAGTTTAAGGTTAAAGTTTTGGGGGTTTGGGGATGAAACCACAGAGTCAGGTAGTGCATTCCAGGCATTGACCACTCTGTTACTGAAGTCATATTTTCTGCAATTGAGTTTGGAGCGGTTTACCTTGAGTTTGTATCTATTATTTGCTTGTGTATTGTTGTGGTTGAAACTGAAGTAGTCATTGACAGGAAGGACATTGTGGCAGATAATTTTATGTACTATGCTTAGGTCAGACTGAAGTCGGCGTAGTTCTAAGTTGTCTAAACCCAAAATTTGGAGTCTGGTGGCATAAGGTATTTTATTGCGGGGTAGAGGAATGGAGGACTCTTCTCGTAAAATATCTCTGGACTCTCTCGGTTATGTTTATGTCCGATATGCAGTGCGGGTTCCAGACAGATGAGCTGTATTCAAGAATTGGTCTAGCAAAGGTTTTGTATGCTCTAGTTATTAGTACAATTATTACCACAGAAGAAGCTACGCAAGATTAGGTTAACAACTCTTAATGCCTTTTTGGCATTAAGTTACAGTTATTGTTACTGTTATATAAAAGCTTCTGACACGATAGTGGGGAATGTCAGAGCTGAAGAAGCTTCTTGGATGAGAAGGGAAACGTCTTCAAAAAGAAAAAACCAGAAGTCCAGTTGCCTCCTGAAAAATCACCTTTGGGACAACCATGACCTGCATGATGGAGAATCTCTACAGACTTGGTGTCTTATATTTTTGTATCTTCACTTTTAATTCATTTATATAGCTGTACATTTAGAACTCATCCGCAAAGCCCTCGCTTGCAAATACATTTTAAATTACCAACTGCTTTACAAACGCCTCTCCCCCAAAATTATACCGAGCCCAAGAGACGACTAGACTATTCATTTTTCTTCCGAATTTCTTTGCCCGCATAGAGTAAGTGCGCGTATATTAAAAGCTCATTTTAACAGATTAATTAGGAGTAGAGCATATTATGGTTCCCAAAAGGCTTTTGATTCAGGTACATCATCCCACCAGTGCAAATGATACAAACGCAGACAAATGATAAGTTTGGGCTATTTGCATAACTGTGTCATTATGCAAATGAGGCCCTTCCCTTAATGACATTATTACACAAACAATGTAAATCACAGAAGAATTCGTTGTGTTGCATATGAAATTTATTTTGATCAGGGTCCAATCGCTTGAGTTTTCCCTGCCCTGCATTTGAAATATTTTCTCTCCCTCTTGGCCTCGCTAAAGTTTTATTAAATGAATTAAAATGAACGACAGGTTAATACCTGCAATACAAAACCCAGAAAAACTGTATTTCCAGCTGCCATAATATCCTGCCTCAACGCATTCCAAAAAAGTGCTACCGAAAGGGGTGAAAAAATGATATTTTAAAGCTTTTACAGACTTCGAGTTTCTCCAGATTAGGTGTAAACGGATAATTCTTTCGTAATTAATTTTTAGGTAAGCTGAATCATACGCTTAATTAATCAATCAATGTCAAACACCAAATTAATAACCTTTGTAACAAAAGGCCAACATTGTTGAAGTATTTTGAATATACTTGTCATAAAATGGAAGGATTGGTGTGTGTGTATGCATATAACCATCTTCTCTAAAAGAGTTCAAGTCTACATATCTTAAAATTGCTGAGGTGGAGAAATATTATTTTATTTCACACGGAAACCGCTTCTGAACTTTGTGTTTGAAGTGGAAAAGAATGAAACTTTGATTTTGGGTTTTACCAATTAGATTGATAATAGAATAGAATAACAGAGTTGGGAGGGACCTTAGAGGTCTTCTAGTCCAACCCCCTGCTTAGGCAGGAAACCCTACACCAGTTTAGATAAATGGTTGTCCAATCTCTTCTTAAAAACTTCCAGTGATGGAGCACTTACAACTTCTGGCGGCAAGATGTCCCACTGGTTAATTGTCCCCACTGTTGGGAAGTTTCTCCTTAATTCCAGGTTGCTTCTCTCCTTGATTAGTTTCCATCTGTTGCTTCTTATCCTGCCCTCAAGGAAGCTTAGAGTAAGGATTCCTTCAGTTTTTCTCACAATTATCCAACCAAACAGATTTGGTAGAGAATGGCAGATTGGCCCAAAGTCATCCAGGGAGATGGGCAGGAGGGTGAACCTTCTGTGCTACTCCTATTTTAACCCCTACACTACAGTGGTTCTCCTAACTGATCCCTCTTCTATAGCTTCCATTGTCCATCTGGTTACCTACATGTA
The DNA here is from genome assembly GCA_037215915.1 of Pantherophis vulpinus. NCBI lineage: Eukaryota > Metazoa > Chordata > Lepidosauria > Squamata > Colubridae > Pantherophis > Pantherophis vulpinus. Next base: position 96,334,197 of record JAXLNS010000007.1, on the reverse strand, counting down.
TAACTCCCTCTCTTAAAATTGATCGATGTGGAATAGACCTAAAAACAGCCCAGAGAGTTAAATATTAAAACTTGGAAGTTATGTGAGAAAAGCCCAGATGCCATTTACTCACGACAAATGTAAGCAAATTTAGCAAGGACCTTCAGATTATGCTCCTCAGCCTTGGAAGCACCTCTGCTGAACTTCTAAATTTAACAAAACAAACAACCTTCAGACCAATGCAACTGCGGGAGGGAGGGGTGAGGGAGGGAGGAAGAAAGGAAGAATGAAAGAGAGAGAAAGAAAGAGAAAGGGAGAGAAAGAGTTGTGTGGGAAAGAAAGAGAGAGAGAGAGAGAGAGAGAGAGAGAGAGAGAGAGAGAGGAGAGAAAATGAGAGAAAGAAAAAGTGTGTGAGAAAGAAGGAAAGAAGAAAGAAGGAAAGAGGGAGAAAGAAAGAAGGAAAGAAAGAAAGAAAAAGAAAGGAGAGAGAGAGAGAGAAAGAAAGAGAATGAGAGAGACAGAAAGAAAGAGTGTGTGAGAGAAATAGTGAGAAAGAAAGAGAGAGATGAAAAATAAGTGTGAAAGAGAAAGCATGAGAAAGGAAGGAAGGAAAGAAAGAAAGGAAAGAAAGAAAGAAAGAAAGAAGAAAGAAAGAAAGAAAGAAAGAAGAAGGAAGGAAGGAAGGAAGGAAGGAAGGAAGGAAGGAAGGAAGGAAGGAAGGAAGGAAGGAAGGAAGGAAAGAAGGAAGGAAGGAAGAAAGAAAGAAGAAAAAGGAGAAAGAGAGAGAAAGAGAATGAGGGACAGAAGAAAGAGTGTGTGAGAGAGAAATAGTGAGAAAGAAAGAGAGAAAGAATGAAAAATAAGTGTGTGAGAGAAAGCATGAGAAAGAAAGGAAGAAGGAAGAAAAAAGAAAGGAAAGAAAGAAAGAAAGGAAAGAAAGAAAGGAAAGAAAGAAAGAGAAAGGAGAGAGAAAGAGAGAGAGAGAAAGAGAATGAGAGACAGAAAGAAAGAGTATGTGAGAGAGAAATAGTGAGAAAGAAAGAGAGAGAAAGAGTGAGAAAGAAAGAGAAAGAATGAAAAATAAGTGTGTGAGAGAAAGCATGAGAAAGAAAGGAAGGAAGAAAGAAAGAAAGAAAGGAAAGAAAGGAAGGAAAGAAAGAAAGAAAGAAAGGAAAGAAGGAAGGAAAGAAAGAAAGAAAGGAAAGAAGGAAGGAAAGAAAGAAAAAGAAAGAAAGAAAGAAAGAAAGAAAGAAAGAAAGAAAGAAAGAAAGAAAGAAAGAAAGAAAGAAAGAAAGAAAGAAAGAAAGAAAGAAAGAAAGTCAAACAAACTCTCTCTGCCCCTAAGGTGTCCAGCATCTAAACCCACATACATCATAATACAACTTGACTGCACATAGGAATATTCAGGATATTTCCTGGATTAGGAATGGACAAACAGATCTGAAACCGTGGGAAAAAAGGGTTTTTCGAAAGCATCTGGGAGACACGTATAACTAACTGCATTTTTCATTGCAGCTCATTAAGCGGCTTCTCTCGGTTAAAGCCAACGCCATCGATGATGATGATGATGATGATGAAGAAGATGATGATGATGATGATGATGATGATGAAAGGAGAGGCAAACCCTAACCTCCCCCCACGGTCTCTTTAGCTCCTCTTCTCACTGCAGTTTCAGTGGAAAACAAGGCAGAGAGCAAAACAATTAAAACTCTTCCAAAGAGCTCCAAGGCTTGGAAAACACTCAGTGACATGTTTGTCTCTCTCTTTTTTCCCTTTAATTTTTCAAATAAAATCTTTGTTTCCCAAAACTGCATCTGAACCCCTGCCAACAAAGAGATTCCCCCCCATGCTTTTCACATCGATCCCGTTTTTAATTAAGATGCTGTTTTAATCAGATCAAAACGTTACAAATTTTAGGGAACGAGGCAAAGAAAAGAAAAAGAGGGAATCGATAGCGGAAGAAAAACGAGAGAGAAAGAAGGAAAAGATTATGAAAATAACTCCTCGACATACAACCGCAATGGAGGCCAAAATTTCTGCTGTCAAGTGAGACATTTGCGAGGCGTGTTTTGCCTTGTTTTACGACCTTTCTTGCCACACACTTGTTAAGTGAATCACTGCAGTTCTTAAACTAGTAAGACGGCTGTTAAGTGAATCTATATTAGAATCAGAATAGAGCTGGAAGGGACCTTGGAGGTCATCTATCCCAACCCCCTGCTAATGCAGGAGACCTATACTAGGATTCGAACCGCCAATCTTTCTGATCGACAAGCTCAGCGTCTTAGGCACTGAGCCACCTAGGGAGCCGCCTTCCTTCTTCCTTCCTTCCTTCCTTCCTTCCTTCCCTCCCTCCCTCCCTCCCTCCCTCCCTCCTTCCTTCCTTCCCTCCCTCCCTCCTCCTTCCTTCCTTCCTTCCCTCCCTCCCTCCCTCCCTCCCTCCCTCCTTCCTTCCTTCCTTCCTTCCTCCCTCCCTCCCTCCCTCCCTCCTCCCTCCCTCCCTCCCTCCTTCCTTCCTTCCTTCCTTCCTTCCTTCCTTCCTTCCTTCCTTCCTTCCTTCCTTCCTTCCTTCCTTCCTTCCTTCTCATCACTGGAGGCTTTTAAGAAGAGACCGGACAGTCAATTGTCTGGAATGGTATAGTTGTCTCCTGCTTGAGCAGGGGGTTGGACTAGAAGACCTCTGAGGTCCCTCTATTCTTTGATTGATGAATGCCATCAACTCTTAACTCTTACCTTCAGAGCCTGCTGCATTAGTCTGGCCTAACCAACAAACTGCCCCAATAAAGAAGAGCTTCCATAAAAGAGACCGATAAATGATTCCTGCTTACTTCTCTTAAAAAGGGAGAAGTCGTTTTGTGAGCGGGCAGCGATTTTAGGACAGCGCCCACCAGGGGTGAAATCCAAAATTTTTCCCTACCGGTTCTGTGGGCGTGGCTTGGTGGGCGTGGCAGGGGAAGGATATTGCAAAATCTCCATTCCCACCCCACTCCAGGGGAAAGATACTGCAAAATCCCCATTCCTTCCCCCACTCCTGGGGGAAGGATATTCCTTTTTTTTTTTAAATTTTTTTTTTAAATAACATTACAAACAACATATACAATACTTCACCCTGTGCTATACATAAGAAAGGAAGATTTGGTTCTTCGGATATATCCTCACGATCGCCAAAATCCACGTTCTCGGGGTACAGGTACCGAAGCATCCAATTTTCCCAGCGCATAGTCCACGAATGGTTTCCAAATTTTCCAGAAAATATCTTCTTTATAGTCACCATTTCTAATTTTAATATCGCATGTCATTTTATCATTTAGAGCTAATTTCCGCATTTCACAATACCATTCTTCTATTCTAAAATTCACAGCTAATTTCCAATATCTGGCTATTATAATTCTACCCATTATAATCATAATTCTAATCAATTCTTTCTCAATATCCAACAGGATATTGCAAAATCTCCATTCCCACCCCACTCGGGGGCCAGCCAGAGGTGGTATTTGCCGGTTCTCCGAGCTACTCAAAATTTCCGCTACCGGTTCTCCAGAACCTGTCAGAACCTGCTGTATTTCACCCCTGGCGCCCACCATCCCTTTGGAAAACTCTTCAGTTGGGCTCCTCCCTCAGCGTCCTCTGGTACCAGCGTTGCAAAAAATAATAAAATAAAATAAAAAATAAGAGCATCTCTGGGAATTTAAAGACAGAAGCTCCCGAGATTCTCAGGAAAAGAAAAGAAAAGAAAAAAACACAAAACACCCCACGCTTGAGCAATTTCTCTGGGTGGTGCTGGATATTAATAGCAGCCTTTTTAAAGATAGTAAATGGCACCTCCCAACACCCACCTCCTCTTCGAAACCCTGCTAATTCTTCACATTTCAGGTTTTACTCTCCTTGGAAAGGTCTGTGAAAAGGTGTTGGGAGCCTGTCCAAGCCTGCTGAATAGAACTTTGGGCTGGTTTTGTAGAGCCACTTCTCAAAATACCAGAGCTGGCAATGAATTTTTTCCCCCCAAGGTGGGTTTCTGCATTATTTTTAATTTGGGGAGATCCAAAAGCATCATTAACCTCTGATGCAGGGAATGATCCAATATGGTAACAGAGTATTTTATTTTATTTTATTATTTATTTTATTTTATTTTATTTTATTATTTTATTTTATTTTATTTTATTATTTATTTTATTTTATTTATTTTATTTTATTTATTTTTATTATTTTATTTTATTTTATTTTATTTTATTTTTATTTTTCTGCTTTTATTATTTTTACAAATAACTGAAGGCAGCAAACATATCCCACATACCTTCCTCCTCCTATTTTCCCCACAATAACCACCTTGTGAGGTGGCTTGGGCTGAGAGAGTGAGAACGACTTGCTCAAAGTCACCCAGCTGGTTTTCAAGACTAAAGTGGGACTAGAACTCACAGCCTCCTGGTGATTGGTCCAAAGTCACCCAATTGGCTTTCATGCCTAAGGTGGGACTAGAACTCACAGTCTCCTGGTGATTGGCCCAAAATCACCCAGCTGGCTGTTACACTTAAGGTGGAACTAGAACTCACAGTCTCCTGGTGATTGGCCCAAAGTCACCCAACTGGCTTTCATACTTAAGGTGGGACTAGAACTCACAGCCTCCTGGTAATTGGCCCAAAGTCACCTTAGGCTTTCATGCTTAAGGTGGAACTAGAATTCACAGTCTCCTGGTGATTGGCCCAAAGTCACCCAATTGGCTTTCATGCCTAAGGTGGGACTAGAACTCACTGTCTCCTGGTGATTGGCCCAAAGTCACCCAACTGGCTTTCATACTTAAGGTGGGACTAGAACTCACAGCCTCCTGGTAATTGGCCCAAAGTCACCTTAGGCTTTCATGCTTAAGGTGGAACTAGAATTCACAGTCTCCTGGTGGTTGGCCCAAAGTCACCCAATTGGCTTTCATGCCTAAGGTGGAACTAGAACTCACAGTCTCCTGGTGATTGGCCCAAAATCACCCAATTGGCTTTCATGCCTAAGGCGGGACTAGAACTCACAGTCTCCTGGTGATTGGCCCAAAGTCACCCAGCTGGCTTTCATGCCTAAAACAGGACTAGAACTCACCCACTCCTGGTGATTGGGCCAAGGCGGGACTTGAACTCACGGTCTCTGACTTTCTAGTCTGGTGACTTAAGCACCAGACCTAACTGGCTCTCTTTATATACAGCATTTCCATAAATAAAGCAAACTATTTATGTTATGAATTGCCAAAAAATGCTGACACCTTGGCTTATTTTGAAGGACACCAAAAAAAAAAAAAAAATGGATTTATGACCAGGATTCAGAATTCTAACATGTTCCCCTCCTGGTCACATTATTACACTTAGGAAACTTGGCATTCACCCCATATTTATGTTTGTTTGCAGCACCCTCCTGGGATTACATCCCCAGAATTTACGACATTTTTGTCCCAAAATGGCAATTCATTCCGGTGTCTAACAAAATCCGACCCACAGCAAACAAGGGGTTCGTTGAACGACTGCACTGTTCACTTAACAACCGTTTACGACTGTCGTGTTTGCTTAACAACACCTGCAAACAAAAAACCAACAGGTCACAACATCAGGCGCCATCGCGTGGCGAGCCAACTATCATGGCTTACAACCAAACTTGCAGGCTCAGTTACGGTCCTACGTCGAGGACCCACCCATCCCTACCCACCGGAGTTCGCGGAAGCCTTCGAGAAAAGCTAGGATGCCGAAGTCCCACCTTAAAGGGCAGCCGTGATCCACATTTTAAATACGCTATAAATAAACGTGTGATTTGGAGAATCTCCAGTATTTTATTCCCGAAAGTAGACTGATGTTGAACTGATGGGGGGAACTAAAACAACATTAACCTCAGACGGGGCGAGAGATTCATCCCAGCGGCTGATTTTTGAAGGTCGGCGAAGGCCACAGACGATTAGTCATTTAATTTATCTTCCACGGATTCTTTCTGCCAGAGAGTGAAGGAACCGGAGAGATATCTTGGTGGGTTCAGAGAGCCAGGCAATTTTGGGGCAAGGAAAAGGCACCGTTTGCTGACTTCTCTGGAGTCAGCAGAACATTTTAGGATGTCCGATTAGGGGGGCGGGAGACCTCCCACGCCTGCGTGCCAGAAGTCTATTTTTGCACATGGAGTAAGATGGAGTGGGTAGCGAGCACAGAGGTGTGAAAAGCCCTTGGATGGGGAAAAAAAACCAAAAAATCAGCCATGCAAATGTCACTGCTGAATCAGCTCAGGATCCAAAGCACAGATCTTTAAAAGAAAAATAATTAGAAAAAGGTTGAGATTTTTTTTAAAAAAAATACTTCAAAATGGACACACTAATACAGGTGAGCCTCGCCTTACGACCTCAATGTTGAGCGCAACATTTCCAATGCTAAGCGGGGCAGTTGTTAAGCGGGTTTTGCCTCATGTGGCAAGCTTGCAACCATGATTTTTTTTTATATAGTTTTTTAGCTCTTTAGCTTTTAATCTGTCAATGGGTTTTAATTCGAATTGTTTTAAATTTGGGCCAAAGTATGTAATTCTTTTAATAATTTTAAATTTTGTATTGGTATGTGTTTTAGTTCTGGCTGTGCACCGCCCTGAGTCCACTAGGAGAAGGGCGGTATACAAATTGAATAAAATAAATAAATAAATGAATTTAGCCCCAAATTTGTCTGGCTAAGCAAGACATTTCTGTGGCCCCGTTTTAAGGCTTTTCAAAATGAGTTTGGACCCCATTTTATGAGTTTTCTGGTCCTTCTTTTCACTAGCCATGCCCAGTTCCTGCAACTGTTCTTCCTATGTTTTAGCCTCCAGTCCACCTTTGTTGCTCTTCTTTGCACTCTTTCTAGAGTCTCAACATCTTTTTTTACATTGTGGAGACCAAAACTGGATGCAATATTCCAAGTGTGGCCTTACCAAGGCATTTTAAAGTGGTATTAACACTTCACGTGATCTTGATTCTGTCCCACTGTTCATGCAACCTAGGATTGCATTGGGTCTTTTGGCTGCTGCTGGCTCCTCTCGTTGTTGGCTCATTCACTGCTTTGAGTTATTTGTTAAAAATAATGAAGGAGGGATAAAATTCCAAAAAAAAAGTTTGAAGAGCTGTGCAAATAAGGATGAGATGGAGTCGTCTAGTTACGACCTTGGAAAATCATCAACTCTAATTGTTCTAAGGAAGCCCTATGCCTTTTTCAACTTCTCTTTTAACTGTTTCAAAAGACACGCGGACAGCTCGATGCAAATCAGATACCAGGATGCTGTACATCCCTCTTTCAAAAAGGAAATGAAACCAACTGTAAAACAGCACCAGTTTTGCATTCAAAAGACACGCACCGGAAAAAAAAAATACCCCAAAATAACCTTTTGCAAATTCATTCTCCTGAGCCGGGAGCGTTTCCTGTCCTACGGAGGACATGAAAATCTTGTTTTTTATTGCAAAACGGCACTTCCTCTTTCACAGAATTTTAGAAGGGGAACTAGGCGACAGCCTCTTCCATTTGTCAACCTCCCTCTGTCCTTTCCCACTTAATTCCAATTGTGTAGTTTTGTTTCCAAGGAAAATCCATTCTGCTGGAAAACGTGGAAAGCCACACGATTTATTTACATGCAAAACCCTTGCACGCAGAAGCTTTCCTAAGGCAGAAGAACACGGCAACGAGCTACGCAAAAGACCTTAAAACCACTGGTAGGTTTCTACAGGTTCGTCCCGGTTCGGGCGAAATGGTAGCGGTGGGAGGCTCCGCCCACCCGCCCAGACATCATCATAGACATTCTGTGCATGCACAGAAGGTTCTGTGCATGCCCAGATGCGCCCCGCACACGCTCACAGTTCCAAACCGGTAGTAAAGGTAAGTGAAACCCACTACTGCTTCAAACCAAGGTGTGAACCCACAGAGATTTTTTCCCCCCAGGCTTACAATTTCCCCTTTGTAAATTCTACTTCCAGTTGTTTTCTTCCAACTAGGTTTGGAAACAAGTCAAACATGGAGATAGGAGAAGCAATCAACGGTATTTTCAAAGGAGCAAAGAGAAAACCCAAAACATCAAAAGTAGGAGTGTGTGGGGAAGTACAACCACATAATCCAAGTTTTTATATATGCATCACGTATGCGATTGTTGAAGGGAGGATGTAGGGGAAGGAATTGGCAGAAACTTGTTCTGTCCCCAACCACACGCACACACACCAACAGACGTTCAAGAGTTAAAGACCAAACCAGCCAGCAAAATCCTTTTCCTTATGATAACGGAACTTGGCAACAACCTAGTGGCTGCCTGCCAAGAGTTTATTATTTATGAAGAGGAGAGATAACTTCTCCCCACTTCTGGTACATCAAAAGAAACAGCTCAATAATTACAGAGTCAATCAAGTCCAGAGATAATCCAGCAAAGTCTATAGCAAAAAGTCCAGCAATGCAGAATGGCGTGGAAGCTTTCAGCTTTGTTCGTCACAAGGTTTGACTGGCCACCACGCTCCCTTTTATATCCTGTGGGGTGTGGTCCAGTGACTCAGCCTAATCTCAGGCACGCCTTTTCTTCTGTTGCGCGTGCTTATCTCTGCAACGCTGGTGTGGATCCAGCCAAGACTCATTACCCTCATCACTGTCCATCTGTGGCTGCGTGGACGTGCTTGGCTCCAGCCCTATCTCTTCCCCTTTGGTGGACACCGAAGGCATTGCCAGAGAGGAGGGCCCTGGAGAGGGAGGCCTTGCCAACTCCTCTCCTTCACTCTTGGAGTCCTCTCCTGCCGATGACACAACAAAACTAGGGTCGGAGTCAAAAGAGGCAGCAGCCTAGAATCCCTACGTTGCCACAAGCAAAGCAAGTCCAACCTCCCTAGAAATCCACCTCCTCTTAACTCCTAGCACAGGGCTGTCAAACCAGTGGTGACATGCAGCCGGTTCTATCCGGTTCTGGCGAACTGGTAGCGCCGACGGCAGGAGGCTCCGTCCACTCACCTGGACGTCATCATTTCCCATTTTTGATGCTCTGTGCATGTCTTAAAGTCTTAAAGTCTGTGCATGTCTTAAAGCACATGTCTTAAAGTCCACAAGTCTTAAAGCTGCCAAGTTTGAAGACCTCTGCTATAAATTGATTTTTCCACTTGTTCTGGGGGAAAAAAAAAATCCGTATGCAAAGCATTGGGCAAGAACGCAGGAAAAAAAAAAAAACACCACACACACACACAAAGGGGACTTTGATAAATTCTTCGGGCAGGAAGGTGTCTTGTCAGAAAGACTTTTATTTTTTATCAACGTTAACAAAAACAAGGACCTGGGGATTTAAGACAGCCAAACAATGTCAGAGGAAACCTAGAAGCCGCAGTCATCATTAATCAGCAAGCAGACAGGCAGGACAGGAACAGCGAGCAAAAATGAAACTGCAAAACGGGGTTAAGCAGCACTAAAGAGAAATATATTTTTTTTATTTTATTTTTTTAAAAAAAAAACTGGTGCCCCTGTCTATAATTTTTCCCTGCCAGCATTATCCTAGTGTAGTGATGGCTAACCTTTTTGCCATCGCGTGCCAAGAGCAGGGGGAGCCCGGGGGGGAGCGTGTGCAGGTGCCCACACCCATAATTCTATGCGCCCCACCCCCCGCGCATGTGTGCATGACCCCCCACCACGCTCCCCACACTTTTGGCATGCGATGGTACAGTAGGCTCAGTAGGCCCGTTTTTTTGCTCTCCCCGGGCTCCAGAAGGGACCGGAAGTCAGCAAACGGGCCATTTCCAGCCTCCAGAGGGCCTTCAGGGGGTGGGGAAGGGTGTTTTTTTGCCCTCCCCAGGCTCCTAGAGAGGCTCTGGAGCCCGGGGAGAGCAAAATACGGGCCTTCCTCACCCACCTCAGGCCCTCCAGAGGCAGGAAACAGCCCATTTCCCTACTTCCAGTGGGCCCAGAAGGCCCGAAAATCAGATTTATTTATTTATTTATTTATTTTGTCAGATTTATATGCCGCCCTTCTCCCATAGGACTTGGGGCGGCTCACAACAATAGAAAAACCCGACAATAAGTAAAAATTAAATAGTATTAAAACCAAATTAAAAATCCCCAACTACCCAACAAATTAAAATACGCGGCAGATCAGGGAAGTTGGTGGAAGAAGCCATGTCTTTAGATCGGCGTGGGAGATGCCATTGATGAGTTCGCGTGCCCACCGATATGGGTCCACATGCCACCTGTGGTACGCGTGTCATAGGTTCGCCATCACGGTCCTAGTGACTTCAGCTTCCCCAAAATTATTGAGTGCACAGACTGGAGTGGAGTAAAATTCCTTGGGGGGAAAAATTAACTAGAAGAGCTTTTTTCAATCTGAGCCATTTCCAGCTGTTTGAACATCAAATCCCAGAATTCCCCAGCCAGCAATTGGACTGCCCTGTTCCAGATACAGGGAGTCCTCGACTTGTGGCCACAGTTGAGCCCGACATTTATATTGCTAAGTGAGACGTTGGTTAGGTGAGTTGTGCCCCGTTTTAGGACCTGCCTTGCAACGGCTGTTATGGGAAACACTGCTGTTGTTACGTTAGTTAAGAGCTGTGGTGGCGCAATGGTGAGAATGCGGTATTGCAGGCTGACTCTGCCCACTGCCAGCAGTTCGATCCTGATGAGGCTCAAGGTTGACTCAGCCTTCCGTCCTTCTGAGGTCAGTAAAATGAGGACCCAGATTGTTGGAGGCAATAGGCCGACTCTGTAAACAGTTTAGAGAGGGCACTGTGAAGCGATATATAAGAAGTCTAAGTGCGATTATTGTTGCTAGTTATATGGTTGTAAAGTGAATCTGGCTTCCCCATGGACTTTGCTCGTCAGAAGGTCACAGAAGGGGGGGGTCACATGACCCCAGAACAATCGTCATAAATATGAGTCAGTTGCCAAGCGTCTGAATTTTGATCTCATGACCATGGGGATGCTGCAACGGTCAGAAGAGTGAAAAACGGTCGTGAGTCACTTTTGTCAGTGCCGTTGTAACTTCAAACGGTCACTAAACGAACTGTTGTAAATCGAGGACTACCTCTGTCCCTTAGAGGGCAGCAAAGACCCCTGGAAAATTCTTGCTCATTGATGACATCTAGTGGTGACTGATGTTTCTGCAGCCCAGACTTTGGTGTTCTAACTTCCATCAAGAATGAAACCAAGACAGACCATCGAAGGGGGAAAGAAATTAGGAAGGAAGTTAGGAAGGAAGGAAGAAAGGAAGGAAGTTAGGAAGTTAGGAAGGAAGGAAGGAAGTTAGGAAAGAAGGAAGGAAGGAAGGAAGGAAGGAAGGAAGGAAGGAAGGAAGGAAGGAAGGAAGGAAGTTAGGAAGGAAGGAAGTTAGGAAGGAAGTTAGGAAGGAAAGAAGGAAGTTAGGAAGGAAGTTAGGAAGGAAGGAAGTTAGGAAGGAAGTTAGGAAGGAAGGAAGGAAATTAGGAAGGAGGGAAGGAAGTTAGGAAGGAAGGAAGGAAGTTAGGAAGGAAGGAAGGAAGTTAGGAACTTAGGAAGGAAGTTAGGAAGAAAGGAAGAAAGGAAGGAAGGAAGGAAGGAAGGAAGGAAAGAAAGAAGGAAGGAAGGGGGAGGGAAGGAAGGAAGGAAGGAAGGAAGGAAGGAAGGAAGGAAGGAAGGAAGGAAGGAAGGAAGGAAGAAGGATCCCAGCCAGAGAGAGAGAGAAAGACAGATCTCAAAGTCAATCTCTTAAAGGTCCCTGGTGGCCGTCTCCCCTTATTAATCTAAGCAACATCAGCCTTGAACAACACAGCCGTTGACCCATGGAGATTAGTTAAAAATAGGGAGCCAGCCATGGAGAAAGCTTCTCTTAAAACCTTTATGCAACTGAAGATAAAATTCTGACCTAGATGGCCAGATACGTAAACGACAAAGTATATAATTCAGCCAAACTTTCCTTGATCTCTTTAAAAGAAACCTGCAAAAATTGCAAAGGGCCATCTCTGGCAGGAAATCCTTGCAATTGTAACATGGAGGAAGAAAATCCGGCACTTACTTTGCATTTGGAAAGGGAATTTAATCACTTCTGTACATTATCTACACACACACACACACACACACACACACATGACAAGGAACTGAATGCTTCTGTAAACGGTTGGTTAGAAATTGATTTCCTCATCTCTGGGAGGTTCGCACGATTGTTCCACACACAAAGTTTAAAATAGAAGAGGATTGTGCAGTTATGCCACTAGCAACCATACTGAACAAGAGAATTATTATTATTATTATTATTATTATTATTATTATTATTATTATTATTATTATTATTGAATGTTCAGTTGACTGAGTTTCATCATTCATGTTCAATGAATAAAGTAAATAATAATGAGAAGGAGGAGGAGGAGGAGGAGGAGGAGGAGGAGGAGGAGGAGAGGGAGGAGGAGGAGGAGAAGAAGAAGAAGGAGGAGGAGGAGGAGGAGGAGGAGGAGGAGGAGGAGGAGGAGGAGGAGAAGAAGAAGAAGAAGAAGAAGAAGAAGAAGAAGAAGAAGAAGAAGAAGAAGAAGAAGAAGAAGAAGAAGACGAAGAAGAAGAAGAAGAAGAAGAAGAAGAAGAAGAAGAAGAAGAAGATAGCAATTCAATAACCCAAGTTAAAGATGTATGTGAGAACAACTACAATACGCTGAAATATCAATTTATCAATAAAGGAGAATATTTGCAGCTCAGGGTTGAAATGAGGGCTTGGGGGTTTTCTTGCAGACATTTCATGACCCAACTAGGTAACCTCATCAGTGCTAGAAGGGGGGAGGAGGAGGAAAAGGAGGAGGGGGGAGGAGGAAGAGGAGGAAGAGGAAGAGGAGGAGGAGGAGGAGGAGGAGGAGGAGGAGGAGGAGGAGGAGGAGGAGGAGGAGGAGGAGGAGGAGGAGGGAAGGAGGAGGAGGAGAACTGTAGGGTTCTTGGTGCTCTCTGAGCTTGGTTGTTTTCTTGCAGACTTTTCATGACCCAGTTAGGTAACCTCATCAGTGCTAGAAAGGAGTGGAGTTTGATCCTTTCTAGCATTGATGATGTTACCTAGTTGGGTCACGAAACATCTGCAAGAAAACAACCAACATCCGTTTAAGATGATGGCGACACAGGTGTTATTTCTGCAGGTCTCATGACTTAGAAGGTATAACGTCCTCAATGCCACCTTTGCAGACAATATAAATGACTTCATCTGCATAACATCTCTAGGTTGACCACATCACAATGAGAATTTCATAACTTGTATCCAAAATCCAGGCATGGTTCCTACACAACGTAATTAGTTGAGTAGCTTCTGACCGGTACATATATTTGCAGGTCTAGTCTAACAAAGAGAAGGACTAGGGGGTGACATGATAGCAGTCTTGCAATATTTGAGGGGCTGCCACAAAGAGGAGGGGCTCCACCTATTCTCCAAAGCCCTTGAAGGCAGGAGAAGAAACAATGGATGGAAAAGAGAGAAGCAACCTAGAACTAAGGAGAAATTCCTGACAGTGGGAATTAACCAGTGGAACAACTTGCCTCCAGAAGTTGTGAATGCTCCAACACTGGAGGCTTTTAAGAAGAGATTGGACAACCATTTGTCTGAATTAGTAGAGGGTCTCCTGATTGAGCAGGGGGTTGGACTAGAAGGCCTCCAAGGTCCCATCCACCTCGGTTATTTTGTTATGTTTCTCATCATATCAAGAAGTCAGCTCAGAACCTCCATACGGATGATAATCCGCTCCGTCAAGCTTGCTTTTTGCTTATTTCCACACAACCAGGCCATAAAATATTTCCATATCATCCTGCTTGTGCTGGATCAGCTCCTGTACGAATGCAAATGTATGCTAGCCAATTCATTGGTATGCAAAACATTTCCAAACAGCGTCCGTTGCATGATTTGAATGTCTGCTTAACACAACTCCAGTTTTCATTCTACCAGGGATAAAAATTGCCCCTTCTCAATCAAGCATTGCCTGCCCTATACTACAGATCGTCCTCGAGTTACAACAGTTCTCGACACTGAAAAAAGTGACTTATGACTGTTTTTCATACTTAGGACTATCGCCGCATCTCCACGGCGGGATGTAAATACCCTGTTTCTCCCGAAAATAAGACCCAGCTGGAAAATAAGTCCTAGCATGATTTTTCAGGATGCTCGTAATATAAGCCCTACCCCCGAAATAAGCCCCAGTTAAGATTGTCAGCCAGATGGATGCATTTTTTTTTTAATTTGATTTATATGCCGCCCTTCTCCGGAGACTCAGGGCGGCTTACAATGCGTTAAGCAATAACCTTCATCCTTTTGTATATTTTATACAAAGTCAGCTTATTGCCCCCACAAACTGGGTCCTCATTTCACCTACCTTAGAAAGGATGGAAGGCTGAGTCAACCTTGAGCCTTGGAGAGATTGAACCAGCAGAAATTGCAGGCAGCTGTGTTAATAACAGGGTGCACTAAACCCCTGTACTATCAAGGCTCTTTAGTACTGTATTTCCCCTAAAATAAGAACTAACCAGAAAATAAGCCCTAATGCGTGTTTTTGGAGCAAAAACTAATATAAGACCCAGTCTTATTTTTGGGGAAACATGGTACATACATACACACACACACACATACATACATACATACATACATACATACATAAACAAAGAAACAAACAAAAGATTTAAGAAATGTGGGAAGAATCCCGAGATTGAAAAGGGTTGTAAAAACATTAAACAATCAACTAAAGAAGTTTTTACATGGGAGTCTGACTCTCTAAGGGACTCACACTCTTAAACTTCTCACAATAAATAAGCAATGTTTGACTGGGAGAGCAAAGAGCTAACATTTATTAAGGAAAGGATACAGTTAGATTAGTGGGAATAATACGCCCTTCCCCCAGGGGTGAAATGCAGCAGGTTCTGACAGGTTCTGGAGAACCGTTAGCGGAAATTTTGAATAGTTCGGAGAACCGGCAAATACCACCTCTGGCTGGCCCCAAGAGTGGGGTGGGAATGGAGATTTTGCAATATCTTTCCCCCAAGAGTGGGGAGGGAATGGAGATTTTGCAATATCCTTCCACCAGGAGTGGGGAGGGAATGGGGATTTTGCAGTATCCTTTCCCTGCCATGTCCACCAAGCCACGCCCACCAAACCACACCACACCCACCAAACCACGCCCACAGAACCAGTAGTAAAAAAAATTTGGATTTCACCACTGCCTTCCACCCACTCCTGAATAGCCTCTTCCATGGTCTTAGCCTAACCCTAATGCCTGATCCCAGCATTTCTCAAACGTCATAATTTTAAGATGTGTGGATTTCAATGGCCAGAATTCCCCAGCCAGCATGAAATCCTGGACTTTGAAATCCACACATCTTAAAATCGTCCAGTTTGAAAAAATATTGCCTTTTAACATACACCCAACTGACACTTTTTCTATAAACGCACCGTGCTTGTAACGAAATAGTTCTATTTTTCTATTCCTCTACGTTGCACATTGTTTTATGCCCATGTGTATTTGCTAGATGCACCAATAAACACACTATTCCCTTCCAGAAAATGCATGCAAGCCAAACATTCAGAACGGATTATATTATTATTTTTTAAAACAAAAAATCATACATTTTGCATTTCCAATGGAGCCATTTTGGACTGCAATTCCCAGTGTGCTTAGAAAGCATGACCAAACAATGGCCATAGAACAGAGGTCTCCAACCTTGGCAACCGTAAGACTTGGACTTCAACTCCCAGAATTCCTCCTGGCTGAGGAATTCTGGGAGTTAAAGTCCACAAGTTATAAAATTTGCAAGGTTGGAGAAGCCTGGCATAGAACCTAAGACAGAATGAAATATGTTTCTTTCCCCGGACTATAAATTGCAACAATTTCTTTCTCAAGGTTGATGGTTTGGCGGGGGGGTGAGGGGGGGCACACACCTCACGCCCCGTTTTGGGCCTAGGAGGCCTCCCTGAAAGAGGGAGGGGCCAGCCAACAATTTAACTACCAGTTGGCCTGAACCGGCTAAATCCCACCACTGGAAATATCCTGTCGGAGCTGAAGAAGCTTCTTGGATGAGAAGCGAAACGTCTTCAAAAGAAAAAGAAAAAAACAAGAAAGTTTAGCTGCCTCCTGAAAAGGGAATAAAAAGCACCTTTGGCACAACCCTGACCTGGATGATGGAGAATCTCTACAGACTTTTATCTTCTGCAGCTGTTTTGGGAAGTCTAGGAAGAGAAGGGACATCTTCCTTCCCCCTTATCTTTCTTTTGCTTCGGTTGTTTGCGGTTGCCTAGATAAGACTTGGGAAAAAAACACAGGAGGAGACTATGACGGTCTCGGTTTATGTATCTGCAGACAAAGGACATCTGTTTCCATTACCCACCACTCCAGCTTTTATCGTGCTGAACGGGGAACACGCGTCTGTCTCGTCATCCAGCACCTGACGGGACCTGCCATCTCGGATGATTGAGCCTTGGGTAGCATCACAGCACACCACGCGACGCGAGCCACCGGTCCTGGCTGCCCCGACAGCTGGGACTCTGTTTGAAGGCAACCCAAAAGCGGTATCTTGGCAACAGCCTCCATTCTGGACGTGATTAAACGCGGCAAGAATCGGCTGGGCCTGGTTTATGATCGGACTCTCAAGGATTGCAGTGACGGGGAGGGGAGGGCTCAACCCAGGAGCTTCTCCGTGGAACATCTTGCAACTTGATCTGATGGTACTTATCTAGTTTGTCAACATCATGTTCCAATTGAGCAACAGCCAAGAGATGGAAACAACAGGTCTCCGTTACAATCCCCGACAGAGAGCAGAGAGAGAGAGACAGAAGGAGTCAAAGATGAAGGTCACAAAGTTAGTGTGAAGCCAGGTTAGAAGGGGCTAAACAAGCCAAGATGCCTTTTTTTCTGGCGAGGATTTTCAAATTTAGGGGACACTTCCCATGATTTGCCAAGTCAATAATCCATCGATCTTTACAATCAGGAAGAAAACCTTCTAAGATTACAAGATGGTGTATCTTCTAGATACACAATTTATACAGTCTTTACAACCAGGAAGAAAACCTTCTAAGATTACAAGATGGTGTATCTTCTAAATACACAATTTATACAGTCTTTACAACCGGGAAGAAATCCTTCTAAGATTACAAACTGGTGTATCTTCCAGATATACACAATTTATACAGTCTTTACAACTGGGAAGAAATCCTTATAAGATTATAAACTGGTGTATCTTCCAGATACACAATTTATACAGTGGGTGGTAGATTATGCTGCTGATATTCAAACATCTGTAAGCTCTCAGTTTTCAAAATGTTTCTAAGGAAAGCTGCCAGTTTATCTATTCATTTTTATTTATTAATCAATTTTATTCAGCTGGACATCTCCGGAGAAGCAACTCCGAGTAGCATATATAATAGTTGATCTTAAGCCTCAAAGGTGCTTTTTTTCCCAAAAGGCAACTGGACTCTTTTTTCCTTGAGGAAGAAAATGTTTTGTTTCTCATCTCAGAAGCTTCCTCAGTTCTCTTGGATGAATAGAATAACAGAGTGGGAAGGGACCTTGGAGGTCTTCTAGTCCAACCCCCTGCTTAGGCAGGAGACCCTACACCACTTCAGATGAATGGTTATCCAACCTCTTCTTAAAAACTTCCAGTGTTGGAGCATCCACAATTCCTGGAGGCAAGTTGTTCCACTGATGAATTGTTCTCACTGTCAGGAAATTTCTCCTTAGTTCCAGGTTGCTTCTCTCCTTGATGAGTTTCCACCCGTTGCTTCTTGTCCTGCCTTCAGGTGCTTTGGAGAATAGCTTGACTCCCTTTTCTTTGTGGCAGCCCCTATGATATTGCAACACTGCTATCATGTCTCCCCTAGTCCTTCTTTTCATTAAAATAGACATGCCCAGTTCCTGCAACCGTTCTTCATATGTTTTAGCCTCCAGTCCCCTAATCATCTTGGTTGCTCTTCTCTGCACATCTTTTATTATATCGTGGCGACCAAAACTGGATGAAGTCTTCCAGATGTGGCCTTACCAAGGCAGCTCCTCAATGCCAGCTGTTTCCATCCCTCCCGAAAAACCTCTCCGACATTTCGGGCAGATGATGACAATGTCAAACTATTTACTAAGTCTGCACTACTATTAATCTTCTCATCGTTCCTATCACCCATCTCCTCCCACTTATGACTGTATGACTGTAACCGTGTTGCTGGTATCCTTAAGATTTATATTGACTGTTTCCCGATGACTATCATTAAGCGTTGTACCTTATGATTCTTGATGAACGTATCTTTTCTTTTATGTACACCGAGAGCGTATGCACCAAAACAAATTCCTTGTGTGTCCAATCACACTTGGCCAATAAAGAATTCTATTCTATTCTATTCTATTCTATTCTATTCTATTCTATTCTATTCTATTCTATTCTATTCTATTCTATTCTATTCTATTCTATTCTATTCTATTCTATTCTATTCCATTCCACTCCACTCCACTCCACTCCACTCCACTCCACTCCACTCTACTTACTCAACTCTTATTC
The DNA here is from genome assembly GCA_037215915.1 of Pantherophis vulpinus. NCBI lineage: Eukaryota > Metazoa > Chordata > Lepidosauria > Squamata > Colubridae > Pantherophis > Pantherophis vulpinus. The sequence continues at coordinate 96,315,781 of JAXLNS010000007.1, read as the reverse complement.
TATAATTTTCTATTCTACTCTACTCTACTCTACTCTACTCTACTCTACCTATTCTATTCTATTCTATTCTATTCTATTCTATTCTATTCTATTCTATTCTATTCTATTCTATTCCATTCCATTCCATTCCATTCCATTCCATTCCATTCCATTCCATTCCATATTTCTATTCTATTCTATTCTATTCTATTCTATCCTATTCTACAAAATCCCTTCCTTTTGCAACTATTTTCAACTCTGTAGGTAGGCCGGGCTGCTGCATTAACGTCCCCCGTCTCATTTCTACTTCCGGCTGTTTTCAAAGGATGAAGGAGTTTTACGTGTGCGCAGAAGAGCTCTGCATGTTCCCAGTGACCAGAAGGTGACTTCCCCTCAGCTCCTGGGATGTGACAAAATCAACGGGTGAGGCTTTCTCGACTTGAAGACACACAGAGTCTGTGAAGGACAATGCAAGAAACCAAGGGGTCGAAAATTGCTTTCTTCTACTCTCTCTTCAAGGTGTGAGCGTGCTCTTACTTAGCTTGTGAAACAACGCAAAGGTGTGTTTTTTTCAGGTGGCAACTAGAAATTTTTTTGTTTTTTCTTTGAAGACATTTCACTTCTCATCCAAGAAGCTTCTTCAGTTCTGACAGGATGGTGGGGAACGGAAGGATTTATAATTTTTTTATTTTATTTTTTAAGTATAATAATTCCATCTTCCATTAAACGGTGTGTCGCCTGGGTAGAAATAACTTTGTGCAGTAATAATCAAAGTTTACAACAGTATTCATTCTCTGATTTTACAATGCTAATATTGGAGCATCATAAATATATTCACTTCTCCCTCTTAACATGTCTTCTAATAAAAATAGAATAGTAATATTAAACATAATAATCCTAATAGTCATAATCATCATCATCATCATCATCATAGGGTATACGTCTCTCTCCTAACATATTTTCTATATTTCATTCATCTTCTTCTTTTATTTCCCTATTTGTAACTTCCGGTTTTTAAAAAAAATTTCTAACCATCAATAAAATGCCGTGTAGTATTCAGTTATCTTAAGGGAGACAGAAACCCAGAGGCTCAGCTCCCTCCCCTCAGCAGATAGTTTGTGCCCATTAAGAAAGACTGGGCCAGACTGTCTACAAAACAAAAGACCTCCAGCTCCAGGGTGATGACATTAAGACATGGTCCTCCAGGAGATAATAGGATTAACCCATCTAGCAGCACAACTCACTACATTGCACAACTCCTAAGCAGCGGTAGGATCAAAAAATTTTTTACTACCGGTTCTATGGGGGTGGCTTGATGGGCGTGGCAGGGGAAGGATACTGTAGGATATTTAACCCCAGTTAAGATTGTCAGCCAGATGGATGCATTTAGTACCATATTTCCCCAAAAATAAGACCCAACCGGAAAATAAGCCCTAGCATGATTTTTTCAGGATGCTCGTAATATAAGCCTTACCCCCAAAATAGCCCCCGTTAAGATTGTCAGCCAGATGGTGCATTTAGTACTGTATTTCCCCCCCAAAATAAGACCTAGCCAGAAAATAAGCCCTAATGCGTCTTTTGGAGCAAAAATTAATATAAGACCCGGTCTTATTTTCGGGGAAACACGGTAGATGATGGTACTAAATCAAGTTGATTCGTTCTTTTTTCATTCCCACCTCCCAAAGGATGAACAGATAAAAGAAATCTACAAATTCCTCTGCAATGACCGAGTCTCCCACCTTGTCAATCTGGGATTGACAATCCTGGATGCTTTCCAAGTTCTTAAAAAATGTAACGATCACAAGTCGAGTTTTTCAGTCACGTCTGAAATACGGACGGGTTATTTTTTTAATTGCTGAAAAGTTTCCAAATCTAAACTTCATCCTCAACCCATCCTGGCCACCCTGTAGTCCCATTATTATTTTTTATCTTTATAAAGTATTTACGCCACGTTTTCATTTCATGAGCCGTCTCAAAGACGATTAACATTAAAACCAATTAACTGTTTAAGACCCCTTAAAACTTCAGTGACGCAGGACAAACAGGATGGCTCTGTTTTCTTACGGCACTCTTTCCCGTACAGCATTTAGTTTATTTTTCATAATTTCAGCTGTGCTCTCCGTCGAGCGTCATAGTTATATCCACCTACTAGTTAAACATTGCACAATTTTGTGCTGCGGTATAAATTTGGCTTTCTTCTCAAAGCCACTTCTTCTTTCTCTCTGGGCACTTCTGCTTTCTCTTTAACTTCAAGAAAAATTAAAAATAGCCACCAAGAAAAAAAAAGAGAGAGAGAGATTTCAGATTCCCTTAAAGCAGGATCCTTATTCTTGTTTTTAACTGCTAGAGGGATAAAGTGACGCCCAGGATGAAGTCACTTACGTGTGAGCTGAATAGCTATGTCAATTTGCTAAATAAATAAATGCATAAATATATAATTTTGCTGTCCTGCTGATTTAAAACCATGGAATTTTCTGATTCAAGGGCTTAGAACATCTGACCCCGCTTAGATTTGTTTAAAAAGATCAACACCTTATTAAAATTAATTCCATCTTTTGAATATTTATTTCCAGCATACAAACTGATAACAGACAGTTCTCAACTTGCAACCATTAATTTAGTGACTGTTCCAAGTTACGGCGGCACTGAAAAAAGGGACACTTTTAAAAAGGTTTTTCACACTTACGACCATTGCAACCTCCCCAGGGTACCTAGAACTAAGGAGAAAGTTCCTGACAGTGAGAACAATTAACCAGTGGAACAACTTGCCACCAGAAGTTGTGAATGCTCCAATACTGGAGGCTTTTAAGAAGAGATTGGAGAGCCATTTGTCTGAAATGGTACAGGATCTCCTGCTTGAACAGAGGGTTGGACTAGAAGACCTCCAAGCTCCCTTTCAATTCTGTTATTCTATATGTGATCAAAACTCAGACGCTTGGCCACTGACTCATACTTATGACGGTTACAGTGTCCTGGGGTCACATAATCCCCTTTTGCGACCTTCTGACAAGCCAAGTCGATGGAGAAGCCAGATTCACTTAATAATTATGTGACTAACTTAAAAACAGCAGTGACTCACTTAACAACAGTGGCAAGAAAGATTGTAAAATGGGGCAAAACTCATTTAACACATGTCTCGGTTAGCAACATAAATTTTGGACTCGGTTGTGGTGGTAAATCAAGGACTACCTCTATACTAGCCAACCTAAGTAATCAGCAGCTTTCCAAATCAAAGTTTCCTTATTATTTTTTTTGCACCACAAGCATAAAGTCCAGAAGCGGTTTCCAAATATAATTTTACTCATCCAACTTCATCTGCTTTTTTCCCCACGCATTTTAGCACGAACCGGAAGCGTTGCATGTGCCTTTCCCTTCCGCTAATAATTATTACGTTTGGATGAAATTTTGCAAAGCCTCAAGTTTGAAACATACAACTCTCTTCAAATTATATTAAACGCGACAACTTTCCCCCCATGCGCTTGGAAAGCGAATGCATGAAGAATCAAGCCGATAGAAATATTAAGCTATTCCTTTATATCCTCACGGGCTTCCCCCCCAAAGTGTTTGCAGAAACTACTTAGCTGTGAGTGGTGCATCATGACAGCTATTAGCTTATCTGACGTCTGTACTTCTGTTCCATGAACCAGAAATGGTCGTGTTTATTTGCACAAAGAAACGGGGGGGGGGGCCTAGAGAACCGTAGCACTTGGACTGGATAAACATTGGAATTTATTATTTGGATGGCTAGGCAGATAAGGCAATTAAATTGAGGACTGAAATTAAGAAGGAAGTATGGCCGTTTTTGAATGCAGGAAACTTGGAATACAAAGTTCTTGGACTTTCCAACCCAATGAAAAAATAAACATAAATGCAGCCAGGGGAAATACATAAAGCTGAAACATGAAAATAATCCTCAATACCCTGTTTCTCCCAAAATAAGACATCCCCTGATAATAAGCCCAATCGGGCTTTTGAGCGCTAGCCATTAAGGCTAAGCTCTTATTTCAGGGTTCAAAAAAATATAAGACAGGGTCTTATTTTCGGGGAAACACGGTACAAGCCGTTGGTTAGGGTTAAGGTTTGTTTAATGACCACTTAATGGCACTGAAAAATGTGACTTATGACCATTTTTTACCCTTTTGATCAGAGGTGGGTTTCAGCAGGTTCTGACCAGTTCTGGAGAACCGGTAGCGGAAATTTTGAGTAGTTCGGAGAACCGGTAGTAAAAATTCTGACTGGCCCCGCCCCCCCATCTATTCTCTGCCTCCCGAGTCCCAGCTAATCGGGAGGAAAAGGGGATTTTGCAGTAACCTCCCCCTGGAGTGGGGAGGGAATGGAGATTTTACAGAATCTTTCCCCTGCCACGCCCACCAAGCCATGCCACGCCCACCAAGCCACACCCACAGAACCGGTAGCAAAAAAATTTGAAACCCACCACTGCTTATGACCATCGTAGGGGGTCTCACATTTTTCAACTTTCAATTTCCAATCGTTAGGGGTGCTCAAAAGTTGTGACACGCGCAGTAAAGTGTAAAGATATTTTGCTTACTTTAATACAATTTGGATGTGCTTAGTAAGGAACTGCATGAATATCATTTTGTCGCAAAATGGGGCAAAATGCACTTAAAAAATGTCTCGCTTAACAGCAAACATTTTGGGCTCCATTGTGGTCGTAAGTTGAGGACTACCTGTATGGGAAAGCTTCATTAATTATCTTTGGGATCAATCATGTCTGCAAATTTTTGTCTCTGACGCACTGCAAACTAAAGCGCTCGTTCTACCGTACAAATCAGTGTGATTGTGAGCAGTCAAAAGGGTTCAGAGTTGAACTATGTAACTCTGTAACTGTCCTAACACTGTCCCAACACTGTAATCTAGTTGGGTAATGAAACGTCTGTGCAAGCAAACAGCCAAGCTTAGACAGCATTAAGGACGCAAACAGTTGTGATGAAGTTTGAATCATGGTCTTTTGAGCAAACTTTAGTAGCCCGATTAAAATATATTTTTAAAAAATAGGAAGTACAGCTATTCATAAGAGCAAACCCCACTTCCCTTCTAGCACGGAGGATGTAACCTATTTGGATAATGAAACTGGAAGTAAATGCCAGAAACCAGTAAAATATATATATATATGCAACTTTATTTTCCTTCTGCGTCTCAAGGACACTTCGTGGTCGGAGGAAAAGCTATTTGTTAAAATCTCCAGAAAGTTTTCTGAAGGTTTAAAAAAAAAAAATAATAGTGACAGAGAGAGAGAACTCATCAAACATAAAAGCAGCAAAAAGCAAGCTCATTTTTAAAAAAGTTCCTTAAAGTTCCCCGTAAGAAACTCACTCCGTGATCAATATTTAATCTCCAGCCTTCGGATAGCTATCAAAATCCAGGCTCTAAATCACTTTTATTTCCAACACTTCCGAAAGAAGTGCCAAAAGTGTCCAGCTGAGAGAGATGAACAAGAAAAACGGTGATCATTTGGCCACTATCTAGAAAACTTATTAATTTTTTTTATATAAAAAAAGCATTAAACAAGCCTATAAAGATCACCGTTTCAGAATAAAAGCTCACCATCAGGTATACCAAGAACACACAGGCAGTCCTCGGATTACGACCACAATTGAGCCCAAGATTCATGTTGCTAAGCGAGACGTCTGTTAAGTGAGTTTTGCCCCATTTCACAACCTTTCTCGGCACAGTTGTTAAGCGAATCCCTGCGGTTACTAAGTTGGCAACACGGTTGTTAAGTGAATCCGGCTTCCCCTTCGACTTTGCTTGTCAAAGGGAAGGGATCAAAAGGGGAATCGCGTGACCTTCAAGAAACTGTGACCATCGTAAATATGAGTCGGTTGCGGAGCGTCCGAATTTTCCCAGGGTTCAATCATTTCCCTGGCTGTTTTTGTACCTGCTCAGCCAACAATCTTAGTAGCTGCGAAATTGAATAGCCCAAAGCACACATTCTGGTTGAGAGAAGATCCCTGAGGATGGGCTCCAGCACGAATCCGAAAGTTCAGAAGACAAAACCTCTGGTTCCAGTGACTGACCCAGAATGGATCCTGTAGGGATCTACAGACCCATCCATCAATGATCACCCCATGATGGAACTCTGCAGAACATCAGAAAATGCTCCTTTTGTGCGAACATAGCTCGCAAGTTCAAAAGCAACATGTCTGCTTCCCTTTTGAGGCCAAAAGGCTGTGAGATAGCTAAAATTGCTGGTTGCTAAAACAAATCACTTTTCATAGATCCACAGGGACTAGCAACTTGTTCTCAATTTGAATCAAAACAAGCCAGAAGACATCCTTTTATCATCCAGAGAAAATACAGAAGTCCAGTTTCTATGAGCTTTTATTCCTTTTCTAAGAACGGACACAACATATCATAAACTGTTTTTAGACATAGGTATATAGATATAGATAGTGTTTATATATTAATGTTATATACTGTATTAGTTAGCATTATAAAACTGTACAAATGGTATATTATATTATACCATTATGGTATTTTACAGCGTTGACTAGAGATTATTAGCACTCTAGTGATTTAGGTAACTTAAGCCTTTCTAGAGGAAGAAAGAGGTTATGCCAATATAAATTGTGATTTCTCAAATGTTAAGATTGGTAAGGGTTAAGATGCTTAAATCTTACATCTAGAGTCGAGTGTAGCTTTTATAAAGCAAAGTACTTGAATTATTTATTACATAATGAAGGTTTCTATCTTAAGCTTCATACTGAATATCAAGGTCTCTACCGTATCGTTACTTGTATTGTTGTTTAGGCACGTTAGAAAAAAGAAATGGGGAAAAAAAACCTTGAAAAAGTTTTGTGAGGTTTTACAAACGGTGGAAAGGAATGGATGCTTAACAGAATAACAGAGTCGGAAGGGACCTTGGAGGTCTTCTAGTCCAACCCCCTGGTCAGGCAGGAAACCCTGTTACCATGGCAGAGAAATGGTTGTCCAATCTCTTCTTAAAAACCTCCCACATGGAGCACCCACAACTTCTGGATGCTTCTAAGAGAGAAAAGCTAAGCCAAGGAAATGATGTTTAGCAAATTTCTGTTTCCATGTTGTAAAGGTGAGGGGGGGAGTGATTATCTATCTATCTATCTATCTATCTATCTATCTATCTATCTATCTATCTATCACCTATCTATCACCTATCTATCTATCTATCTATCTATCTATCTATCTATCTATCTATCACCTATCTATCTATCTATCTATCAATCTATCTATCTATCTATCACCTATCTATCACCTATCTATCTATCTATCTATCTATCATCTATCTATCTATCTATCTATCTATCTATCTATCTATCTATCACCTATCTATCACCTATCTATCTATCTATCTATCTATCTATCTATCTATCTATCTATCTATCAATCTATCATCTATCTATCTATCTATCATCTATCTATCTATCTATCTATCTATCTATCTATCTATCTATCTATCTATCTATCACCTATCAATCTATCATCTATCATCTGTCTATCTATCTATCTATCTATCTATCTATCTATCTATCTATCTATCTATCTATCATCTATCTATCTATCTATCTATCTATCTATCTATCCATCCAGCTAGCCAGCCAGCCAGCCAGCCTATCTATCTATCCTATCATCTGTCAGTCTTTGTGTCTGTCTGTGTCTATCTATCTATCTATCTATCTATCTATCTATCCGTCCATCTATCATCTATCCATCCATCCAATCTATCCTATGTCTGTCTGTCTGTCTATCTTCTGCAATAGATAGATAGATAGATAGATAGATAGAGAGAGAGAGAGAGAGAGAGAGAGAGAGAGAGAAATAGAGGGAGGTAGATGATAGATAGATAGATAGATAGATAGATAGATAGATAGATAGATAGATAGATAGACAGAGAGACAGAGAGAGAGATAAAGAGATAGAGATAGAGATAGAGATAGAGATATAGAAATAGAGGGAGATAGAAGATAGATAGATAGATAGATAGAGAGAGAGAGAGAGAGAGAGGGAGGTAGATGATAGATAGATAGATAGATAGATAGATAGATAGATAGATAGATAGATAGATAGATAGATAGACAGAGAGACAGAGAGACAGAGATAAAGAGATAGAGATATAGAAATAGAAAAAGAGGGAGATAGATGATAGATGATTGATAGATAGATGATTGATTGATAGATAGATAGATGAGAGAGAGAGAGAGAAAGAAACAGAGAGAGAGAAATAGAGATAGATAGATAGATAGATAGATAGATAGATAGATAGATAGATAGATAGATAGATAGACAGACAGAGATAGACAGACAGACAGACTGACAGAGATAAAGAGATAGAGATATAGAAAAAGAGGGAGATAGATGATAGATAGATGATAGATAGATAGATAGATGATTGATTGATAGATAGATAGATAGATGAGAGAGAGAGATAAAGAAACAGAGAGAGAGAGAGAGAAATAGAGATAGATAGATAGATAGATAGATAGATAGATAGATAGATAGATAGATAGATAGATAGATAGATAATCTCATCCAAGAAGCTGGATATTTCAGTCAGAGCTGAGGAAGCTTCTTGGATGAGAAGCGAAATGTCTTCAAAGAAAAACCAGAAAGTCCAGTTGTCTCTTGGAAAAGCACCTTTGGGACAACTATCATCTGGAGGACTGAGAATCTCCATAGACATCAACCCCACTGTTCAAATCTCTAAGCAAACCCCCCTCCCTTCAAACACTGATGATGTTATCTAGTTGGGCCATGAAACGTCCGCAAGAAAACCACCAAGCTCAGAGAGCACCAAGGACCCCTCCTTTCAACCCTGAGCTACAAATAATTCCCTTCTATGTGCACAAGACTGTACTGTAGGACTTTTCTGAAGGCAGAATCCTTCAAAACCTGGCATTAAGTTGGAAAAAAACAAAACAAGCAAATATATGAATAATGCAACATTATTCGTGTCGGTTTTTATTCAGGAGCAACCTGCCCTTTTATTAGTCTGGGGAAGAGACGTGTCTTGCAGCGAGGCTGTTATTTTGTGATATGGTGTCTTCTAGGAGCAATTTTGTGCAAAACAAACGACTGAGCGTTGATTGCTGACGAATAACATTACCCTGGTTTTATGACAAGGGCACTAAATGAAGTGTTTCTATTGTCTGGCCTGCAAATGGGTTTTGTAAAGAGCCCGTGTGAATAATTGTTGAAGCCACAATGATAAATGTGCGTCTCGGGGGGCGGGGGGCGGAGAGTGGAGGAATCTTCTAAAGTCCAAACATTCGATTTTATTTTATTTTTTCCAATATGGTCCCTTCACTCGGCTGGCAAGATTGAAGAAAGGGTTGGAGAAACGTTGAAGTGGGATATATATATTTGGCTGGAGTGACAAACTGTTCAGGTTTGATCTTGTTGAGACGAAGGACAATCTGGGGACAAATCGATTTTCTCCCTGGGCGCCTCTTGGTTTTAAGGATGAATTCGTTCTTAGGCAACGTTCCAAAGCGCCAAGTCAACCGTTGGCCAACTAGGACTGTGCCATGCTTCAGGTGTGAAGGTAAAAAGGTATTTTAAAGCACCCGAGGATACACGCCCAGCCCTTCCCTGACACTCCTTAATCAAAACCCAAGTTTTCTCAGGAAAACAGCGCAGGAGGAGATTTAAGGATTTGCCAGACAGAAGCTAGAAGATCACTCCCCGTGGCCAAACCCAGGACAGAAAAGTCTTATTGCAACGCTTACAGCTTATATGTTTCTTCCTTTTCGCTTTTGCACATAGATTTCTTTGTCCATCTTCTGGGCCAGTGCAGTGAGGTGGTTAAAGTCGGGGAAGGGGAAGGGGAAAGGGAAGGGGAAGGGGAAGGGGAGGAAGGAAGGAAGGAAGGAAGGAAGGAAGGGTAATAGCACTTAGACCTATATACCACTTCACAGTGCTTCACAGCCCTCTCTAAGTGGTTTACAGAGTCAGCCTCTTGCCCCCAACAATCTGGGTCCTCATTTTACCCACCTCGGAAGGATGGAAGGCTGAGTCAACCTTGAGCCGGTCAGGATCAAACTCCTGGCAGTCGGCAGAGTTTAGCCTGCAATATTGCATTCTAACCACTGTGCCATCACAGCTTTAATGTTTTAAATAGTTTCTTTTTATATCCATTAGAGTCCTTAGTTCTCTTTGCCTCTCACTCGTATTTCCACTTTACTGTAAATATCTTCTCTGTCTTGTCATCCACATTTTTTTAATCCAGTATTTCTACTATTTTTGCATTAAGCAAATTTTCATGTCCTGAAAAGCTTCTGAAAATTTAACTGAGGAGCAGCTGTCCACCATTCGTCTCTCCATTTAGGCCACACGGTGAACTTAAGAGAAACGAACATGTGTCCAGGGGCATCCCGTTGGGCGGACAAAATGTCAAAAGAGGACTTAGGGCCCTCACGATGCAAACCTTGTCTCCATTATATTGTGCGCTGTAGCAACCTACGCAGGTAGGAAAGGGGTAAAGGACATTACAATCTGTCTTGGTCCCACTTTGTTTTCGCTGAAGATCCCTCTGAATCAGTCCAGATACCAAGAAAGGAGATGAGACTTTCTCATCCTTCAGCGTGGCATGATTCAGATCCCTAATTTTCTTTGAGAAAACTCAACTCGGTGCCAATTAAGAGACCCCATCATCGTCAACACTCTCTACAACGCAGAGGAGGTCAAAGTATGAAGAGAAATGGTGGGTTGTTCCTTTTTTTTTCATTCTATGTCAGTAATAAACACAAAAGTCACTGAATACTTGAAGCACAATTGCCTTCTCCTTCTTTTATCCGTCATCCGGAATGTTCCCTCACGAAGCGTTCGCAAAACTATTATTTCCCAGAAGAAGATCAGCAACAGAGAACAAGTCTTAGCCTCCTGAACAGGAAAAAAATATATATCTGAAATACGGTCCTTGAAATAAGCAGAACCAGAATGAAAGGCAGATCATGAAAGTGGAGAGAGAGATATAATCTTCCCATTGCCTTCATACATGTGTCCTCTTTGTAGACAACCCTGATGAAGGAAGAATGTATCCATCGTTTCTTCACCGGGTATCTCGGTGGAGATAGGAAGGAAGGAAGGAAGGAAGGAAGGAAGGAAGGAAGGAAGGAAGGAAGGAAGGAAGGAAGGAAGGAAGGAGAGGAGGAGGGAGGGGGAAGGAGGGAGGGAAGGAAGGAGGAGAAGGAGAAAGAGGAGGAAGGAAGCAAGCAAGTAATTCTTGTTCTTCTGTTCCAAAAGTCATGTCTTTTATCTTTTTTTTAAAAAAAGATATCAAAAGATGAGACATCTGGATGATTTAAGGAAGGGAATTCCCCCTCCTGGGTGATACCACAGAGAAAAGTTTTGGATAGCTAAAATATTTCTGCGCAGGATGTATAGGTACTTCTCAATTTACAAGCACAGTGAAGTCCCAAAATCATTGTTGCTAAGTGAGATATATATTCAGTGGGTTTTACCTCATTTGAGGACTTTTTAGGAAATTTAGGCAGAGCCCAAAGACGCCCAGAGACCAAAGTCTGAATGAACTTACTCGACCTCCAATTTCTGCCTATACAAAAATCCAGGCCAAGATTTTGTTGGTATAAATAAACATCACAAAATTTGGGAGGGATTAAAATGACCTGTTTCCTAATTCTCTTGCCCGTCAACTTCTAACCGACGAGGTTCTTAAAAAGGAGATATTAAGAGGAGGCACCACCCAGTGCAAGCAAGTTCTGGTCCCTCCAAATTTCAGCCATTCATAAAATACATACGAAGGCACTTCCTTTTTATCTCCTTGGATGAGTGTGTGTCTCTTTCCAATTCCCCAGAAAGGTTTATAAATGCAAATAGATAAAGTCACGGCCAAGAATGGATTCGTATCCCTGACCTCATCACCGCATTCATCGCAGGAACATCGTCTTCCTTGGGCTATAATTAAAAACAAAAGCTGAATAGGAACACCCTAGCAGATGCAGCCGTATCGATGGGCAGCTCTCCAGCTGCACCCTCGACAGGTCAGGAAAAAAAAAAATCACAAAAGGACAGAGGATGAGATTTCAGGAGTAGCCAAATCCCCCGTGACTTCCCTTCGTCCCTGCCCCATCTTGCTTTTAAAGCATCTTTTTCATTAAAAATTTTTTTAAAAAAATCAGAAATGTTGTGCCTTTGCAAATCAGCAACCAGGAACCGAAAGGTGTTAATTTATGGTCATCCAAAATCAGCTGCAGCTCACAACAACCTGTTAAATAGCATTTTGTTAGCTGGAAAAAGGTGCCATCAAACTCTCTCTGATCTCCAATGTTACGGTAATCTTATTTACAAGAATAAAGGTTTATTTACAAAAAATAAAGGCTTATTCGCAAGAATGAAGGTTTATTCGCAAGAATAAAGGTTACGGTAATTTTATTTAGAAGAATAAAGGTTTATTCGCAAGAATGAAGGTTTATTCGCAACAATGAAGGTTTATTCACAATAATGAAAGTTTATTCGCAAGAACGAAGGTTTATTCGCAAGAATGAAGGTTATGGTAATTTTATTTACAAGAATAAAGGTTTATTCACAAGAATGAAGGTTTATTCGCAAGAATGAAGATTTATTCGAAAGAATAAAGGTTTATTCGCAAGAATGAAGGTTTATTTGCAAGAATGAAAGTTTATTTGCAAGAATGAAGGTTTATTCGAAAGAATAAAGGTTTGTTCGCAAGAATAAAGTTTACGGTAATTTTATTCGCAAGAATAAAGGTTTATTCGCAAGAATGAAGGTTACAGTAATTTTATTTACAAGAATAAGGGCATATGCTACTGTACAGCAATGGGTTTTAACAGCAAAATACTGTCAACTGATATTAGAAAAAGATATCTAACAAGAAAGACAGTTCAAAGTGCCCTTACTCAGAAGATGCTGAGCTCTAGAAAAGACCAGTTTTTAATGGCAAAAAAAATAAAAAATTGTCCCTTTGGGAAAGTGAACTCAGACTTACGACCACAGAATTCACTTAATAACAGTTGTAAACAACAGTTGAAAAAGTTGGGTTTGCTCATTGGTGTCTCATCTTATGACCACAATGATTGATGACTGGAATTCCTGTCCCAACTATGATAGTAAGTCAAGGACTACTGTAGTGTTAAGAATAATGGAGTCATATATAGACCAATGTTTCTTCAAGTCTGGCAACTGTTAAGATATGTGAATTTCAACCTCCAGCATTTCTCTGCCAGTATGACTTGCTGAGGAATTCTGGGAGTTGAAGTCCACTCATCTTCCAGAAACCAAGTTTGAGAAACACTAATATAAATATAAACACTAATATAAACACTAATATAAATCTCAGGGGCTGCCACAAAGAAGAGGGAGTCAAGCTATTCTCCAAAGCATCTGAGGGCAGGACAAGAAGCAACGGGTGGAAACTCATCAAGGAGAGAAGCAATTTAGGACTAAGGAGAAATTTCCTGAATGTTAGAACAATTGATCAGTGGAACAACTTGCCTCCAGAAGTTGTAAATGCTCCAACACTGGAAGTTTTTAAGAAGAGGTTGGATAATCATTTGTCTGAAGTGGTGTGGGGTTTCCTGCCTAAGCAGGGGGTTGGACTGGATGACCTTCAATGTCCCTTCCAACTCTGTTATTCTAATTCTAAATAGTTCTTTGTTTAGGAAAATTGCAAGAGAAACTGAGAAAGAAAAGAGAATATGGGGGCAAAAAAAAATGAGAATTGACAAATGGATTGACTCATAAAAGAGCCATTATTCCTTCAGATATATCTATATCTATATCTATATCTATATCTATATCTATATCTATATCTATATCTATATCTATATCTATATCTGTCTGTCTGTCTGTCTGTCTGTCTGTCTGTCTGTCTGTCTATCTATCTGTCTGTCTGTCTGTCTATCTATCTGTCTGTCTGTCTGTTTATGATTAAACGCTGCTCTGTGAGAACCTTGGTTATGCAACATTGCTAGAAGCTTGGTAGGGATTTCAATGTTGACCTTAAGTTGCTTAAGCTGTCTGGGAACAGCTTTTCAGCTTCACGTTGTTTTCATACTCTTAAAAAAAAATTCAAGTGCAGAATTATGTGCCTATGAAGTAAACATGAATTTTAATTGTGACTCGCTGAATTCATTTAAGTGGCACTGCTAGTAGGAACTCGAAGTGGTTGGTTACAATCTATGAAGACCTTCATGGCATAGGGTCTGTTTAAGGGATCGCCTATCTCAAGGGGTGGGGGGTGGGGAGGGATGGGGGGTGGGGAGGGAAATTTCACCCAGTGAAATTGGGCAGGACAAATATAATTCAGGTCCATCGTTCTACTGGGACCTACAAAGTCTTCCTTCCCTGCCCCAGAGTCTCCCCCTGGGGAACAACATCTCACCAGAGAACCTTACAGCTACTGTCTTGATGAGGTTCAAAAAAAAACAGTGAAAATGTGGTTGTTCTCACAGACCTTGAGGAAGGATGGTGGGTCAACCACCATAGTTGGTGGTTTTATACAGAATTTGTCTTCTGGATGCTGAAGGTAGGTAGGTGGATAGATGGATGGATGGAGAGAGAAAGTGAGTGAGAGAGAGAGAGAGAGAGAGAGACAGACAGATAGATAGATATTAGATGATAGAGAGAGAGAGAGAGATGATAGATGACAGATATAGAGAGATAGAGATAGATTGGATAGATAGATAGATAGATAGATAGATAGATAGATAGATAGATAGATAGATAGATATTAGATGATAGAGAGAGATGATAGAGAGAGATAGATTGGAGAGAGAGAGAGAGAGAGAGAGATGTTAGAGAGAGAGATGATAGATAGATAGATAGATAGATAGATAGATAGATAGATAGATAGATAGATAGATAGATGATAAATAGACAGACAGGTGATAGGATGGATGGATGGGTGGAGAGAGAGGGAGAGGGAGAAAGAGAGATGAGAGATGATAGACAGACAGATGATAGGATAGATGGATGGATGGACGGATGGATGGACAGACAGATGATAGATGATTGGATAGATTGGATGGATGGATACATGATAGCTAGATTAGATAGATAGATAGATAGATAGATAGATAGATAGATAGATAGATAGATAGATAGATAGATAGATAGATATTAGATGTTAGAGAGAGAAATGATAGAGATAGATGACAGATAGAGAGAGATAGAGATAGATTGGATAGATAGATAGATAGATAGATAGATAGATAGATAGATAGATAGATAGATAGATATTAGATGTTAGAGAGAGAGATGATAGAGATAGATGACAGATATAGAGAGATAGAGATAGATTGGATAGATAGATAGATAGATAGATAGATAGATAGATAGATAGATAGATAGATAGATAGATAGATAGATAGATAGATAGATAGATAGATAGATAGATAGTTCTTTATTGGCCAAGTGTGATTGAACACACAAGGAATTTGTCTCCAGTGCATAAGCTCTCAGTGTACATGCAAAACCATAAAAGTGATGGGTCATAGATCATAAACCATAGTTACAGTCATTAATCCTAAAGTACAAACAACAGGCGATCAATCATAAGATACCAACAGGAGAAGATGGTAGGAAAGATGAAAAGAGGAGAACTGAGAAGAAGAGAAGGATAATAGCAATACAGCCCTACTCCATGGGTAAATACCTTTGGGCCTAAGATGGTGCTGTGGGAATTAGGTGCCTGGCAGAGTGATGGCATGGGGGGGGAGGGGGGAAAACTGTCTTTGTGTCTTAATTGTTTTGACCTGCAATGCCCTGGAACAGAGTCCTCAGAGGAGAAGCTGACACAGTTTATGTCCAGGATGTGAGGCGTCTGTAGATATTTTCTCAGCCCTCTTCCTACGGGAGGCAGGCTGGTTGCAATTATTTTTTTCTGCATGATGATCTACGATTTTCCCACGGTTCTTACTTGTTTGATCTGGAGTTGAGCAGCCTCTAAATCAGGGCTTCCCAAAGCAGGGTAAATTCCCCCAGATTGAACAAAATTTGTTTTTCCTTTGGGTAATCTTTTTTCATTTTCATTTTTTAAAATACTTTTTTGATATTTTTTTTTTTTAATGTATATTTGTTGGTTTTAACAGTCGCTTGGTTGATTGTCGTCGTGAGCCGCCCTGAGTTTTCGGAGATTGGGCGGCATACAAATTTTATAAAATAAATAAATAAATAAATAAATAAATAAATAAATAAATAAATAAATAAATAAATAAATAAATAAATAAATAAATAAATAAATCCTCACAGCCCAATGACCATAGGGACATTTAAATTGATACCAATAAAGGAGAATATTTGTAGCTCAGGGTTGAAATGAAGGGTCCTTGATGCTTTCTGAGCTTGGTGGTTTCCTTGCAGACGTTTCATGGCCCAACTAGGTAACATCATCAGTGCTAGGCATCTAGAGCATCTAGAAAAATCTGCAAGAAAACAACCAAGTTCAAGGAGCACCGAAGCCTCCCCCCCTCCCCCCCCTCTCCAATCTTTAATTCGACTTAAAGGTTTTTTTTAACTACATTGGGTATAAAAGACTTTTCGATAAGCGGTTTTGAGTAACGAAGGAGAAAGTTTGGGAAACTCTAAATTAAATAAATAATACTTCGTTCTTTAAGCCCCCAAGAGCCAAAACAAGTTTGTCATAACACGCGATCATAAGGTTTACATGAATTATAAATAAGTAGAATTTGGGCCATTTTTAGAGGCCTTGACTTTTGCCAAGAGAGCAGCCAGATTTTGCTCTCCAAAAAGGCCCCAGCATCGCAATATTTCCACAGAGAATTCTACACCAGAATCAAAAACCCAAAATGCTGGCTGTTGCAATGACGTGACACCGCATTATACAACTGCTTCGTTTACCGACAACAACCCCCAGTTCCCGTCATAACCTGGGGACTACTTTTACCTCCTGACACCTCCAATTTTTTATTTTCCAATTTTTTTCTTCTCCCGACGGAAGCTGTTCAGCGGAAAGATGGCAGTCAAGATATCCAACAAGGCAAAACTTGTGGTCCCCAGATGCCGTGAGCCAAAGAAAACATGCCAGGCATGTCGTAAAATTTCAGCCAAATCTACGCTAAGAGACGCCAAGAGACCAAAGTCTGAATGAACGTACGAGGACTCCAATTTCGGCATATACAAGGGCTGTGGTTGACCTCGATGGACTGGGTGGGCGTGGCCAACTGGGTGGGGGTGACCACCTGGGTGGGCGTAGCCAGCTTGATCCCCAGAGATCGGTTTAACATACAATAGCTACCGGTTCACCCAGCACCGGAAATGAGAGAGAGAGAGCGCCATCCGCGCATGCATGCGACGTCAAACAACATGGCAATTCACTCATGGCGCCGTCCACACTGTTGTGACCCAGACCCAAGTAGGTAGTATTAGACGCAAACAGTTCCAAAACAGACTTTATGAGAACAGCTGAGAATTAACTCATTCTCAGCGTAGTCCAAACTAATTCAAAACAAATTCTTCATAACACAAATTCTTCAGTCTAATCACCAACCTTGGTATAATTAGGCAACCTGCCAAAGGCTTCTCTTGGCAAAAGTTCAGAAGCAGAAGACGCCGACAAGAAATAAATGCAGCAAGGCAAATCTATCAACGTTGTTTTCCGACAAAGAGCCCAAGAGCCATTGCTGGTCTTTTAAGCCTTATGGGAGGGGCCAATCATCTCTTGGCCTTACTCCCGAGTCGTCCTCTTTGCTGTAGCTGCTCTTGCCTTCTGGCAGCTCTTCTTATGCATGCAGTAGGAACAGGCTCCTCCTGTTCCTCTGCCTCTCTGATGTCAGCCTCTGGAGGCTCTGGTGTCTCCATCTCTGCCTCCAACGCAGAGCCCTCTTCTGGGCCTTCCCCAGCCTCTAGGACTGGCCCATGTTCTCCCTCAGCCTCATCGCTGTCCGACTCCGTTGCCAGCTCCAAAGGCTGCTGGCAGACCACAAGACACACATGCGTGCAGCTGGCGTCAAAAACACAGCAATATAGGACGGGATTGCGCCTGAGTGGGTGGATCGCCACTACCAGTTCGCCCAAACTGGTCCAAACCGGCTGAATACCACCTCTGTTGACACCACTCACTGCGCGTGGCTGACTGAGTGGCGTGGCCGACTGGGTGGGCGAGGCCAACTTGATGCCACTCCCCAAACTGATCTTATTTTCTCTTCATTCTGGGTAGACAGGTCCGAAGCCAAGCTGGCCAGCCCCTTACATTTTCCAGGACGGCCCCGTGGGCCGGATCCAACCACATCATGGACTGGATCCAACCACATCATGGGCCAGATCCGGCTCAGCAGGCCTTGTGTTTGACACCCCTGCTCTAGAAGTAGTGAATAGATGTCATACAACCTTGTAGTTGGTAGCTTGTACTTTTTCCATTTCCTGCTCACCCAAGATTGAGACACACTTACAAATGTAATCAATTCTGGACGTGGGACAATCTGAGACTTAGAGATCGGATCACTGCCAGGAATCCAATTCCAGCATCAGAAGTTCTCCAGAAGAATGGGCCACAAGTTGGAGCCTGCTTCTAAATTAGAGAAGGGCAGGCATTTCTCCTAAAGCTCATGAGACTTTACAAATTGTGAAGGTTGAATTTGTCAAGGCAGGAAGAAAAGATGATGGATCCAGATAACAAGCTTGTGTAAATACAACTATCAACATCCAAGCCTGAGATAACGACGAGAAAGGGCAGGAAAAACAAACAGGGTGCTGACATGTGTTTGTTCTCACAGACAAACATACATGTTGTATACAGAGCTTAAATTTTTACTGTTGATCTTCATCATTATTAGGATTAATTCAAGGACATTATTAGGACTAATTCTACAAGTTACTTGTCCATCTGATTTTGCTTCCTAACTTCTCCATGAATGTCCCAACGGTGGTTTTGCCAAAAGGGAACTGGCCTTTTTTGTTTTATGTCTGTTGTGACCTAGGCTCACTTAGTCATTACAGGACACAATTAGTCTCAAATGAAACTAATTTATTGTAACAGCTGAGAATTACTTCATTCCCAGCTTAGTCCAAATTAATTCAAAAACAAGTCCTTTAGAAAAAGTCCTTCGGGTTTATCACAAATCTTTATCTTCTTTGGCACCCTGCCAAAGGCCTTTCTTGGCAAAGCCCCACGAAGTTCAGAAACAAGAGATGCCGACTGGAAACAGATTTAGCAATGTTGCTTTCCTACAAAGAGCCCAAGAGCCTTTGCTGCTCTTTTAAGCCTTATGGGAGGGGCCAATCATCTCCTGGCCTTACTCCCGAGTCGACCCATGGTCCTCCTCAGCCTCCTCACTGTCCAACTCCGCTAGTAGCTCCGCGGGCTGCTGGCAGACCACAACCCTGTCATTGGAGATTCTCGGTCATCCAGTTGTCCCAAAGGTGCTTTTTTCAAGAAGCAACTGGACTTTCTCATTTTTTTTCTTGAAGACGTTTCGCTTCTCATCCGAGAAGCTTCTTCAGTTCTTCTTCTTTGGAACCGGAGAAGCTTCTTGGATGAGAAGTGAAACGTTTTCAAGAAAGTCCTGTTGCTTTGAAAGTCAGCTGAAGAACTGAGGAAGCTTCCTGGATAAGAAGCAAAATGTCTTCAAGGAAAAACAAAGTCCAGCTGCTTCTTGAAAAAAACACCTTTGGGACTTTTTTGGGTTTTTTATTTCTTTGAAAACCTTTTGCTTCTCATCCAAGAAGCTTCCTCGGATCTTCAGTTCATCTTCAGCACTGAAGAAGCTTCTAGGATGAAAAGTGAAATGTTTTCAAGGGAAAAAAAAAAGCAAAAAAGTTCAGTTGCCTTCTGGAAAAAGCACCTTTGGGACAACCATGACCTGGATGACTGAGAATTTTGGTAGACGTTCTCTTTACTCATATTACTCATTCTTTTCTGTAAGTGATCGTTTTCATTTTCTAGGTTTGATGGTTTTCTTTCTACCAAAAGAAAACTGAAAAATGGAATTTTACTCCAACAAGAATAAAACTGAATTTTACTCCAGCAAAAGTAAAACTGAATTTTACTCCAGCAAAAGTAAAACTGAATTTTACTCCAACAAGAATAAAACTGAATTTTACTCCAACAAGAATAAAACTGAATTTTACTCCAGCAAAAGAAAAACTGAATTTTACTCCAGCAAAAGTAAAAACTTAATTTTACTCCAACAAAAGAAAAACTGAATTTTACTCCAGCAAAAGAAAAACTGAATTTTACTCCAACAAAAGAAAAACTGAATTTTACTCCAACAAGAGTAAAACTGAATTTTACTCCAACAAAAGAAAAACTGAATTTTACTCCAACGAAAGAAAAACTGAATTTTACTCCAACAAGAATAAAACTGAATTTTACTCGAAGAGTAAAACTGAATTTTATACCCTATCAAGAGTAGTTTCCCGCCTCCTTCCACAATCAATCCCCTTCGTAAAGAAAAATAAAAATCAGCGTTTCTAATGTTTATTTTTCCAATCCTCGGAAAAAAAACCTCACCAATGCCTCAGAGAGAAGTTGTAACTTTTTTTGTCAGCAATTTCCCTTCTTAATTCTTTGTAGAGCCATCAGATGGATACCATCTGGACTTGTCTCTCCGTTTCCCCCAGTCGGTCGCTTAAAGCTTCTAACATTTATTTCTCTCCGTTCCCGGGGAAAAAAAAGCCGGCGAAGGCAAGAGCATCTGTTCTGTATCCTTAGCCGTGAAAAATAAAAATAAAAGAAGCAATTCAGTTTCGGTGCCGTTTTTTTCCTCACTTTTCTTAAATATCTCTTAGAAGGTCATACGACGGTCCAACTGCCTTCCCTTATCAGTTCCCCCCGTTCAATTTGTATTTTTATTTGTCTTAAGGCTCTTTGCCAGATGTTCCTAAAAGTTCTCTTCTCTCTCTCTCTTTTTTTTTGTGAGTGTGTGCTTTTTTTACATTGACGGCCCGGGATTTCTTGCGGATGTTCCTTTTTGTTCTCTTAGGAACCAGCAGTGAGTTTTACATTATGTTACTACCGGTTCGCCCCACGGACGCAAGCTCTCTTCGTGCGGGCGCATGCCCAGTTCACAGGCGCACCTGCCTTCCGTGTATGCGCTATGCTCGCACGCACGAATTCCACGCCTGCATCCGGGCTCAAAAATGTGCTTAATTAGGACGGCATAGAGGTGGGACAGGTGGGCAGGCGGACGGGTGGGCAGGCGGGCAGCGGGCAGGCGGGCAGGCGGGTGAGCCCACCCACGACCTACGATTTCCGCTACCAGTTCAGGCGAACCGATCCGAACCGGCTGAATGCCACCTCTCTTAGGGATACAAAATTCCCAAGAATTCTTGGAAAAGCAACAATTCCCTATAACTGACGGTTAGGAATCCTGACATCTCCTTCAACAGCCAGTCCTCGGCTTACAACAGTCTGCTCAGTGACCTTTCGAAGTTTGACGACGGCACTGAAAAAAAAGTGACTCACCATCGTTTTTCACACTTTACGACTTGCTGCATCCCCAGGGGTCACGTGATTTACATTCCCGATGCTCGGCAACTGACTCACATTTATGACGGGCGTAGCGTCCCAAGGGTCACACATGATCCCCTTTTTGGTGACCTTTGGACGAGCAAAGTCAAGGGGGAAGCCAGATTCAGTTAGTAACCATGTGACTCCCTTAACAACTGTGTCAACTCGCTTAATGAATGTGGTGAGAAACGTCGTAAAATGGGGCAAAATTCACTGAATATATGTCTCCCTTAGTGACAGAAATTGGGGGCTCAATTGTGGTCATACATCAAGGACTTGCTGTGTTTCCTAGCACGGTTTTTGATCGTAACTTGAATAAAGGAATGGAGCCAACATAGCCTCAAATATGTAAGTTATTTCAAAGATTTATTTTTAATTCTTTCAAAGGCACTTCCCCCTGCCCCCCTCCTTCTCTCTATTTGTTTTTCCCACACAGTATATTTTGCTACCCTGGAAATCCCGACCTCAAAAATGATCTCTCCCTCCCCTAAGCCTATCATTTCCTTTACAGTCATCAGCATATTCTTGAACAGCTAGGAATGTAAATATTATGCATCCCAAAATTATAAATACTGCCTTCTTTCTTTCAAGGACTTGTCTTCCAAAAATGAAATACTGTAAATAGACGGGCGAAATATGGATTCCGTTGTTTCCGTTGTTCTGCATATCAAACATGGGCGAAACCCATCATAAATGGAAACACGTTTCCCACAACCACAAAAATCTCTGGATTAGCAGCACCCACCTAGGGCCTGTGGGGAAGACGGCTCCCCATTAGTCACCGTATTGTGACAACTTTCTCCCAAAGTTTCACAAAATCACCATGGCAATCCCAAAACTTCTAATGACGTCAAGCTAAGACTCACCGAAACCCAGAGCAAACTGTCAGCTATTCTTAGAATCCTCAACCGTCGTTCACAATAACACAAAAAGTACGTTCTTCGACTCTTTTTTTAAAAAACACAGCTAAAATATTATTATTATTATTATGATAGATAGATAGATAGATAGATAGATAGATAGATAGATAGATAGATAGATAGAGGCAGGCAGACAGGCAGGCAGCTAGATGCTAGATGCTAGAGAGAGAGAGAGAGAGAGAGAGAAATAGAGAGATGCTAGATACTAGATACTAGAGAGGAAGAGATAGATAGATAGATAGATAGATAGATAGATAGATAGATAGATAGATAGATAGATAGATAGATAGATAGATACATAGATACATAGATACATAGATAGATAGATAGATACAGGCAGGCAGGCAGGCAGACAGACAGCTAGATGCTAGAGAGAGAGAGAGAGAGAGAGAAATAGAGAGATGCTAGATACTAGATACTAGAGAGGAAGAGATAGATAGATAGATAGATAGATAGATAGATAGATAGATAGATAGATAGATAGATAGATAGATAGATAGATACAGGCAGGCAGGCAGGCAGGCAGACAGACAGCTAGATGCTAGAGAGAGAGAGAGATATATATGCTAGATGCTAGATACTAGAAGATAAATAGTGAGAGAGAGAAAGAAAGAGAGAGAGAAAGAGAGAATGCTAGATGCTAGTAGATAGACAGAAATAGATAGATAGACAGACAGACAGACAGACAAATGCTAGATGCTAGATGCTAGAGATAGAAAGAAAAAGAGATAGAAAGAAAGAGAGAAAGAGAGATATATGCTAGATGCTAGATACTAGAAGATAGAGAGAAAAAGAGAGAGAAAGAGAATGCTAGATGCTAGTAGATAGATAGAGATAGATAGATAGACAGACAGACAGACAGACAGACAGATGATAGATGATAGATGATAGATAGAAAGAAAGAAAAAGAGATAGATAGAAAGAAAAAGAGATAGAAAGAGAGAGAGAGAGATGCTAGAGATAGATAGATAGATAGATAGATAGATAGATAGATAGATAGATAGATAGATAGATAGATAGATAGATAGATAGATAGATAGATAGAGGTAGAGGTAGATTTAGATATCAAATATCCCCGGAATTCTGCATTCAAAATTTTCTCGCCACCGGAATTTTGGACTATTTTCAAAAACGCTTACTCTTGAGTAAATAAGAGGGATTTACACTTACAAATGGATGCACCCTAGTTTGTAAGTAGGTGTCGCTGGGGTTTCCTACTACCCGTTAATTAGACCAAAACTTGGAGCAGCGTTGCGTGCATACATGGGAATACGCATCCTCCTGCTTGTTCCCTTCCGCCATGGCTCCCCCTCCCCCACCCAATGGCTTGATTGACAGCAACTCCAGTCCATTAAGCAATTGGGAGCTGTAGCATGCGTTACTCAAAGGAGAACTACTGATTCCAGAGCTACGATCGGCTGAAAGCACCAGCTTCGAGTCACCATCTGATATTTTATTGAGCCGAGGTTCTTTACATATTACATATACATATTATAAATTACATATTACACCCCACCAAAAGAATCAACATCTCTAATCTTCAATGGATTGAGACATTGTTGATGCACCAAGAAGTTTCTAGGGATGAAAAAAATAAACAGGAGGTTTGATTTGTTCCAGTATACAGGTAGTCCTTGACTTACACCGGTTCATTTAGTGACGGTTCCAAGTTACGACGGCACCGAAAAAGGCGACTTACGATCGGTTTTCACACACGTGACCATTGTAGCATCCCAAAGCGTGATCAAAATTCAGGCACTTGGCAACTGACTCGTGTTTACGACGGTTGCCGTGTCCCAGGGGACGGGGTCACGTGATCCCCTTTGGCGACCGTCTGACGAGCAAAGTGGAAGAGGGGACCCGGATTCACTTAACAACCGTTGGACTGATTTAACGACGGCAGCGATTTGCTTAACCTCCCTGGCAAGAAAGGTGGTAAAACGAAGCAAAAACTCACTTCACCGATGTCTCGCTTAGCAACGGAAATGTTGGGCTCAATTGCGGTCGTAAGTCGAGGATTACCTGTACCTGATTGAATCTCAAAGGTTTTCTAAGGGCAGGCACCATGAATGAAAAAACGACGATCTGGCCCAGTCCGAAAATAATTCGTCAAAGTAATCTAGAACCAACCTAGAACTCGGGAGAAAGTTCCTGACAGTGAGGCCAATTAACCAGTGGAACAGCTTGCCACCAGAAGTTGTGGGTGCTCCATCATTGGAGGCTTTTAAGAAGAGACTGGACAACCGTTTGACTGAAATGCTATAGGGTCCCCTGCTTTGAGCAGGGGGCTGGACTAGAAGACCTCCAAGGTCCCTTCCCACTCTGTTACTCTGTTAATAAAGGAAGATCCTGAATTAAAGCGCGGCGCTCTTCAGCTGGCAATTCGAAGCATGAAATAAGCTGCTCTCTACAAATCAATAATTTAAAAAAGTAATCTGTGGGGAATAATGAGGCTGAATTGACATACCTGTATGTAATTTTATGGAATTCTTTTCAGAAATCTCAGCCGGATTTTAGAAGGAAAGAAAGAGATAAGATTTGAGCGCCCCCATGACTGACGGAACATTTGGGGAGCATTGTCAAAGCCAGGAAATCTATGATCTCAGAGTTTCCTAGGTGATTCCTGATCTAAATGCTCTTTGGGTCTTCTCTGGCTTAATCCGGATTATGAGATGAACCAGGTGGGATGACTCAGCATGATTTAAAATAGACGTGTCCTTAAGTGGGGAATCCTCCTTCTGTATCAGCCAAACTTTCCTCCTTCCGTCCTTGCTATGAACCCAAAAGGCTCACCGTTGTATCAAAACACACCGCAAAGAACATTGTCCTGGGGGCCTGGTGGCGCAGCTGGCTAATAGCCTGTTATTAACATTCAGCTGCCTGCAATTACTGCAAGTTCGAATCTCGCCAGGCTCAAGGTCGACTCAGCCTTCCATCCTTTCTAAGGTAGGTAAATTGAGGACCCAGTTTATGGGGGCAATAAGCTGACTTTGTATAAATATACAAAAGGATGAAGGCTTTAAGCTGCCCTGAGTCTCCGGAGAAGGGCGGCATATAAATCAAATTTTTTTTAAAAAATTGCCACATCCTGCATTTCGGCCACAAAGCATAAAGTACAATGGGAAAGTATGACAATTAATCTCAAAAAAAACCACTTGGTTGCGTTCTAGATCAACCTGGTTTTCTTTGGGACAAGGTACCGCAAAGCCCAAGGGCTTTGGCTCAGTGGCTAAGTGGCTCAGTGGCTAAGTGGCTCAGTGGCTAAGACGCTGAGCTTGTCGATCGA
Source organism: Pantherophis vulpinus (assembly GCA_037215915.1). Taxonomy (NCBI): domain Eukaryota; kingdom Metazoa; phylum Chordata; class Lepidosauria; order Squamata; family Colubridae; genus Pantherophis; species Pantherophis vulpinus. The sequence goes on along the minus strand of JAXLNS010000007.1, from coordinate 96,290,154 downwards.
AAGGTCGGCAGTTCGGCGGTTCGGCGGTTCGAATCCCGAGTGCCGCGTCACGGGGGTGAGCTCCCGTGACTTGTCCCAGCTTCTGCCAACCTTGTTCCAGTTGCCTCCTGAAAAAGCACCTAAGGGATTAGGATTGTGTTGGCTTTTTGGGGGGGGGGCACAAGGCTGGCTCGTCTTTAAGTGGTCGTCCACCAGGACTCCATGATCCCAATGGAACAGAAGTTGCCTTCAGAAGTTGTGGGAGCTTCATCACTGGAGGCTTTCGAGGGGAGATCCGTCTGCCGTTTCTTGGGGATGGGGTAGGGCCGGGATGGCGAACCTGTGGCAGACAGAGCTATATCTGTGGGCACTCAAGCGTTGCCCTAGCTCAGCTCCAGCAGGCATGTGTGTGCTGGCCCAGCTGATTTTCGGGCCTTCCAGGCCTACCGGAAGTCGGGAAACAGGCTGTTTCCGGCCTCCAGAGGGCCTACAGCGGGGTGGGGAAGGCTGTTTTCACCCTCCCCAGGCTCCAAGAAAGTCTCTGGAGCCTGGGGAGGGTGAAAAATGGACCTACCGGGCCCACTGGTAACCTTTTTGCCATCGCGTGCCAAAAACGGGGGGAGTGCAGGGGGGTCGTGCGTGCATGCACGGGGAGCAGGGAAGCATTGAATTATGAGTGTGGGCACGTGGGCGCACGACCCCCCCCCATGCACTTTCCCCGCTCTTGGCACGTGACGGCAAAAAGGTTAGCCATCACTGGTGTAGGGTCCCTGTTTGGACGGGGGGGTTGGACTAGATGACCTACAAGATAACCCCTTCCATCTCTGTTAAACTCTGTTAATCTATGTTAATCCCCCTCGCCATTACTATTACTATTACTATATACTTAGGTGATATACTAGGAGTTTGCAAGTTGACTTTCCCCGATGCCCGGCCTGAAGAATATATATATTTTTTTTCACTGCTGGATTCGTGATTTTAATGGCGTCTTATGCCCGGTGAAACCACGCCAAGGTGGCCACGATGCCAAGGGAACTGCACGCAAAGCCTCCATTTTGCTAATCTTTTTATCCGAGCACTATAAATAAAATTTTTAAAAAAGGGAGGGAGGGAGAAAATATCCTGGCAAGAAGAGTTAAGCACGGCGGATAAAAGGGATCCAATCCTCTGCTATCCTTTCGGCTCTTCTTGCTATGAATAGATCCTGCTGTCAGATTCAGGAGAGCGGCTACCCCACAATCCGCATTTACCCTTTGAAATCCCAGCTCTATAAATACGGACAGCTGACATTCCTGGTTTGTAGTAGCCGGCGTTGCATTTCCCCCACCCACCCACCCACCACGCCGTGGGTCCGACAAAGCAGCTACAACGCAGGTAGTCCTCGACTTACGACCCCCCTACGTTCCTCTTGCTAAGAAGCGAGAAATTTGTTCGGGAACAAAGGTTTTCGGCCCCGTTTTACGACTTTCCTCGCCACCGTCCTTAAGGGAAGCCCCGCGGTTGTTAAAGCAGGAACGCGAGTTGTTTGGCGAAGCCGGTTTCCGATGATGTGATTTCCGCCCCCCCCCCCCGTTTGCAACCGTCATAAAAGCGAGTCAGGTTGTCAAGCGCCCGAATGTAAATCACGCCGATTTCCTGTCCCCGTTCCCTCCCCCCCCCACCTTTCCCGGGGATGCTGGGATGGTGAACACGGCCGCAGGTCACCTTTTGAACAGGGCTGTTGCGAGTTCGAGCGGCCACTAAGTGAACCGTCGTAAGTCAAGGACTAGCTGTATTTCACATTTGGCTGGAGGAACACCCCGGTACCCCCCTTGGATATCAAAATCCACTTTCTTGCGACCCGTTTCCAAAAGGGGTCTTCGTGCCACAAAAAGACAGTTGGCGACTGGCGACAAATCATCCTGATGTCCAGTCGGCGCAAACCAACCCAACCGAATGCATCTCCTGCCCACCTGGACCAACACCTCCACGCCAGGTGTCTGGACAAACAGGGGACAGTTGACCAAAACAGATGCGTGGGGAGGAGGAGAGGAAGGACAGACATCTAGATAGACTCTCCCACCTCCCCAAATCCTTGGGAGAGAGGGGAGAGGGAAACAACCTTTAGGGCAGTGTTTCTCAACCTTGGTAGTTTGAAGATGGGTGGACTTCAACTCCTAGAATCCCCCAGCCAGCAACGCTGGCTGGGGGATTCTGGGAGTTGAAGTCCACCCATCTTCAAGCTTCCAAGGTTGAGAAACACTGCTAGAGATCTGGCTACACAAACCGATGCAGAGAAGAACCTCAAAGACACACCACCTTGTGTTTGGCGAGAGAGGGTGAGAGCTCAACAACTCAACCGAAACAACCCCGGTTGGCGGTGGGGGGGTGGGGGGTAGGGGAGGTGGAGCCCAAGGCTACCTTGAAAGCAGGTTTTTAAGGCGGCCAGGAAGAGAGGTGGATCGGTCCAGTCCACCACTGATGGTGGTGAGGAACCCTTCCAGATGCCTCCTCCCTGTTGGCTTCATCCAAGTGGGACTTGGTGGACATTGGGTGGGACATCTCCCCGCTTCAGGGCTACCTTAGATGAGTGGGAAAGGGCTCCAGAATTCAGGGTGGGGGGATCTCTTACCTGGGCAAGGAGGCAGCGAATTTTCAACCCATCCATCCACCCCACCTGGCCAGTCGGACAAGGACTCCCCCTCCTTCCTCCACTCCGGCCACCCAACTCTCCATCGCTCACCCCAAGTTGGACCCCAAACTCAGGACCCCTCCCCGCTTTTCTCCCCCCCCCTTTCCAAGTACAGCATACCCCCCTCCTGCGTCTCTCTGGTCCCCCAAGGATGGAGAGAGAGAGAGAGAGAAGCGCCTCGCACTTACGTCCCCAGGGTCTCCTTGAAGGCGAAGATGCGGCCGATGTCCTCGGCGGGCTTCTTCCAGGACGAGCCGCGCGCCTCGCCGTTCTCCTGGGCCATGGCAGCGGCGGAGGAGCCGAGGGAGCCGGCGGGCGAGGCGAGGCGGGCGCCAGCCGGGGAAAGGAGGAGGAGGAAGAGGAGGCAGCCGGCGGCTTTTGCTTTCTCTTCTTCGGGGACTTCTTCCTGGCCGGCGCTCCGGAGCTGCTCTAAGGCTGAATTTGGAGGGTCTCCCGGTCCTTTTCTTTCTTTTTCTTTCTTCCTTTCCTTCCTTCCTTCCTTCCTTCCTTCCTTCCTTCCTCTCTCTGTCCTCCTTCCTTCCTTCCTTCCTTCCTTCCTTCCTTCCTTCCTTCCTTCCCTCCTTCCTCCTTTCCTCCCTCTCTCTGTCTTCCTTCCTTCCTTCCTTCCTTCCTTCCTTCCTTCCTCCTTTCCTCCCTCTCTCTGTCCTCCTTCCTTCCTTCCTTTCCTTCCTTCCTCTCTCTGTCCTCCTTCCTCCCTTCCTTCTTTCCTTCCTTCCTTTTCTCCTCCTGTATTGTTTCCTTCCTTCCTTTTCTCCTCCTGTATTGTTTCCTTCCTTCCTTTTCTCCTCCTGTCTTGTCTCCTTCCTACCTTCCTTCCCTTTCTCCTCTCCTCTTCTCGCCTTTCTTTCCCGCTCCTGCTTTTCACGCCATCCTCTCTCTCTCTCTCTCTCTCTCTCTCTCTCTCTCTCTCTCTCTCTCTCTGTCTCTCTCTCTCTCTCTCTCTCGGCTTCCTCGGGTGTCAAAGGGAAGCGGAGTGGGTGGGGGCGAAGAGGAGAGGCGTGTCCCCCCCCCCTTCTCCCGTCCCCGGAGGCTTGAGGAGGAGGAAGGAGAAAAGAAAGGGAAAGGGAAAAAAAAAAAAGAAAAGAAAAAGAAAAGTGGCTTTCCTTTCTCTCCTTTGCAGCGCCACTCAACTTTCCCTGGGAAGCGCGCGGAGCTCTGGCTCGGCTGGGTGGCCGTCCGTGTGTGTGTGCGTGTGTGTGTGTGCCTGGGAGTGTGTGAGTGTGTGAGTGTGTGTAGGAGAGAAAGTGAGAGCGGAGCGGAGGGCGATTCTCCGGCTGCTGCGGCTCCGCTTCGCTCAATGGCATTGCAAGGGAGGGGGAGGGGGAGGGGGAGGGGGGAGGGGGAGGGGGGGCTGAGTTGTTATGGTAATAGAGGAGGGCGGAGACTGGTTTTTTTCTTTCTTTCTTTCTTCCTTCCTTCCTTTCTTTTTTTTTAAATCCTCGGTGGGGGGGGGCTCCATCTCATCTCGCTTGCAAAGCTAGCTCCATCCCTCCCTCCCTCCCTCCCTCTCCCCCCCCCCGTTCCCCTTTTCGAAGCGGCCCGCCACAAATTCGCATTGCACCAGCCGGGCTCGAGGTGGGTCGGGTGTTTGGGGGGGGGGGGTCGCTTTGGCACCTTCCAGCCTTCCCTTCCTTCCTTCTTCCCTTCCTTCCTTCCCTTTCTCCTCCTGTTTCCTTTCTCCTACTCATTCCCTTCCTTCCTTCCTTTTCCTCTCTTCTTCTCTTCCTCCCTTCCTTTCTTCTTTCCAACCTTCCTCCCTCGCTTTCTTTTTTCACCTTTCTTTCCCCCTCCCTCCCTCCCTTCTTTTCCTCTTCCTACCTCCTTTCTTCTCTTCTTTCCTTCCTTCCTCCTTTCCCTTCCTCCCCCCTTCTTCCCTCCCCCTTTTTCTTTTCTTCCTCCCTCTCTCCCTCCTTTCCCTTTTCCTGTCTTGCTCCTCCCTCCTTCTCTTCCTCCCTTCCTTTTTCCTTTCTTCCTCCTTTCTTCTTTCCAAACTTCCTCCCTCCCTTTCTTTTTTCACCTTTCTTCCTCCCTCCCTCTTTTCTCTTCCTCCTTCCCTTCCTCCTTTCCCTCCCTCCCTCCCTTCTTCTCTTCGTCCCCCTTTTTCTTTTCTTCCTCCCTCTCTCCCTCCTTTCCCTTTTCCTGTCTTGCTCCTCCCTCCTTCTCTTCCTCCCTTCCTCCCTTCCCTCTCCCCCTCCTTCCCTTTTTCCCTTTCTTCTCTCCCTTCCCTCCTTCCGGCCAGTGGGGAGGCGGGAGGCCGCGGCAACGAGCTTGGCAAGCCACGGTCGGAGCTGCGGGGCCAACAATGCGACAACCGGGGCTTGTCCCGCAGTCGGGATTGCCTTGCCAGGAAGGCGGCCCCGGTCTGCAACGGTGCGCCCGCGGGGGGAGAGCTGGCCTGGGCTCCTTCATCGCCACCAAAGACGGGGGTCTTTCCCCCAAGCGCCTCTTAGAACATGTGCGGTTAGGGGGGGGAAGGTCCTGAGCTGGGCCGCCCCCCCCCAAAGTGACCGAAGGAACAGCTGGGCAGTTCTCCAGTTCAAATAACTAACTTTCTTTCTTTCTTTCTTTTTCTTTCTTTCCTTTCTTTTCTTTCTTCCTTCCTTTCTTTCTCATGCTTTCTCTCTCACACTTATTTTTCATTCTTTCTCTCTTTCTCACTTTCTCTCTTTCTTTCTCTCTCACACACTTTCTGTCTCTTTCTCTCTTTCTCTCTCCTTTCTCTTTTTCTTTCTTTCCTTTCTTTCCTTCCTTCTTTCCTTTCTTTCTTTCCTTTCTTTCCTTTCTTTCTTTCTTTCTTCCTTCCTTCCTTTCTTTCTCATGCTTTCTCTCTCACACTTATTTTTCATTCTTTCATTCTTTCTCTCTTTCTCACTCTTTCTCTTTCTCTCTCACACACTCTTTCTGTCTCTTTCTTTCTTTCTCTCTCTTTCTCTCTTCTTTCTCTTTCTTTCTTTCCTTTCTTTCCTTTCTTTCTTCCTTCCTTTCTTTCTCATGCTTTCTCACACTTATTTTTCATTCTTTCTCTTTCTTTCTCACTCTTTCTCTCTCTCTTTCTCACTTTCTCTCACACATTCTTTCTTTCTGTCTCCCATTCTTTCTCTCTCCCTCTTTCTTTTTCTTTCTTTCTTTCTTTCCTTCTTTCTTTCTCTCTCCCTCTTTCTTTCCTTCTTTCTTTCTCACACACTTTTTCTTTCTCTCATTTTCTTTCTCTCTCTCTCCTTCCTTCCTTCCTTCCTTCCTTCCTTCCTTCCTTCCTTTTTACAATTAATCCACTGGAGGTGTTTGTGTTCCTATTGAGAGGTTCCAAATCGAGAAAAGTTGTAGACTAAATGATCACAAGGGGTCCTGAATGGAGCAACTTGAATAAGTCCTCTCTAGCCTGCTTTCTTCTCGATTCACCCATTTTAACCCTGGTTAACTCCTTGCCGACTCCTTGGGGGGGGGGGGTGTCTTCCACCAGCTCTGAACTACAAGAAGAACCGCACAATTTGGATTTACACACGGCCTCTTCTGCTACTATACAGGGAGGTCGGGGGCCTCCAGAGCACAGTGCGCAGGAAACAGATCTGTGCTATCTTTTGTAAACCTTGCTCATCTTGGTTGACGGTGAATAAATTCCTGGCTGGGATTAATAACTGTGGTTAACTGCAAGGATTTGCTTGCCGTGAAGGACATCATCACCCAAAAAAAATCCAAAACCCCAACTGCAATGCAGCTCATCGTTCACAGTGACAATCTCATTTGTCTGGAGGCTGGCATAGAGTGCAGTTGGTAAACCGTGGTTTAAAGTTTGGCAGGGGCATCCCTGGCCAATGGATTGATTTAATAAAGTGATTGATTTACTGATTTAATGAAGTGACTGATTTAACAAAGCAGCGTTAAAGGAAGAGGATGAAGCTCATAGTGTGAACTCTGAAAAAATAGCTGGGTTTTTTTTTCTCCAATGATCTGAATATACATAGTCCTCGACTTAACAGTTCGTTTAGTGACTGTTCCAAGTTACAACGGCGCAGGATAGAGAGACTTATGACCATTTTTCACACTTATGACCATTGTAGCATCCCCGTGATCAAAATTCAGAGGCTCGGCCACTGACTTGTATTTATGACGGTTGCAGAGTCCCGGGGGGGTCACATGACCCCCCTTTTGCAACCTTCTGACCAGCAAAATCAATCGGGAAGTCAGATTTGCTTAACAACCTTGTGACTCACTTATCAACCGCAGTGATTCACTTAACAACTGTACCGAGAAACGGTCATCAAACGGGACACTTGAACTTATTTAAATGTCTCGCTTAGCGATGGAAATTTTGATCATGTGACTGTGGGGATGCTGCAACGGTCATAAGTGTGGGAAATGGTTGTAAGTCGCTTTCTTCAGAGCCGTTGCAACTTCAAACAGTCACTAAATGAGTCGAGGGCCACCTGCACTCAGGGGCATTGTTAAGTCATTCAAATCTTCCAGTCTCTGGATCAAAATCCACCTTTGTGCTTTACCTGTAAATGACCTTAAAGGAGGAAGCGATACAGTCAAGTGGTTTCTCCAGGGAGGTCATAGGTTAAATTTGAAGCTGAGCAAACAGGAGAAGCACCTCTTAAAGCTTTAACTAACTTAGCAGGAAAGATTTAGCCGCTGGAAAAAAATATGAATTCCCAGGAATGGGACTGCATGCATTTCAAATTTCACATCTGGCAAAGAAAGCTTAATAGAATAATAGAGTTGGAAGGGACCTTGGAGGTCTTCTAGTCCAACCCCCTGCTCAGGCAGGAAACCCTGTTACCATTGCAGAGAAATGGTTGTCCAATCTCTTCTTAAAAGCTTCCAGTGATGAAGCATCCACAACTTCTGGTGGCAAGCTGTTCCACCGATTAATTGTCCTCCCAGTCAGAAAATTTCTCCTTAGTTTTAAGTTGCTTCTCTCCTTGATGAGTTTCCACCCATTGCTTCTTGTCCTGCCTTCAGGTGCTTTGGAGAATAGCTTGACTGCCTCTTCTTTGGGGCAACCCCTGAGATATTGGAAGACTGTTATCCTGTCTCCCCTGGTCTTTCTTTTCATTAAACTAAAACATACCCAGTTCCTGCAACAATTCTTGGTCATGTTTTAGCCATCCAGTCCCTTTCAAACACCCAAACGTCAAGCAGCTTGAAGCTGGCTGGTTCCGCTTTCGTTATTTTCAAGATGTTCCCCGTTTCCTATCGCTTGCAAGCACATTCTGCACGGTGGAAGTCTGCAATTCCACTTTCTGTATGAGAAAATTGGGCTTTTTCTGATTTTGCAACTTTTGGGGTTTTTTTTAAACACCAGAAACGGTGTTTTATAGCGAAGTTCAGCCAGTTAGCTAACACTGCTCCCTGGTGGACGCTAGCCAATTTTTTAAAAGTCTCTTCTTGTGTTGGGTTATTAATCAGAAGCAGATAATAAAAACAATATTGTTGTGCTCTGTATTAAAATTAATTTGGCTATTAATATAACGCCAGGCCAAAAACACCGAGGTATTAAATTGTAACTGGAATGAATGAATGAGGGCCTTTTGCTTGGCTGGTCTAAGAAACATTGAGTTATAATTAAGATATATATTCACCCACCGGCACTAAGACAGGGTAATTCCATCAAAAAGGCTCCCTGTAGAATTCCTCACTTTATTAACTTTTGTCTCTGTAATTCTGAAGCCTGTTTCAAAAATTGAATTACGGTCAAAGGCCAGCATATTGCTCCTATTAATCTGTATTGCGTGGGAAATGCCCTTTTTTTAAAAAAAAAAAAAAAAAAGGGAAAAAAATGAGTTTGATTTGCTTGGTTATTCCCACCATCTAGACTCCACTTTGCAGATAGCAAAAGAATAGCATAGAATTCCAGATGCAGACACACTACACATGTGCATCATGTGGGGGATCTTTTCTAATCCAAGAAATACGTCATAATTTTTGGACTTGCAGCTATCAAGGTTTTGGAAAACAGAACAGCAGAATAATAAGATAAAATGTTTAAAGGAGCAGGATGGGGAAGACTATGGTGTTGTGGTCCGCCAGCAGCCTGCAGAACTGGCAGCGGAGTCGGACAGCGATGAGGCTGAGGAAGAACAGGGGCCAGTCCTGGAGGCTGGGGAAGGCCCGGATGAGGGCTCTGCGTCGGAGGCAGAGATGGGGCCAGGGCCATCGGGGAGTGATGTGCGGACTCCGGAGCCTCCAGAGGCTGACAGCAGAGAGGCAGAGGAACAGGAGGAGCCTGTTCCTGGTGCACGCATGCGAAGAGCTGCCAGAAGGCAGGAGCAACTACAGCAAAGAGGACGACTCAGGAGTAAGGCCAGGAGATGATTGGCCCCTCCCAGAAGGCTTAAAAGACCAGTAACGACTCTTGGGCTCTTTGCTGGAAAACAATGTTGATAGATTTGTTTCTTGTCTTGCTGCATTTATTTCATGTCGGCGTCTCCTGCTTCTGAACTTTTGCCAAGAAAAGCCTTTGGCAGGTTGCCCAATTAGACCAAGGTTGGTGATAAAGCAGAAGAATTGTGTTATGAAGAATTTGTTTTGAATTAGTTTGGACTACGCTGAGAATGAGTTAATTCTCAGCTGTTTGGGGTTTTTTGGAACTGTTTGCATTTAATATCAACTACGTGGGCCTAAGGTGAGAATAACACGGGGGGGGGTGCAGGGGGGCAGAACCGGTTCGGTGACGTCATATCGTCACCGCTACCGGCTTGGGAGAACTGGACCGAACCGGGAGGAACCCACCACTGCTTTGAACTTAGAAGAAGGTTCCAGAGAATATCATAGACATCCAAGAAAACAAACTAATGGGACATTCAAATAGTATCACACAGTTGGAAGGGACCTTCGAGGTCTTCTAGTCCAACCCCCTGAACAAGCAGGAAACTCTTATGTGTTTAAAAGAACGACGCATATTAAGAACCTCCCTTAACCCTTGGATTAAAAAGTGCCGGGACTCTTTTGTGTTCAGTGTGTTAGTGACACAATGGAGCATGACTGTTCCTTCTGAGTCATTGCAGGCGTTGTGAACTGCCCCCCTCCCATCTTAATCCGGGTTGATTGTCCAATCCTGCTGAGCTATTGTAGAGAAAGGAACAATTTAGTAAACTCAAGTCTTTTTTTCTTAAATATACAGCCTGTGACTTGCCCGCCAGGCTGCCTGCATATAATTATGTTTTATCTATCAAGCGTGCTGTGGAAATTTGGAATATAACTTACAGGAGGAAAAAAATTTACAGAGGAAAAAGATAAAAAGGTTTCCAGAACTTTGCCAAATACTCCAGCGGAAGGTAGCTTGATTAGGCTTTTAGAGCTCATGAATTTAAAAAATGGTAATAATTATGTTTTATATTCCGCCTTTATTATTTTTACAAAGAACTCAAGGTGATGAACGTACCCCAAATGCACCCCTCCTCTTCTTTTCCCCACAACGACGTCTCTGTGAGGCAAGTTAGTAGCCCTCAACTTAACCACGTGTTCTGCCCCAGCTACGGACCCCAAAGAACGCAGCACACACAAAGTCCGTTCAACCCTTAGTTTACTAAATAAACCAGTCTTTTACAACAACGGCTGTTAATTAACTGCATTAACAGCCGCCAAGAATTCAAAGAATAATAACTGAAAGCTTACTGTGGTTGGCAGAATGCCCAGAAGCAATTTGCAGGAAGCTGATAAGATAAGCAAGACAAGACACGAAGGTATGTGAACGAAGTTGTTCCCTGCAAATTGCTTCAGTCAGCATTCCTCCTTAAATAGGCTAAGGGAGTGGCCAATTAGCCCCACGCCTTACTCACGAGGAGACCTCCTCCTGAGGAGTCACTCCTGCCTTTTGGCAGCTCTGCGCCAAAAAAGAAAAAGGAAGAGCAGGAATATTCACTGGTTGTTTGGCCTTCGCCTGCAAAGAAATGATTTATTCAGCAAAATACGTGGAAGTCCTCGACTTAACGACCACGAAACCGAGCCCAAAATTTCTGTCGCTGAGCGAGACAGTTGTGTTGCAAGTTTTGCTCCATTTTTTCGACCTTCCTTGCTCCAATCGTTATCCGAATCCTTACAGTTATTAAGTTAGGAACACGGTTGGTAAGTGAATCTAGCTTTCCCCGTTGCCAGACGGTCGCAAGAGGGGATCGCCCTGGAACCATCATAAAAAGGAGTCGGTTTGCCAAGCGTCCGAATTTCAATTCAACACGACCGCGGAGATGCGGCAAATGGTCATAAGTTTGAAACACGGTCCTAAGTCCCTTTTTTTCAGCACCGTTGTCACTTCGGTCACTAAATGAACTTTTGTAAGTCAAGGAGTACCTGCAGGTGCAACAATTTTGGATATTTGGGGTTTCTAGGTAAGTGGTAAAAGGTTCAGCATTGCTGCCTAACGTCCTGAGTCAGTAACAGTAAAAGAGTCGGAAGGGACCTTGGAGGTCATTTAGTCCAACCCCCTGCTCACTCAGGAGACCGGTACTAGGGATTCGAACTGCCAAACTGCCGACTTTTCTGATCGACAAGCTCGGTGTCTTAGCCACTTGAGCCACCAAGTCAGGCGCTCAGTTGCTAAACAGAATACTAAATATAGCTCCGCGTATAGTATTTTTGTGTTTTGAGTTGCGGGTCTTCAAAAGTCAAGCTTTATACGGTCTGGGTGGCTGAAGCTGGGATTAATTATTATTAATTTTTAAATTTGTTTAAAAAATTGTTCCCGGCTTAAGGGACATGCGAGGGAGGACGTGTTTGAAGCCCTGCCTAAAAAATTTGGGCAGCTGGCCAGAGGTCAGAAACTTGACAATGGAAAGATTCTCTAGAGGGACATTTAGCCAGGTCGCTCTTCATCTCCGGAGACCTCAAGGGACCTTCCTCCTGAGATTTTTATACTCTTTTATATCACTTAAATGTCCTTGCTTTGACAACTAGCCTCCCAGAGAAGGAACAAAACAAACAAAAAAAAAACAAACACATTTTTCAGTTAAAGCTGCTGTAGGAAGTTATCACCCACCCCTCTCCTAGGAAAATGAGATATTTTAGGAAATATTAAAAGGGCAGAATATTTCCCCTAAAAGGGAGGCAGAAACTCAGCTCCCCCCCACATCTTTGTCCATGGGCCGTTAAGGCCAGTCTATTCTATATGACAAAGATCTACCTCCTTCAGGCAGAGCCATAGTAGGAATTGCCCAAAGCCCTTTCATTACATCATCACCCAGCACGAGTCAACCAAGCCTGGGACACAGACAACCTACAAAGTTACCCCTGCATGACCCCATGGGAGTTTGACAACCAATCAGAACACAAGCTCAAATTCAATGCCCAACAGAGGGTATAAATCTCTCTCTCTCTCTCTCTTTCTCTCTCTCTGTCTGTCTCTGTCTCTGTCTCTGTCTCTGTCTCTGTCTCTGTCTCTGTCTCTACTCCATGTGCCTTTTTTGCCCGGGATTTCAAGCTAGGTGATCCTGTCCACCATTAAACCATCTTTCCAAACAGCCATCATGAATCCAGTGTCTTTTTTCCCCACTTGGAACTGAACCCAGATGGACATTTCTTCCAAAACACTGCCATAACAGTGCGGTTGTATTTATGTCTCTGTTGTGACCCAGGCCCAAGTAGGTAGTAATCGACGCAAACAGTTCCAAAACAAACAGACTTTATAAGAACAGCTGAGAATTAACTCGTTCTCAGCGTAGTCCAAACTAAATCAAAAGAAACTCTTCATAACACAAATTCTTCAGTCTAATCACCAACCTTGGTATAATTAGGCAAACTGCCAAAGGCTTCTCTTGGCAAAAGTTCAGGAGCAGAAGACGCCGGCAAGAGATACGTGCAGCAAGACTATCAACATTGTTTTCCGACAAAGAGGCCAAGAGCCCAAAAAATGTTAATGCCTTGATTCTTTCCCCGCCCCCCCAAAAATAGGTTAGGCCTTATAATATGGAAACTGTGTCCTGTAGCAGCTCTTTTAACGCTGTCAAAAGGACAGAAGCTCAAAAGCAAAAACTGGTAACAGATGCAAGAGATACGGAGACACGCGGAATTAGCAAGGTGGGGGTGAACTCTGCACCGCCTGCTCAGAAGGCAAGGAAACGGAGAAGAAAGTACGACGGATGATTAATTAGCAATTATAACACTTTTCTTCCAAGTGGGCTGGAGTCTTGTTGGATGCGGGGCCGTGGTGTTTTGATGCCTACCGGCTTAAATAATGAATACTGCCTCCGTTAATTGGGTTCATTTGTGGTGAGTTTTTGCAGCTAGAGTTTAAGTTTAATTCAGGAAGGAAGCGGGGTTCAAAACAGCTTTATAATAATAACGTTCGCAATCTCTATCAATTGGACTAAACAAGAACCGTGGAGGCAGCCGGAAAATAGATAAGCGGGGATTAACTCCTGACAAACAGTCAAGTAGCAAACAACAGTGTTTTTTCCAAGAGAAAACAGTATCTACACCAATATTGGCAGGGCAAACTACTGGATATGGACAGGGAGCCAATCCCTCTTCTAGCATTGATAATGTTACCTAGTTGGGTAATGAAATGTCTGCATGAAAACAAGCAAGCTCAGAGAGCACCGAGGATCCCACAATCTTCCTCCTAATCCTCCCTGCAAACCCCACTCCCTTCCTAGCACTGATGATGTTACCTAGATGGGTCATGAAACGTCTGCAAGAAAAGAACCAAGCTCAGAGAGCACCAAGGACCCCCACAGTCCTCCCCCTCCCCTTCCTCTCTGCAAATCCCACTCCCTTCCTAGCATTGATGATGTTACCTAGATGGGTCATGAAACGTCTGCAAGAAAACCACCAAGTTCGGAGAGCACCAAGGACCCCTCATTTCAATCCTGAGTAAAAATATTCTCTTCTATCAGACGTTAAGAAGGTTAAGGTATTTTTCAGTTAAGATATTAAGCTATTATTTAATTAGCTTTTCTAACAAGCTAATTAAAGCGGAATCTCTTGGACTATTAGGAAATGCTCCTTTCCAGATTTCCTTGATTGAGTGGAGAAGTCAACCGAGCTGCAATTTCTTGACTGTTTTATGCCGGTGTCTTCGTCTCTTTCTTGGACATCCTTCCCCAGAAATTCACAAAGTAGGTTTCCACTTGTACGAAAGATTAAATAGGACCCATCTATTCCATTTATCAAAAGAGTAGAGGCAGTTCTCGGCTTACAACAACAGTTTGTTTAGTGGCCCTTCAGTTACAACGGCACTGAAAAAAAGTGACTTAGAACCATTTTTCACAGTTACGACCTTTGTAGCCGTCCTCTAAATGCAGATACTCGTCGACGGACTCCTATTTATGATGGTTGCAGCGTCCCATGACCCCCCCTTTCACGACCTTCTGACCAGCAAAGGCAATGGGGGGGGGGAAGCCAGATTCACTTAACAACCATGTGACTTACTTAACAACTTGCAGGGATTCACTTCACGACTGCGGTCAGGAAGGTCGTAAAACGGGGCAAAACTCAACTTCACTAACGTTTCGCTTAAGCAACAGAAATGTTGGTCTCCGTTGCGGTCGTAAGTCGAGGACGGCCTGCATGATTCTAAAGGGCTACAGTCAACCTTTTCGCATTTCGATTTTTGTAAAATCCGTCGGTAGGAACGGCGCGTCAGGAAGCAGGAATCAAAAATCGGGGGTGAAATGCTACCAGTTTGGACTGGTTCAGAGAACCGGTAGCCATGGCAGTGGGTTGTTCAGCGAACCGGTAGCCATGGCGGTGGGTGGTTCAGAGAACCGGTAGCCATGGCGGTGGGTGGTTCGGAGAACCGGTAGCCATAACGGTGCGTGGTTTGGAGAACCAGTAGCGATGGCGGTGGGTGGTTCAGAGAACCGGTAGCCATGGCGGTGGGTGGTTCGGAGAACCGGTAGCCATAACGGTGCGTGGTTTGGAGAACCAGTAGCCATGGCGGTGGGTGGTTCGGAGAACCAGTAGCCATGGCGGTGGGTGGTTCGGAGAACCGGTAGCCATGGTGGTGGGTGGTTCGGAGAACCAGTAGCCATGGCGGTGGGTGGTTCGGAGAACCGGTAGCCATGGTGGTGGGTGGTTCGGGGAACCGGTAGCCATGGCGGTGGGTGGTTCGGAGAACAGGTAGCGAAGGCGGTGGGTGGTTCGGAGAACCGGGAGCGATGGCAGTGTGAGGCTCCATCCACCCGCCCAGTTGTTACTTCCAGGTTTTAAGCAGGAAGTAACCTGTTTTTTACCCTCTGCGCATGCACAGAAGGGTTTGTGCATGCACAGAGGATCTGCATGCACATGTGATGCGTGCACTTCTGAACCGGTGGGGAACGTAAGTAAGTTTCACTTGTGATCAAAATAAATTGAAATCGTTGCCTCTGGCAAATGCAGTACGGTCAGTTTATAAATCCGGGTCTAGTCCCTGGGGCGTCAACTTTATTATTTATTATTGAGCTACAAAACTCTCTCTCCCCCACCCCCATTATCTTCTGTACTGCTCTGTTTTCCAAGCTCGGTGCCCACAGGGAGCATCGAGAGATATAATGACACCGTGCCAGTGGAAAATTTTAAGAAGGCAAATTGTGGCTTGGGAATAAATTAACAATCCCCGGGCCAAACATCTGTACTCGGCTATCTGTTTCCGACTTAATTGTTTGTGAGGGAGGCAGCCGGGATTGTGTTGCCTAAGATGGCTCCTAATAAACCTTGAATTAAATAATCAGATACAATCAAAAGATTTGATTCTTCTTCCAAGCGCTCTGCATCCATCGTCTGTCGTAGGGAAAAACCGTGGCTCCGATTTTTTGCAAATACAGGTGGCCCTCCACGTACCACCGTTCGTTTAGCGACCGCTCGAAGATACGACGGCATGGAAAAAAGGGACTTGTGACCGTTTTTCACGCTTACGACCGGTGCATCATCCCCCCCCTGTGGTCACATGATCCAAATTCAAAAGCTAGGCTCGTAACTCGTCTTTACGACGGTTGTAATATCCCGGGGTCACGTGGGACATTTTGCCTCCTTCTGACAAAGTCAAGGGGGAAGACAGATTCACTTTATGACCAAAATTAACCAATGCAGCAATTCGCTTAACGACCGCAAGAAAGGTCGTAACGTGGGACCAAAGCTCACTTCATACACGTTTTACTTAGCAGCAGAAATGTTGGTCTGAGTTTCGTCAAGGACTATCTCTATTTATACTTGTATTTCTTGCTATCTTGCTGCCGTGGCCCAGAGAGGAAGTTCATTTTTTAAAAAAAAAAAAAAAAATTGTCCTCAGGTCCTGAGATCAAAATTCAGACGCTTGGCAACTGGTTCATATTTATGACGGTCGCAGTGCCCCACACTCACATGATCTGTTCTGACGCAGCTGCCCAAACACGAGAAACCCTCTGAAGTGAACTCAAAATATTCCTTTATTAGGAGCGCCGGCAGCCCCGGCAAAAAGTTTATCTCCCAATGCAGGCTAACAAGTCCGTCCGTCCGGAAGATGAATAGCTGTCTGCCACATCTATTTATCTCCACCCCCTGCCTTTTCTCCCCAGAGTAGGATGGGGCTTTGCTAGTAGCAGTGGCTCTTCCGTCCCGAGGACCGGCTCATAGATTTCCACTGCTCTCCTCTCCTCTGCCTTCTGGGCATCAGGCACTGGACCCAGCTGTTCCTCCTCTTCCTCATCAGCCACCTCCAGACGTGGGAGCTGTTGACTCTCCATCTGAGAGCTGACGGACAGCCCAGGCTCTGCCTCCATCTCTCTCTCTGCCAGCTCCATTCCCTCTTCCCCCTCGGAGCTCTCAGGTTGCCTTGATACTGACCCTGACTTCCACGCCTCCTCGTCCTCCTCCGATTCAGCTGCTGGAGGGGACGGCGGCCAACAGGCTACAACATGATCCTTTTTGCGACCTTCTGATAAGCAGCATCGGTCGGGGAAGCCGGGTTGACTTAATAACGGTGTTGCTACCTTAACAACTTCAGTGATTCGCTTTACAACAGGGGCAGGAAAGGTTGCAAAAATGGGCCAAAATCCACTTCATGACCATCTTGACGGAGCTGTAGTTCAACCCAGAGAAGCGACCTGCCTCTGAAACACGTCTCCTATTCATTAGGACTCGCACGACAGCACAATAGCTACCCAACGCATGGTCTAATTAACGACACAGTTTCATGAAACGTGGCTGGCGAGTCCTTTGAGAACTGCAGGCCCGTGAGAACCTCTTCGGGGGGCGGGGGGGGAGCACGAAATTATCTGTTATCCATCTATTTAAGTAGCTACTTAAAAATATTAAATGCTGCCCCCCTTCCAACCCGTTTCCCCGGAAGGCGGTTTACACACGGTAACAAATCAGGAGAAGTGACTGTTTCTGCATTCTTAATGCTTCTCTGGGCTTTCGGTTCCCGGTGCTGAGATCGGAGGAGAATTTTGCAATGAAAAATGGAATTGTATCCGAGAGAGAAATTAAGAATGACTGGGCTGGACTGTGAACTTAAGTCAAGATCTACCTGTATTCATTAAAGGTATCTTTAGTTCTCCATATCACTGGGGACTGGATTAGATGATGAGGGGACTGGAGGCTAAAACATAGGAAGAACGGTTGCAGGAACTGGGTATGTCTAGTTTGATGAAAACAAGGACTAGGGGAGACAGGATAACAGTCTTCCAATATCTCAGGGGCTGCCCCAAAGAAGAGGGAGTCAAGCTATTCTCCAAAGCACCTGAAGGCAGGACAAGAAGCAATGCATGGAAATTCATCAAGGAGAGAAGCAACCTGGAACTAAGGAGAAATTTCCTGACAGGGAGAACAATTAATCAGTGGAACAACTTGCCACCAGAAGTTGTGAGCGCTCCAACACTGGAAGATTTTAAGAAGAGATTGGACAACCATTTGTCTGAAATGGGTACAGGGTTTCCTGCCTGAGCAGGGGGTTGGACTAGAAGACCTCCAAGGTCCCTTCCGACTCTGTTATTCTATTTCTTCTATTTCTACCACAGTTATCCATCACCTTGAAAGAAGGCAAGATTTTCCCAAGCCTTTTGGCTGGACCGCAAATAGTATCCCAACTATTAGTAAATTATATCTTGAAGCTCGGTGCTGGTTCCCGTTTTACGCTCCATCTTTTGCCTTTGCCTGATATTCTGTCCTTTCTGAAAGACAGAATATTATCAGCCCCGCTATAAGTAGGAAACCTGGAAGAAACGCAAACCAAACACTTAGAAACGAAATATACAGACTTTTTGGGAGAGAACTGAGTCCAGTCGGTATAAATGGGGGATCCTTATTTCCCAAGCAATTTTTGTCTAATGAGGTGAAAACATCTTTATTCCGTAAAAGGATGATGCAATGTTAGCATCGCCTTTCCTTTCTGACGAAAGAACTGCTGCAGTTAAAATGCTATTTTTCTGGGTGGCCTCCTTTCCGTTTTTTAGGTTTTTTTTTTCATTTTATCCCGTGTTCTTCATGTTTCGTCATCCTCTGGCTGGTTTCTTTTCTGGTTTAAAAACAACAACAAAAATTGGAGTGGATATTTTATGGATTTATTCATAAAAAGCATACTGTTTTGTTATTTCAGTTTTACTCCAGGGGATATAGAAGGCATCAGGCTAGAAACTAGGAGAAGTGAGTTCTAGTCCCGCTTTGGCATGGAAGCCGACCGGGTGACTTGGGACCAATCACCAGGAGAGAGTGAGTTCTAGTCCCGCCTTAGGCATGAAAGCCGGCTGGGTGACTTTGGGCCAATCACCGGGAGACGGTGAGTTCTAGTCCCGCCTTAGGCACAAAAGCCAGCTGGGTGACTTTGAGTCAATTACCAGGAGTCAGTGAGTTCTAGTCCTGCCTTAGCCATGAAAACAGTCCCTCTCTCTTAGCTAAACCCACCTCACAGGGTTGTTGTTTGGGGCAAAATAAGAGTAGGAAGGAGCATTATGTATATATTTACGGCCTTGAGTTGCTTCTAAAAATAACGAAGCTGAGACATAAATTAATAAAGCTACAAATAAAAATAAATAACCACCACTCCATGAGGAGCTTGGCCTGAGAGAACATGACTCTCCCAAAACTGCCCAGGGACAGAGATGACCCTCCTGCTTGAGTGGGGGGGGGGAGAAGGGGGGTTGGACTAGATGACCTATAAGGTCCCTTCCAACTCTGTTAATATGTTTAATCTGTTTAACTCCATTTTCTGAACCGTCCGAACAGCTTTTGCACAGACCGAGAAATTTAACGGATTTGTGGAGACACCAAGTAGAAAACAATAGACAAACTGATAGTCAAGTTAAGAACCAATAACCAGTCACCACAATTTGATTTAATTAATTAAATTTATATGCCGCCCCTCTCTGAAGACTCAGGGCAGCTCACAATACATTTTAAAAATCATTATAAAAAGACATTGAAAAATTAAAAACATTAAAAACTCATTCACGCCATTCATGGCCGGATCTCGCCAGATCACAAGAGCGAGATCAACGGCCCCGGGACTGCCGGAACAATGATCATTAGAAATCAAATGATATTTTTGACCAAGCCGTAATGATGGACCAATGCAGGTTTATTATTTTATTAAATGTATTGGCCGTCCATCTTACCGGCCACTGGGCGGTTTCCAATATTAAAAAGATTTTTCTAAAAATCATACGAAGCCTGTACACAACAAAAACTAAATACCATAAAAAGATAAAATAATCAACTCAAACTTTAGGGTCTCCTAACACTGTGGAGTTGTGTGAGACCTCAGTTTTCACGAAGGAACCATTTTTCTATACTAGAAAAGAATTGGTAATTTTCCTGCTACGGTCCTTTCATCCATCCCTAAAAAAGCCCCAGAAAGTCCCAGTAGGGAAACTTACAATTTACAGGCCACCTCTGCATGCTTTAAATTAAAATATCTATAGGCTAAATATTTAGCTCAAAACTCAAAAGGTTGTTTGCAAAAAATTTCTAAGCCTTTGCTGCTCTTTGATCGGAATTGGGGCTGTATAAATACCCAAGTCACACTGTGGGAACACAATTAATGGATGTTCCTTGTGGTTGGCTTTGTTTAAGCTTTCAGACCATTCATCGTGGATTTAAACGACATAAAAGTGTTCCTAAAATCTTTTTTTTTTCCAAGTGAGATTTCAATCTTGGCCAATTCCGAGCCTCCCTTTGCTGTTGTAAAAGCAAAATAGCTTTAAAAAAGCCACTCAACAGACTGAGGCAAAACTTTGTGGTTTTCTACCACGCTTGATTTTCTGCAAATTAGTTTCTAAACTTATTAGAGGGATAGAACTCCAGTTACTGAATTTTGGAGAGCTGAAAATGATTTGTGAAAAGGTGTGCATCTCTGTCTTAAGTTTCTCTCTAAGGGGCATCCGAAAACATAAATTTTGCAACGGTTTCAAAGGTAAATTGGTTCCTCGGAAAAATTAATCAACTGATCTTAAAAATAATCCAGAGTTTTGAGTATATTTTTCTAAAATGCCAAGGGATAAATGTTTTAAATTGTGACAGGAACTTGCAGGGAAACTGATATATACCTATTTCCATCACAAAGTACCGATCTTATAAATTATATCAGTGTTTCTCAATCCTTGGCAACTTTAAATTGTGTGGATTTCAACTCCCAGAATTCCCCAGCCAGTATGATGGGAGTTGAAGTTCATGCAAGCTGACTAGGGAATTCTGGGAGTTGAAGTCCAGACAAGCTGACTGGGGAATTCTGGGAGTTGAAGTCCACACAAACTGACTGGGGAATTCTGGGAGTTGAAGTCCACAGGAGCAGACTGGGGAATTCTGGGAGTTGAAGTTCATGCAAGCTGACTGGGGAATTCTGGGAGTTGAAATCCAGACAAGCTGAATGGGTATTCTGGGAGTTGGAAGTCCACACAAACTGACTGGGGAATTCTGGGAATTGAAGTCCACACAAGCTAACTAAGGAATTCTGGGAGTTGAAGTCCACTCAAGCTGAAAGGGGAATTCTGGGAGTTGAAGTCCACACATCTAAAAGTTGCCAAGGTTGAGAAACACTGGAATATAGACAAGGGGAGTGAATGAGGGTCCTTTCCCCTTCAGGAAAGGACTAAATAAGATTTCTAGTCTAGAAAATTATTATAAACAATATTACAGTTATGTTGTGAAAGTGGGCACCAAGCACCAGGGACTACATTCCAATTTGAGTGCATCAATCACCTCCTTCATTGTAACACTTTTAAAAATAAGCTTTTTATATATTTCACTGAACTGTCTAGAGTTTGGTAAGGGAAAATCTAGTAGTAGTTGAGTCTTGAATGTAGGACTACACTTAAATGTTCTGCGAAGGAGGGTTCCAAGCTATAAGAATTCCTAGCAGGATGACTTTTTATATCCCAAAAGATCACGTAAAAAGATTACCCTCTCCATAATCCTCTCCAAATCCACTTACCAGCTTGAGTAAGTCAATTAATTTGTGGACATCTTCTCCCGTGGAGAGATCCACAAAATCTTTGGGCAACCTGTAGCTCAGATATGGACTCGGCTGGACCGTGAGGCTGCTGTTCGTGCACCGGAAGGATAGAGACTCCTAATTTGGAAGGGAAGAGCAACGTCGAGAAAGATTGACTCAATTATTTCCTTGCAAATTCGTTTTGTATTAATTAGTGAATCAATGCAGTCTAAAATACTCATATATCGCACTTTCTCTGAAACATTCGTTTCCATCCATTGTTTCTTCTCCTGCCTTCTGTTGTTTTAAAGAATAGGTTGACCTCTCTCTTGTTTGTGGCAGCCCCTCAAATATTGGAATACTGATATGATAGCATTCTAATATTTGAGGGGCTACCACAAAGAAGGGGGTCAATTTATTCTCCAAAGCACCAGAGGGCAGGACAAGAAGCAATGGATGGAAACTAATCAAGGAGAGAAGCAACCTGGAACTAAGGAGAAATTTCCTCACAGTTAGGACAATTAACCAGTGGAACAGCTTGCCACCAGAAGTTGTGGGTTCATCACTGGAGGTTTTTAAGAAGAGACTGGACAACCATTTGTCTGGAATGTATGAATCTCCTGTTTGAGCAGCGGGCTTTCTTTCTTTCTTTCTTTCTTTCTTTCTTTCTTTCTTTCTTTCTTTCTTTCTTTCTTTCTTTCTTTTTCTTTCTTCTTTCTTTCTTTCTCTCTCTCTCTCTCTCTCTCTCTCTCTCTTTTCTTTCTTTCCCTCTCTCTCTCTCTCTCTCCCTCACTCACTCACTTATTCTTGTCACACAGTAATTCTGGACAGAGTTTTAAAATTTTTTAAAAAAGTAAAATGTCAATGCTTAGTAAAATGAGAAAAGCTGCCTTAATTGCATGTATGCCTGTATATAGATTTATCCTGTATTTTTTAAAATATGTTCTGTTCTCTTACCTCTTCCATCGCTGCACCTTCGGTATGGTCATTTTTCAAACTGTTTCCAGACCGTATTTCTTCCCATGTAAACAGCAGAGAATCCGTTACTTCCCCGAATGGATTAAAATCGATGAGCCAAACTCTGCCCTGAAGAAGGATGGCAAGAGTCAAAATGTTAACGATCCGTATGTGGATAACATAAAATAAAACACCAATATTACAATTTCCTTTTCCTTTTCAGATCAGTGACGTTTCTGTTTCAAAAGTTCTGAGGGATAAGACACTAATTCCACATAAATCTGGATTACTACTGTTGTGACAGAATCTAGATAATCCAAAATCAGGGGCTTTCTTCCCCTCATTTTATCTTCATTGTGAACTCCTGAGGGATTGTCTTAGATGTTTTCTCAAGTTGCTTCATTTGTCTGGGTACAAGCCCTGCTTATCTGACCGCTGCCTTAATAGCTACTCTTCCTCCTGCCTTCAGGGCCATTCCTTATTCCCTCTGTAATATGGATTTCTTCTCAGGTATGTTTTTTGGTTACCTGATTTTTTTCCCCTCCTCCACTTAGTGACCAATTCAGTGTTTTGAAGATCAGACCCAGTTGGCTAGGCGCTCCCAATCTCTTGGGGAGAAAATCAGGGTCTTAATTATATACCTTCCCAACGATCAGCACCAGGGGTGCTATTCAGCAGGTTCTGACAGGTTCTGGTGAACTGGTAGCAGAAATTTTGAGTAGTTTGGTGAACCCGCAAATACCACCTCTGGCTGGCCCCAGAGTGAGGTGGGAATGCAGATTTTGCAATATCCTTCCCCCAAGAGTGGGGAGAGAATGGGGATTTTGCAATATCCTTCCCCCTGGAGTGGGGAGGGAATGTGGAATTTGCAATATCCTTCCCCCTGGAGTGGGGAGAGAATGTGGAATTTGCAATATCCTTCCCCCTGGAGTGGGGAGAGAATGTGGAATTTGCAATATCCTTCCCCCTGAAGTGGGGAAGGAATGGAGATTTTGCAATATCCTTCCCCCTGGAGTGGGGAGGGAATGTGGATTTTGCAATATCCTTCCCCCTGAAGTGGGCAGGGAAATTGGAATTTGCAATATCCTTCCCCCTGGAGTGGGGAGGGAATGTGGAATTTGCAATATCCTTCCCCCTGGAGTGGGGAGGGAATGTGGAATTTGCAATATCCTTCCCACTGGAGTGGGGAGGGAATGGGGATTTTGCAATATCCTTCCCCCTGGAGTGGGGAGGGAATGGAGATTTTGCAGTATCCTTCCCCTGCCACGCCCACTAAGCCACACCCACAGAACTGATAGGAAAAAATTTGAATTCCACCACTGATCAGCACGGTTATTAGAAGAGAAAGCTGACTTACCATACTGTCCTTGTAGACATCAAATACAACTAAATAGGAAGGGGGAAAAAAAGCAGAAAGTAGGAATAGTGAGTATCCTTGCAATTGTTAGAAAATACCCACAGTAATCTTATTAAAATTAAAAGGGTACTCACAATCCTCATCCAAAAATTTATACTGTATGTGTTTGGTGAAAAAATCCTGTATGCATCTACAGATCTCTTCTTTCTGCTTAGAGATATGTTCGTAGTACTGAGTGTAGTCTCGCTGAGATATAGCTGGAAGACAAATTATATTCATTATAATTTTTGTTAGTCTTGCTACTTGCAAGACTTCCTTGGAATTAAAAGCACAGTGGTAGAATATGAGCCTCAATGATACCATGCTTTTGTTGATCAATTAAAAATAAAAATTTAAACCTGAGCCTGCTTAGAACTTATTCTAATTAATTACATTCGGAAGGCGCCAAATGTTTCCTCTTACAGGATTGTAACCAGTGGTGAAATCCAATGTTTTTTACTACCGGTTCTGTGGGCGTGGCTGGGTGGGCGTAGTGTGGCTTGGTGGGTGTGGCAGGGGAAGGATACTGCAAAATCCCCATTCCCTCCCAACTCCAGGGGAAGGATACTGCAAAATCTCCATTCCCACCCCACTCTGGGGCCAGCCACAGGTGGTATTTTCCAGTTCTCCGAACTACTCAAATTTTCTGCTACCGGTTCTCCGAACTGCTCAAAATTTCCACTACCGGTTCTCCAAACTACTCAAAATTTCCGCTACCGGTTCTCCAAACTAGTCAAAATTTCTGCTACCGGTTCTCCGAACTACTCAAAATTTCCGCTACCAGTTCTCCGAACTACTCAAAATTTCCGCTACCGGTTCTCCGAACTACTCAAAATTTCTGCTACCGGTTCTCCGAACTACTCAAAATTTCTGCTACCGGTTCTCCAAACTACTCAGCCATTACAGAAACTTTCACACGTACACAATAGCTTTTCTTTGAAGACAGCTCCATTGTATTGTGGAGATTAACTCCCCAGTGATATCATCAACATAAATTAAAGGAGTTATGTTGATATCTACCTTGTTTTCCTGAAAATAAGACCAGGTCTTATTTTCTTTTGACCCCCGAAAAAACAACTAGGGCTTCTTTTTGGGTGGGTCTAATTATTGACTCGCCTCGCAGCGGCAGCACCAACAGCCCCACCCAACAGGAGCCTGATGCCGGTCCACTTCTGCAGCCGCTTGCCGCCGCACGCACGCGTCATCCCCAGCCTCTGGCTAGAAAACATTTTGAGATCACCTCTGCTCTATTTGAAATCTTGATAACTAACAATGTTTTAGAATAGAAACTTCTATAAGTTAGCAGTTTCAGTGGGCAAGCTCTACAGATATGTCAGAGATAAGATCCAAGAATGTTAAAGGTAAAGGTTCCCCTCGCACATATGTGCTAGTCGTTCCCGACTCTAGGGGGCGGTGCTCATCTCCGTTTCAAAGCCGAAGAGCCAGCGCTGTCCGAAGACGTTTCCGTGGTCATGTGGCCGGGATGACTAAACGCCAAAGGCGCATGGAACGCTGTTCCCTTCCCACCAAAGGTGGTCCCTATTTTTCTACTTGCCTTTTTTACATGCTTTCGAACTGCTAGGTTGGCAGAAGCTGGGACAAGTCATGGGAGCTCACCCCGTTACGCAGCACTTGGGATTCGAACCGCTGAACTGCTGACCTTTCGATCAACAAGCTCAGCGTCTTAGCCAAATTAAATTTCTTTCCATGATGCCATTAGCAACCCTGCGAACTCCGGATTTCAAAGCTGCATTAGAGATTGCCGTGAACCAAAAGGAGAGGCAACTTGTAGCTTAAAAGATTAGATGTAGAAAGGGACATATTATTAAGTCCTCAGATAATGCATAAATATTAAAATCCAGTGAGACTGCAGGATGGTCATTCGTATTATTAATTTTTTTTGAGCTGCTTGGACCATTATGGGAAAAACTGTGCAGAAGTAAAAGGACAGGGACGAAAAGAATCATAGCCAAAATTTAATATGCAGTCTCACATTGTGAAATGCGGGAGAGTGACAATAAAAATAATCTGGAAAAGCTTTAGACGCAGCAGAGGATAAATCAGCTTTTACTGATGATAAACTCACCAATAAGTTTGTTTTCCTTCACGAAACACCTAAACTCTGCCCCAGGAATCAATTCACACCATTTTCGGAGGACAAGCTGAGGGAAGGGAATAGAAAAATTCTGATTAACTGGCACAAAAAAACACCAACACTTTCATCTTAAGGGATAATTAAGAAAATATTAAATATTATTATCTATTAAATATCTATCTATTGTATCAATCTGTCCATCCATCCATCCATCCATCATCTATCTATTTTCTATTACATTTATTAAATATTATCTATTAATATCTATCGTATCAATTTGTTCATCCATCATCTATCTTCTATTACATTTATTAAATATTATTATCTATTAATATCTATCTGTAGTATCAATTTGTTCATTCATCCATCCATCCTCTATCTTCTATTACATTTATTAAATATTATTATCTATTTATATCTATTGTATCAATCTGTTCATCTATCTATCCATCTGTCCATCCATCCATCCATCCATCCTCTATCTTCTATTACATTTATTAAATATTATTATCTATTTATATCTATCTATCTATATCAATCTGTTCATCTATCTATCCATCCGTCCATCCATCCATCCATCCATCCTCTATCTTCTATTACATTTATTAAATATTATTATCTATTTATATCTATCTATATCAATCTGTTCATCTATCTATCTATCCATCCATCCATCCATCATCTATCAATCTTCTATTACATTTATTAAATATTATTATCTATTAATATCTATCATATCAATCTGTTCATCCATCTATCTATCCATCTATCTATCCATCCTGTTTCCCCAAAAATAAGACATTCCCCTGATAATAAGCCCAATCGGGCTTTTGAGCGCATGGTAATAAGGCCAAGTGCTTATTTCAGGGTTCAAAAAAAATATAAGACAGGGTCTTATTTTCAGGAAAACACGGTATCTATCTATTATCTATCTTCTATTAAATGTATTAATTATTAGCTATTAAGTATCTATCTATCGTATCAATCTGTTCATCCATCTATCTATCCATCCATCCATCCATCCATCCATCCATCCATCTATCTTCTATTAAATTTATTAAATATTAATTATCTATTAAATATCTCTCTATCATATCCATCTCTCTCTCTCTCTCTCTCCCTCTCTTATTTTTCTCCTACGGAACTTGGTGTGGGAGGAAACGTTTTGTGCTGGGTTCAAAAGGCAACCCGAGGAAGAGTAGCTGTCGCGCTTACTTCATAATTCAAAGAAGGGTCAGGGGAATCATCGTTGCAATGGATAAACCTAGAGAGGAAGAAACACACGTGATAGATTTGCGAATATGCCTTTAACCGCCACAAGTACGAGCGCCACTGATTGTGACAGGCTCCTCGGTGACACACTCACCACTTGCTAACAGTGTTAAGGATCAAGCAACCAAATCAACTGATGAGAGCAAACCCCACCCCCTTCCTTCTAGCACTGATGATGTTACTTAGCTTGGTCATCAAACGTCTGCAAGAAAACAACCAAATTCAGAGAGCACCAAGGACCCTACAACCCTCTTCCTCCTCCTCCTTATATTGTACGAGTATAATCACTCCCATTTTTCCATTTCCATCGTATTTTATTGGCACTGTTAAATGATTGAATTTTTATCCAGCAGAGCTTGTGGGGTTTTCCTTCCCTCCTTTTAATCTATAAACCTGTTTTGAGTAACTAAATAAAGAATGAAGCCAATTTTCACCTGTTCAGCACTTCCCTTCCTTAACCCAATTAGCATTTAATCATTTTCACTTCAGTGGGTTATCAGCACTTAATCAATACCAAGACTAATGGACTGTTAACCGAATCAGGATGTCTGTTTATTTCGGACTCTTACCAGATACATTCATGAGGACCTGGAACGATCTTTAAATAAAGGAAGGGGAAAAGTACAACTATTCCACGCAGAAATTAAAATGTAATCTGGATGAATAAGAACAATCTCTACAAAAGCCCATTGTTTGTGCACCACTAAGATGGAGAAATTGCCAAAAAAAAACCCTCCAGGTAACACTTTCGTAAAGGAACGTAGATGTAGGAGACAACTAGGCTGAGCCCGAGGGAGGGATCAAACGCGTCATAAGTCATGAGTCCCTTCATGCCCATGAGAGTAATGGAGCACCCACAACTTCTGGTGGCAAGCAGTTCCACTGGTTAATTGTCCTCACTGTCACGAAGTTTCTCCTTAATTCCAGGTTGCTTCTCTCCTTGATTAGTTTCCATCCATTCTTTCTTGTCTCCTGTGCTCTAGAAAATAAATGGACCCCCTCCTCTTTGTGGCAGCCCCTCAAATACTGGAATCTTTCTATGACGTCCCTCGCTAATCCTTCTTTTCCTTAGACTGGCCAAACCCAAATCCTGCAGCCATTCTTCGTATGTTTTAGTCTCCAGGAGAGACAAGGGAAGAAAAGCAATATATTGGGACTTTTTCGAATCTCCCTGTTCAAAGGGACAGGTCCAACTTACGGCTGAGTGAAGTCGCGAGTAATGAAATCCGAACTTTTCAAAAGGAGGAAAATATCACTGAGGCTGTTGCATTTCAGGGAATTATTCATGGCGATCCAGTAGGCGTCCTTAAAGAAAACGGATTTATTTATTTCAGACATGCTTTTAACTGCTTACAGGCAGTCCTCGACTTACAACCATTCATGGAGCCCAAAATTTCAGCCGCTAATGTGAGACATTTGTTAAGTGAGTCTTGCCCCATTTGTAAGCCTCTTCTGGCCACAGTCGTTAAGTGAGTCACTGCGGTTGTTAAATTAGTGACACGGTTGTTAAGTGAACCCAGCTTCCCCGTTGACTTGGCTTGTCTGAAGGTCGCAAAAGGGGATCGATCGCGTGACCCCCAGGGGACACTGCTACCATCATAAAGGTGAGTCAGTTGTGGAGCGTCTGAATGTAAATCATGTATGGGGATGCCGCAACGGTCATAAGTGTGAAAAGCAGTCCTAAATCAGTTTTTTTCAGTGCCGCTGTAACTTTGAATGTTGTAAGTCAAGGACTATCTGTATATGACAAATTTTCATTTAGTAATCGTTTTGTTGTGGCCTGTCGGGAGCTGTTGTTAGGAGCTCCTAATATAGGAATCATTGATTTAAATATAGAGGGTTTGTCACATTTATTTAACCACAGAACATCTGTTGTGTTTGGAAGCCGGGTCAGAACACATTCAAAGTTACAACACTGAAAAAAGGGATTTACTCGCGCTTACGACTGTTGCAGCATCGCCACAGTCACGTGATCAAAATCCGGGTGCTTGGCAAACGGAAAGTATTCATGTGAGTTTGCAGCATCCTAAGGAACACGTGATATCCACTTGCGACCCTCTGACAAGCAAACTTGGTGGGAGAAGCTGGATTTTCGTTTAACAACGGCGGGATTCATTTAAGGACTATGGCGATTCGCTTAACAACCGTTAAGTTGGTAAGTTGGTAAAATTGAGTATAATACTGTCTAACAACCGCCTGGCTCAGCCACGGAAATTCCAGCCCCCGTTGTGGTTGTTACGTCGAAGATTACCTGTCCATATCTAGATTTGTCTGCAAGACGTAGAGAGTGAGGTATCTTTGCTCAATGCTTAACAAAATTCACCCCGAGTTTTTCCAGTGAAAAACGGGGTTCAAATGCATTAAAAAACTACAGAACTACAGGATTAAAACGTGATTATATTGGATTCTTCAGAAGCAGCTTTTATTACGGGTCTGCAAAGAACGGTAGTTAATGTGCTGCAATAAAGCCAACAATTTAAATAGCGAAGAAAAAGCAACTTATTTGTTGACATACATTGCAAAAGACTCAGCGGGGGACCGCTTGATCCTTTCAAGGCCTGATTTTTATCTCTGCTTTCTGAAAAATTATTCCCGCTGAAGTCAATCAGGCTCCCATCCAAGGGAGACTTGGAGTGTGCCACCCTTCAGGCCAAATTAATTGCTCAATTTCTTTAGAAGTTTCTGTTCTGCACGGCAATAACTCATTCAGGAGGTTGCACAGGCCAAATGTTTAAACTTTCCCCTACACCTCATTAATGCCAGAAAATGTACAAGGCTTTGTTCGAGACGGGATTGATTTATGCTGCTTTGTAGGGTAAACTGAGATTTTAGCAGATTAGCGCAGCTGGGTCCTTTTGAGCCACACAATTTATAAAACCCTTGTAGCATTATCTCTCTGACATTCAGTTTCTTTTCATATTGGTTCAGAGGGAGAGCTTTTCCAAAGGAAAGGCCTAAAACTTAAAATGTCTGCTCCAAAATTCAGAACTTAAAACTTAAAATGTCTGTTTCAAAATTCAGAATTTAAAACTTAAAATGTCAGCTCCAAAATTTAGAATTTAAAACTTAAAAGATCTGTTTCAAAATTCAGAACTTAAAATGTCTGTTTCAAAATTCAGAATTTAAAACTTAAAATGTCGGCTTCAAAATTCAGAACTTAAAACTTAAAACATCGGTTTCAAAATTCAGAACTTTGCACCTTAAATTAAATTAAATTTACCCTTGGAGCGCTCCAGTTAAGCTTCGGAAAAACGCTGCCTCCCAAGGAATGGATGGCCTCTTCAACTTTAAGGGAAAATTCGGGAAATTCTGGTGCCTGGAAAACCACAAAAGAGAAACTGTAAGGCAAAAAGGCAAACAGTATTCCAGGAGAAATAATGTTGCATTACAATTGTTGCATACAAGCCAAATGTTTACATTTTTTTTCCCCGCATGCCATCACTCAGCTAAAGAACTAATTCCCACAACACTGTCAAACTATTTGCTAAGACTGTATTACTATTATTCTTCTCATCCTTCCTATTACCTAATTCCTTAGCATCTTATGACTATAACCTTGTTGCTAGTATCCTTACGATTTATATTGTTTTATTTAGTTTCCTACTATGATTTATGTTGATGGCTTAGTTAGTATCCCATGACTATCACTCAGTGTTGTATCTTAGGATTTAGGATGAATGTATTCTTTATGACGACTATGGTCATGATTTATCACTTATAGCTTTTATGTACAATGAGAGCTTATGTAGCGCAGACAAATTCCTTGTGTGTCCAATCAAACTTAGCCAATGAAGACTTTTCTATTCCTATTCCTATTCTATTTTACATTCTGTTCTGTTCTATTTTATATTCTCTATATTCTACATTCTATTCTATTCATTTTCTATAATCTATTCTATTCTACATTTTATTGTATTGTATTCTATTCATTTTCTATATTCTATTCTATTCTATTCTATTCTATATATTCTACATATTCTACATTCCATTCCATTCCATTTTGTTTTTTATATTCCATATTTTCTGTTCTGTTCTGTTCCATATTTTCTATTCCATATTTTCTATTCCTATTCTATTCAGTTCCTGTTCTATTCTGTTCTATTCTATTCCATATTTTCTATTCCTATTCCTATTCCTATTCTATTATTATTATATTCTATTATTAGTCTATTCTATTCTATTCTATTCTATTCTATTCTATTCTATTCTATTCTATTCTATTCTATTCTATTCTATTCTATTCTATTCTATTCTATTCTATTCTATTCTATTCCCTATCCTATCCCCATTCCACTCCATTCCTCTTTCTATTTCTATTCAAAAAATAATTGAATATAGAGGGACTTACTGTAAGCGTTGTCGTATTTTCATCATCAGACCACTGGGGGGAAAAAAGGAGACCAGAAACGAGTTCCTTTTGATTAGGATGTGACTATTGATAGTGGTTTCATTGTGGCTAACCGATAAACGTTATTGTGAATAGGTTCAAATGTTTGTGGAGATTCTCAGTCATCCGGGGGGGCCCCCAAGTCAACTGGACTTTTATATTTTTTTTTCCCCTGAAGACATTTCGCTTCTCATCCAAGAGGCTCTCGCTTGATGCAAACCACAGCTGACCCATCCCTGATGGGTCCCTCACCTGGCATGACCTCCCCATCACAAGACCCACTGACCACACAAAGCCCTTAGGAGCAGAAGAATGCCAACACTGGCCTCCCCTAAATTCATTGAAGATGTTACGTAGACTGGTAACGAGACGTTCAGAAACCCCAAGTTCGGAGAACGAATCTCCATCCTCACTTACG
Source organism: Pantherophis vulpinus (assembly GCA_037215915.1). Classification (NCBI taxonomy): domain Eukaryota; kingdom Metazoa; phylum Chordata; class Lepidosauria; order Squamata; family Colubridae; genus Pantherophis; species Pantherophis vulpinus. The sequence goes on along the minus strand of JAXLNS010000007.1, from coordinate 96,258,642 downwards.
GAAAAGATATGGAATTCTAGAATGAGGGGAGATTTATCCGACAATCCAGAGATACCCCCCCAAAAAAAATAATTACAGTATAAACGTTTTCTACAAACCACCGCTTCTTCTGCTTCTTCCTCATCGGCTCCATCTTGGGTTATGGTTTGGGGATCCTCTCTAAATAAGAAAGCAGAAGGTGAAACATTTTGAGGATCAAATCCTTAAAAGTTTTAACTTTGATTACAATAAGTCTTTTATAACATTTAAGGACCGAAAAAAACCAAACAATCTTTAAAAACAAACCACTCTGGAAAAACCTCGAGATGAAAGCGATCTGTTTTGGCCAATTAATAGTATTTTTCCAATTAAAAACTACGGATGTTTGTGTTAAAGCAGGAAATTGCAGGAAATTGTTATTGTAGGGGGAAAAAAACACTTAGTAAGATGATCAAAGATTGGGGGGGAATGTTCCAAATTGTTGCTTTGCTGAAAAGACTTGTTTAGAAGGAGGTGGTTTAAAGTACAGGTAGTCCTTGAGTTACGACCACAATTGAGCCCTTAATTTCTGTTGCTAAGTGAAACATTTGTTAAGTGAGTTTGTCCCATTTTACGACCTTTCTCGCCACGGTTGTTAAGTGAATCACTGTAGTTGTGAAATTAGTCAAACTGTTGTTAAGTGAGATGTTTGTTAAGTAAGTTTTGCTCCATTTTATGACCTTTCTCGCCACAGTTGTTAAGTGAATCACTGCAGTCATTAAATTGGTCACACGGTTGTTAAGCGAAGCTGGCTTCCCCAGTGATTTTGCTTGTCGGAAGGTCACAAAAAGGGATCACGTAACCCCGGCACACTGCGACCGTCGTAAGTATGAGTCCATTGCCAAGCTGGTCAGAATTCCGATCACGTGACAGCTACAATGGTCGTAAGTGTGAAAATTGGTCATAAGTAATTTTTTTCCAGTGCCCTTATAACTTTGAACCATCACTGAACGAACTGTTGTAAGTTGAGGACTACCTCAGCTGACTGAAAGGTTTAGAAACCTTTGCACATATTCAAATTTGCATTCCAGGTTTGAAAAAATATGCAATGTTTAGCTTTGTACCTTACTGGACTTAAATCAAGCTTCCATTTCCTTAGAGATTTATTGAGACACAAAATTTGAGATTTACTGAAACACAAAATTTGAGATTTACACTGAGACGCAAAATTTGAGATTTACTGAGACACAAAATTTGAGATTACACAAAATTTGAGATTTACTGAGACCCAAACTTTGAGATTTACTGAGACCCAAAATTTGAGATTTATTGCAACACAAAATTTGAGATTTATAGAGACACAAAATCTGAGATTTATTAAGACCCAAAATTTGAGATTTATTGAGACCCAAAATTTGAGATTTATAGATCCAAAATTTGAGATTTATTGAGACACAAACTGAGATTTACTGAGATACAAAATCTGAGATTTATTGAGACCCAAAATTTGAGATTTACTGAGACCCAAAATTTGAGATTTACTGAGACCCAAAATTTGAGATTTATTGAGACCCAAAATTTGAGAATTATAGAGACCCAAAATTTGAGATTCATTGAGACCCAAAATTTGAGATTTACTGAGACACAAAATTTGAGATTTACTGAGACACAAAATTTGAGATTTACTGAGACACAAAATTTGAATGCCTCTGAAGAACTTTATACAGTATTATATTTTTACTATTTTCTACTCTGTCATCAGAGGCACAATGATCATCGAAAAGAAGAGAGGAAAGCAGCCTCTGTGTTTAGAGAGATCACAGAAACCCACACATAATTATTTTTTAAAATGCATCTTAATCTTTTAAGGACAATTTTTTACCTGCCAGAAACGACCAGGGTTCCATCATCTAACAAATAATCTTTGACGTTCTGTGGGATTGGAAGAATGACACTAAAATGGAAAAAGGATTAAAACAAAATAATTTTAGAGAGCTTATAAATCTGAAGACACAGCAAGGAAGTTCTGAAAAGGCATCACTTCTTCACATTGTTTTAAGCAAAAATAATGAACAAAGCTGCTAATCCGTCCCTAAAGACTGGCTGATTCTGTCTTACTTACATATGAACTATTAGAAATCTCTAATAAATTTCCAATAAGGTGTTTCATCAGAGAAGTCTATAGGAATAAGCTTCTATCTAAAAGTTGATGGAAATTCTCAGTCATCCAGGCCATGGTTGTCCCAAAGATGCTTTTTCAAGAGGCAACTGGATTTTGTTTTTCTTTGAAGAGGTTTTGCTTCACATCTGAGAAGCTTCTTCAGTTCTATCGTCCACCATTCAGTCAGAACTGAAGAAGCTTCTCGGATGAGAAGCAAAACCTCTTCAAAGAAAAATCAGAAAGTTCAGCTACCTCTTCTTGAAAAAGCACCTTTGGGACAAGCTCGCTATCTAATTCAAGGTAAAAATTAGTCTCGGGTACCTGCGGATGGTCTGCCTCTTAAAACGAGGATACCAGGAAGAGAATTGACAGTTGAGTATCTGTTCTTTCTTCATCTTGATATTCAAAAAGATGACTGTCAGCTCTGCAAGAAAGGAAACAACACAACTTAACATTTGAATACGAGGGCAGAGAACCATTTTACCCCATTCGTTAAAGGCAGAAGGATTGAATAGTGACACTTTCATTTCTGTTAACATTTCTATTAAATGCTAAATATTTTACTCCATCTTGCAGGTATCTCTGGGAAGGATATGTTTTAAGAAGACCAAAGAGATCGAGTAGCATTGTTCTTTGGGGTTGAGATGTTATTTCCCTAGCCAAGGAAATATCCTCAGCTTTCACATATTTGAGATACGCGTGTATCTCAAAAGTGTATATTCCACTTGTGAGTGTCAGGAATTCTGGCAATCTTGACTTACCGTTCCCGCTGGCTCAGGAATTCTGGGAGTTGAAGTCCACAGGTCATAGAGGGGCCGTAGTTGCCCACCCCTGTTTGTTTGTTTGTTTGTTTGTTTATTTATTAATTAATTAATTAATTATATTTCTATACCGCCTTTCTCCCGTAGGACTCAAGGCGGTGTACAGTCAAGAAAAATATAGATACACAAACATCATAAAATGTTCTATAGTCTATAGTTCTATAGTCACAAAACGACCGGTCTCAATCCCAATCCCAATCCCTGCCACTATGTCCAAGCCACCCACCAACTGCCCTCCTCCACCTTCTTCTTCTTCTCTTCCTCCTCCTTCGTCTTCATCTCCCTTTCTTTTCTTCTCCCTCTCTTCTTCTTCCCTTCTTCTCCTTCATCTGTGTGTGTGCGTGCACGAGTATGTGTATATACATACACATCTACTACACATACACATGTGTACCTGCGTGCGTGTGTGTGTGTGTGTGAATAAGTGTGTATACACACACATATATGTGTATACACACATATTCACACATACACACGCAGGTACACACACGCAGGTACACACACACATATGCATACTCACGTGTGTACCTGTGTATGTGTTGTGTGTATACATACATATACACATACCTACACACACACAGACAGATGGAAGGAAATATACACGTGTGTATGTGTACCTGCATGTTATGTTTGTGTGTGAATATATGTCTATGTATATACATATATGCATACTCATGTGTGTGTACCTATGTATGTGTTGTGTATGTGTTCATGTATGATGTGTATGTGTGTATATGTATGTTATATGTGTATCTGGAATGAGCTCCCCCGGGAGATACGGAGGATCTACGCACCTTCCACCGCGCTCTCAAGACCTTTTTATTCCATCAGGCTGGCCTGGCCTAACTGTTTCCCTTTTCCCCCTTTTTAAAACGTAAATTTTAATTCGTTTTTAATTTATTGGGGTGTTTTAAATCTGTCTTCAGCCAAATTGTTTAATTCGATTTTATTCAGTTTTAAATTTTGTATTTATGTTTTTTATCCTGTGGCTGTTCACCGCCCTGAGTCCTTCGGGAGTAGGACGGTATACAAATCAAATAAACTATGTGTACATGTAGGTTATATGTGTATATGTATGTGTATATGTACGTTTTGTGTGTGTATATGTATGTGATATGTGTGTATGTGTCTGTTATGTGTGTATATATGTATGTTATATGTGTGTGTATATGTTGTGTGTATGTATGTTATATGTGTGTATATGTACATTTTGTGTGTATATGTATATGTAATATGTGTGTATGTGTAAATGTACATTTTGTGTGTGCATATGTATGTGGTATGTGTATATGTTGTGTGTATGTGTGATGTTTGTATGTGTATGTGTTCATGCATGATGTGTATGTATGTATGTTATATGTATTCATGTATGTGTGTTGTGTATGTATGTGTTCATGTATGATGTGTATGTGTGTGTATGTTATGTGTGTATATGTACATTTTGTAGGTATATGTATATGTAATATGTGTGTATGTGTATATGTACATTTTGTGTGTGCGTATGTACGTGGTATGTGTATATGTTGTGTATGTGTGATATGTTTGTATGCGTATGTGCGTATGTGTGTTACGTGTGTTCATGTGTGATGTGTGTGTTGTGTGTAGAGTCACCATCAGTCTCCATATTCGCCTATGACGTCATTGGGAAACCCAGCACCCAACCGCAACAGGCTCTGCAACCCAGAGGCGTGTCCTAAGCGGTACACGTGTCTGCGTGTGCATTCCCACGCGCCTGCTGCTGCCCCGCGCCCGCCTTCGCCTCCTCCGGCTCCTTCCTTTTACCTGCTACTCCATCGTCCCGGCTGCTCCTGGAGGACCCGACCAATCAAAGAGCGCGGCAGGCGGGGCTTCACGCCTTCTCCTCCTTATTGGGTGAGGGATTGTCCTTCGACCTGCCTGGTTAGCACCGCCCTCCAGGGAAAGCCGGAAGGCTAGTTTTCTTTGGAGCTGGTAAGTGACAGGCGTTTGTGTAAGCCAATCAGTGACAGAGAACGTACTCTGTAGGTGGATCTCGGTCGGTCATGTAGAGATAAGTCTAATAAAACGTCACAGGCGGAACTTTAGGTTTATTTAACACCGAGTCCTCTGTTTCGGTTCTGAAACAAAACCAGAACATCATTTTAATCTTTACGGAAACTAGACCAGGACACAAATCCTATATAAGTTAAACCAATTGCCATAAATAACCTCATGGAGACTTGAGGACGACTCTAATTTTCCTATCTCTAGGCTCGCTCAGGCGCTTCCAAACGAACGAAGGTAGCGGCGGGCGTACAAAAGCAACCCGCCAGGCGCATGCGTGACGGAGTCGGCCACCTACAGGGGCCCTACCATCGGACGGTCTCCCTCATCTCGAGGGTTTCGGCTTTCAGCCAATCAGCGGAGCGGAACGGAACGGAACGGAGAGACACTTCGATTCCTGCTTGGCGGGGGGGCAAAACGGTGAGCAGAGAATGTGGTAGAGGCGACCTCCTGCCGCCAACTCGCGAGTCTCGCAGGAGAGGGAGGCTAGCAGCTGTTAATTGGGCTGATGTGGGGGGGGAGGGAGCAGAGAGGAGTTGAGCATGTGCAGAGTGCCTGTGCTCATGAGCTCCTGACTTGCACTGCATACATGTATGTTAGAATGGGTTGCAAAATGCAGAGATTTTTCAAATTTAGCAACTTTCAGATCAGTGGACTACAATTCCCAGAATTCCCCAGGCAAGTGTTTGGGGAATTCTGGGAATTGAAGTCCATTTAAAGTTTCTGAGCGTGAGAAATCTTGGTTTTCAATGGCATTAAGTGGTTACAGTTTGGCTCGTTTTCCTTTTCTGTTTTGTGAAATCCACCAGTTATCTGAAGTCTCTAATCGTGAACAAAATAACATATTCAAATATATTCTGATATTTGATATATATATTTTTTTCAAATAGATCTCAAAATAACATTCCCGCCAACTTAGGTCCAGTTCATTGATCTAATAATTGAATGCCAATGGGTTAAAAAAACCACTTTCACCCATAATCCTTCAAAAATAACTGGTCCCTTTATCCGTTTTAAACTTTTTTTACAACCATTTTTTTTTGCCAAAAGTTTTTAAATCTTTAAAACTTTTTTTTGTAGTATTAAAGGAACAGAAATCAAAAGAGAAGCGGGAGAAGGAATGCGGAGAACTTGCCTTTCTTTTTTTCCCTTCTTTGTGACGTTAATTAATCATGCAAATGTACTTGTAATTAATGCATGCATTAAGACATGAATTAATAATGCAGAGATAAAAAAATAGAAATTCCAAACAATACCGTATAAAAGGAAAGAATATTTCTTTTTGTCGGACGAGCTTAAGCAATATATATATATATATACATATATATATATATATATATATATATATATATATATATATATATATATATATATATATATATATATATACACATATATATATATACATACATATATATATATATATATATATATATATATATATATATATATATATATATATATATATATATATATATATATATTTTATTTTATTTTTTAAAAAAGTTCCATTAAAAAAAAAGTCAGATGAACACCCACTGACAATTTACAGCGTGGTGCCTTTAAAAAAGATTTTAAAAAGAAGAAATAGAGATAAGTGGCATCTTTCCCTTGAAAACTAATTGTTCTGAACTTTAAATAGCTTTGTTTAAAATAATTTGCAGGGCTGCTGTTTATGCTTCATACAAAGCATTAGGAAATTACTTTTTTTACTGTTTAATTAAATTGGATCATTATAATTAGATAATTAGATCAGTCCCTCCTAACCTATGAAATGTCGTTATCAGTTATTCTTACATAATGTATCCTGTAGATTTCAGCTGAAGTGAAGCATGGCTACCTTGGTTCAACTCAAAACTCCTAAAATCAGCAGGATTTGGGAAATTTATCTTAAAGAAAGTGTCGTTGTATTGTCTTAGTACCAAACTGGAAATCATAAACTCTCTGAATGTTTAATTCAGATTTATTTCTAATAGTTGTCCAATGTCCATCATGCCAAAGATTGCCATTTAAAGGCTAAAAAGACTTTAAATAACACTTGTAAGACGTAAGTTAAATGAACAAAATAAAGGACATAACTATTGGATGGATGGATGGATGGATGGATGGATGGATGGATGGATGGATCGATCAATCGATTGATGGAAAAGGGCAGCCCATTATTTCAGAAAACTGCCCTTTAGATGGATCAACAGATTTATTTTTCAGAAAGTGAGTTTGGTCCTTTATTTTATTCATTTAACATATATTGTACAAGTGTTACCGCTGAATGTATGGTCCGATTGCAGAAATCCTTTTTAACACTTGCTCTTTATAACGTTATAGCTTCACATGCTTTCTTTAAAAAATTATTATAAATCTATTTTTGCAAAAATTTTCTTCGTTTTGCTCTTGAATTTTCTTCTGCAAAGTTACGGACATAATCATCTAAATGTTTTCTGTCCTTACAAACCTCTTTCAGATTTGCCCTTTTATTCACATATGTTCTTTTTGCAGGAAAATAGGGTCACCGTAGCTGTATCATTGTTGGGAAAGATTACTTTGCAGCTAAATGTGGAACCGCATCCAATACACAATAGATAGGCAAAAAATAAAATAAAATAAAAATAAAGCCAAGGGCACAAACAACCCTGCTAAAATCAAAATGTTCCAGCTTTCAAAACTTGTAAAAATGGATATTAATCACACGATAGTTTTCACTCGTTAGATACAGACCTTTCTGAGATCGTGTCTGGTTGGAAAAAAAGTTTGCAGGACTTTGTCCTCATGGTAGGTCATTACACTCTCAATTGTTGTCCAAGAGAGCAGATTGTCCTCCGTAGACCTCAATGAGTTACCTTTAGTCTGCTTAAAGTCGCAATCTATTTTCTGCAGAGCTGAAATTTCTGATTAACCCTGATTTACCAAACCCTCTTCTTTAGTGTAGGTCATCCTTGGCTTACAACCTTAATTGAACCCAACATTTCTGTTGCTAAGTGAGACATTTGTTAAGTGAGTTCTCTCCCATTTTACGACCTTTCTTGCCCCTGTTGTTAAGTGAGTCACACAGTTGTTAAGTGAACCTGGCTTCCTCGTGGACTTGGCTTGTCAGAAGGTCGCCAAAGAGGATTGCCTGACCCTGGGATATTGCAACCGTCATAAATACGAGTCGCTTTCCAAGAGTCTGAATTTGGCTCATGTGACCATGGGGGATCCTACAGTGTGTGAAAAACAATCGTAAGTCAGTTTTTTCAACGCTGTTGTAACTTTGAACAGTCACTAAATGAACCGATGTAAGTCAAGGACAACCTTGCACTAATTGCTCTCCCTAATTTCTCCAAAACGTTGGCACAATTTCCTGCCATACTTTGGAAGAAAAATATGTAAGAACAAATTGTGCAAGACCCAAAATAGACCTAATATATCATACAGAATGAGAATAAGACGTCACACATAACCCCCTCCTCCGTTGATGTCGTTATAGTACCATAGGTGGATTATTATTATTATTTTTTTGGAAAATAATTTTAAAACCGTTGTCCAACCCATTAAAAAAAAAAGCTTCCTCATCCCTCAATTTAGCAGCAAGCGCACCTTTGAATTTTACATAAATTAAGATTTTCATGACCAATTCACATAAAATTCTCTTTTAATATTACATCTTGCTTGTTAATTTCTACATATTAAAAAAAATGTTTTGCAGAGAAACAGAAATGTTGGTCCCCATTGCGTTTGTAAGTCACAAACTCAAGGATGATTCTATTGGCCTTCCGGAAAGCGGTGAAGACCTTGCAATCTTGCGAGATCCGGCCATGAATGGTGTGCAATGGGCTTTTAATGTTTTTAAAATGTTTTTATAATGTTTTTTAATAATTTTTCTATGTTCATTGTTCGCATTGTTTTTGCTGTAAGCTGCCCAGAGTCCCTTGGGAGTTGGGCGGCATAGAAATGCGATAAATTAAATTAAATTAATTCTCTTTTCAATGGATCAAAAGGTGTTGAAATCCACGAAGTCACCAAAATTGCAATCCCAACTTCTAATTTTGCATGTGAATGATGCATGTTGCCGTCCTTTTGCTCTGCTTTCTTTTAGCAACAAATTTGCTTGATTTGGTTGATCGATTGAGTCCTTTTAGGATTAGGACAGTATCGGGCCAAATTGGCTGACGATTTCCCCCCCCCCCCCGTCTGTCCACCCAACATATTCCTCACTTGACTTCAGGCTACAGTTTGTTAATATTTGTTAATATTTGCTGAAGAGATGGTTTGTCAACGAGAGCATGAAAAGGATGAATGGCCAGACATGACGACAAATATTGACTTTGGTTTGTAGAAAAGTGAACTTTGTCCTGAGAAAGACGGGAGAAACCGACATTTCCTGAAAATGGAAAAAGAAGCATCTGTGGAAGCTCTAAAATCTGCCCAAGAGACCATCATCAAAGAAGAGGTATGTGGGGTTTAATCGGGGTCATTTTACGTCAGGGATCAATCGTAGGTTCAAGAACGCCAAAGTGGTTTGATTTCTTAGTTTTTTTGTTTTGTTTTTTTGCAAATGTGTTACAGGTAGTTCTCGACTTATGACGTTAACTGAGCCCAAAATGTCTGTTGCTGAGTGAGACGTTGGTGAAGGGAGTTTTTGCCCTGTTTTACGACCTTTCTTGCCACAGTTGTTAAGCGAACCACTGCAACTGTTAAATAAGTCACACGATTGTTAAGTGAATCTGGCTTCCCCTTGCTTGTCAGAAGGTCTCAAAACAGGACGATATAACTCTGGGACACTGCAACCGTCATAAGTGTGAGTCGGTTGCCAAGCACCTGAATTTTTGATCACGTGACCACGGGGATGCTGAAACGGTCGTAAGTGTGAAACACGTTCATTTTTTCCCCATTTTTTTTCAGTGCAGTGGTCATTTTGAACGGCCACTCAATGATCTGTTGTAAGTTGAGGACTACCTGTATTTCAGATGATAGACAAGAAGATTTCTTTACGTTCAGTGGCCTTTAAATCCGACTTTTTGTTAGAATATGAGTCTGGACCTCAGAAAAATGACTTTGCAATGCACGGGCTGGAGGTTATGAGATGGGTTGGCTCCGTTCCAGAAGTCCTAATGAAAATCCAGACTGGGGGGGCCTTCCTAGAACACGTCTGAACATTGATGAAACCATCATTCTGCCCGTGTTGGAGAGTAACTCTCACTGAGAACAAATATGAGCTAATTCTTTGTAAGCAAGCTTGGAGATGCTTTGAAAATCAATGGCCTTGGTTCCCATCGAAGCCGTTATGGCGGTATTAGGGGAGTGATGGATATTGGTAATCAAGTGTCCGTTGACTTGTGAGGAGTTTGGGAAAGTGCTAATAAAGGATAATATTATTTTTTTGCTCTTCCTCCGCAATGTTCATAAATCAAATTTGTAAGAGCTGCTTAAGCAATGGATGGAAACTCACCGAGGAGAGAAACAACCTAGAACTAAGGAGAAATTTTGTGACAGTGAGAACAATGAATTAGTCATCGTGGAACACCTTCCCTCCAGAAGTTGTGGTTGCTCCATCACAGGAGGCTTTTAAGAAGAGACTGGACAGTCAGTTGTCTGAAATGGTACTATAGGGTCTCCTGCTTGAGCAGGGGGTTGGACTAGAAGACCTCCAAGGTCCCTTCCAACTTCGTTACCCTTCCTTCCTTCCTTCCTTTTTCCTTCCTTCCTTCCTTCCTTCCTTCCTTCCTTCCTTCCTCACCCATATATCTCCTTCCTTCCTTCCTCACTCACTTATCTCCTTCCTTCCTCACCCATATATCTCCCTCCCTCCCTCCTTCCTTCCTTCCTTCCTCACCCATATATCTCCTTCCTTCCTCACCCATATATCTCCCTCCCTCCCTCCTTCCTTCCTTCCCTCCTTCCTTCCTTCCTTCCTCATCCATATATCTCCTTCCTTCCTTCCTCACTCACATATCTCCTTCCTTCCTCACCCATATATCTCCCTCCCTCCCTCCTTCCTTCCTTCCCTCCTTCCTTCCTTCCTTCCTTCCTCACCCATATATCTCCCTCCCTCCCTCCCTCCTTCTGTCCATCCTTCCTTCCTCACCCATATATCTCCTTCCTTCCTTCCTCACTCACCTATCTCCTTCCTTCCTCACCCATATATCTCCCTCCCTCCATCCTTCTGTCCTTCCTTCCTTCCTCACCCATATATCTCCCTCCCTCCCTCCTTCTGTCCTTCCTTCCTTCCTCACCCATATATCTCCTTCCTTCCTTCCTTCCTTCCTTCCTTCCTTCCTTCCTGACCCACATATCTCCTTCCTTCCTCACCCATATATTTCCCTCCCTCCCTCCCTCCCTCCCTCCTTCCTTCCTTCCTTCCTTCCTTCCTTCCTTCCTTCTCCATCACAGGAGGCTTTTAAGAAGAGGCTGGACAGTCAGTTGTCTGAAATGGTAGAGGGTTTCCTGCTTGAGCAGGGGGCTGGACTAGAAGACCTCCAAGGTCCCTTCCAACTTTTACTCTGTGACCGTTCAAATGTCCCTCAAAAAACTTGATCAGTGCCATAAAACACTGTGGGTTTTTTTCCCCCCTCAGTAATAGATCTTCCTTTCTTTGTGATCTTTTGAGCCTTTTTTTTTTTTTTTTGGTTTTTTACCTCATAGCAGGTAAAACTGAAAACATTTGGAGGCCGGGATAAACTTGCTCTAACTTAAAAGACAAAATTTGTAATTGTGTCCCAACCAATTCCTGATCCTTGACGGGTTTAGCTAAACCTTTTAAATCCTTGTTCACCACAACGTTGTTAAGTCCCAACCAAACGATAATATCTGCAAACATAGTTGTATAACACAATAAGCCATGAGGACAATTTTGAGAATCATGGCTTCGTCAGACAAACGATGCCATGAATGAATGCCTGCTGTTGCTGATGAAAATTGTCTATTTTGCATCCTTTGTGCAAATGCATGAGGTCGCTTTTGCCCTTAGTTCACCGCTCCCTGTATGTTGTGATCGTAAGGCTTACTCTCATATAAGTGAGCCTAAAATGGCAGTTCCTTCCTTTTATGTCGGTGGAAAAATTCTCAGCCATCCAAGTCTTGTTTGTCCCAAAAATGCTTTTTTCCAAAAGGCAACTGGATTGTCTTTGTTTTTCTTTGAAGACGTTTCGCCTCTCGTCCAAGGAGCTTCTTCAGTTCTGACCTCGGTCAGAACTGAAGAAGCTTCTTGGACGAGAGGCGAAACGTCTTCGAGGAAAAACAAAAGTCCAGGTGCCTTTTGAAATTTAAAAAAAAAAAGCATCTTTGGAATTCTTCCCTTTTAATTCTTTTCCTGATTTCTCCTCCTCCTTTTTTTTCTCTTGAGCTTGGAAAAAAAAATCCTCACCGCTGTTGATCTTCAGCTTTTGATCCTGATTTTTCTCAAGCCATGATGTCACCTCTGTTTTCCTCTCCTGGTTCTTCTTACGGTCTCTCTCTCTCTCTTTCTTTCTCTCTTTTTTAATTGCAAATATAAATTCTCCGGGCTTAACAAGAACTTAAGGATTTCCCTCAGCACCCATTCAAAGTTCATAGGAAGGAACACGGAGATAATAGCTAACTTCCTCGGTGATGTTAAGATGCCATAGAAATAGCACGGATCGCAATCCTAAAATAATTCTATAATTTAGAACATGTTGCTTTTTGAAGCATCTCCTGCTTTTTAAGGTAAGGCTAAAATCTGTTTTCCTTAAATGTGCTTTTTGAGTGTTGTAAATCTTTGGGGGGAGGGAGTCAATTTTTTAAGCATTGTTGAGTTTTTGAAAGTCGAAGCAAGAAGGGTACGGTCAAGGCAAAAAATACCATATCGGATTGGATTTAATTCACATTTAGTTCATCTTAATTCTCTCCTGTAAATATATTGAATAGTTTGTCTGTTTACATTAGAGCATATTCAAAATTATAATAGGTTGCACGCTTGGATATCTCTGGAGTCTGTTGCTTTCGATTTGTAATGTGCGGCAACTGATATGCTTGGTTGTGGTTAGCCATGCATTGACCGTTTTAAACCATGGTTTAATTGATGTTTATTTTTTCAGACCATTACTCAAAGAAAATGGGTGAAGCTGGACCAAACCACTTACGTTGACCCAACCGGTCAAACAAGGTAGCCATCTTGTCTTTTATTCAGCCTACGAATGATTGAACTGCCGTCACTCCTCACCCTACGACCAGAATTTCTTAGCTAAGTGAAGCTAAGTGAGTTTTGCCCCATTTTACACCCTGTCGTGCCACAGTCATTGAGGGAATCGCTGCAGTGGTTAAGTTAGTAGCATAGTTGCTAAGTGAATCATTCCATTTGTTAAGTTAGTCACACCGTTGTTAAGTGAGTCGGGCTTCCCCAATGACTTGGCTTGTCAGAAGGTCGAAAAGGGGATCACGTGACACCCCCCACCCAGACACGGTCATAAATACGAGTCAATCTGAACTTCGCTCATGTGGCCATGGGGATGCTAAAACCGTCATAAGTGTGAAAAACGGTCACAGTGCTATTGTAACTTTGAACGGTTACTAAATGAATTGCTGTAAGTGGAGATCTAACCTGTATTGGGTAAATCAATAATTATCAGGCCATTTTTGTAGAGACGTTCAGGACCTGAGTTTCCGTACTGTGGTAAACCAGAGTTTGTTTTAAACGTAAGTTGTACTGTAAGCCATGGTGGTATATTTCACACGTAATGCGGAATGAAAGAATGTGCAGCTCAGGGTCACCGATCAAAACTGAGTGAATGTTTGAATTTTGGCAACACCATATTAGAGATTTGCCCCCAAAAGGAAAAAAAATTACAATCTTAATTACTCCAAAAATAGAGTCCTAAAGTTTTAACTTGGTACTTCCTATGAGTGTATAAAGTAAAGGAAAACTTTTTAATAGGTAACTCTGTTTCCCCGAAAATAAGACCTCCCCTGATAATAAGCCCAATCGGGCTTTTGAGTGCATGCGCTAAAATAAGCCCCCCCCCCGAAAATATTTAAACGCACGCGCAGCTGGTCTCCGCCATTTCCTCTGGTTTCCTCCACGTGCCCCAAAATAATAAGACTTCCCCGAAAATAAGGCCAAGCATTTATTTCGGGGTTCAAAAAAATATAAGACAACGTCTTATTTTCAGGGAAACATAGTAGGTAAGTAGTAGGTAGGTAGGTAAATGGTAGATAAATGGATAGATTAGATAGATGATAGACAGATAGAAAAAGAGAGAGAGAGAGAGAGAGAGAGATAAGAGAGACAGATGTTAAATAGATAGATAGATAAGTAGAAATAGAGAGACAGATGTTAGATAGATAGAGAGATGTTAGATAGATAGATAGATAAATAGATAGAAATAGATATAGACAGATGTTAGATAGATATAGATAGAAAGACATGTTAGATAGAGACAGATGTTAGATAGATAGAGATATAGATAGATGGATATAGATAGATAGATAGATAGATAGATAGATAGATAGATAGATAGATAGATAGATAGATAGATAAGAAAGCGACATAAAGTAAAGGAAACTTTTCAAAGAAAAAAAAAAGCACAATCAATTTGGTCAAAATGACATTATCCATGACAGCTTTTGAAAGTAATAACAATCCAGGTTCTGATATTTATCTTCCTTTTTGTAATTTTTAACAGAATATGGGAATCGGTCAAACGTACTACCAGGAAAGAAGGGGTTTCTGCTGATGGTAAGCATACTTTCCTTACTATGCGGGTCAAAAAAAAAAAAAAACCCTCCCCAATTCAGAACCTGCTGAAACCCACCTCTGCCCAAGAGGTTGGGAAAGTGGGAGAACCTCCTAAGTCAGTGATGGCTAACCTTTTTGTCGTTGCGTGCTGAAAGTGCATGCACGTGCTGGCACCCATAATGCAATGCATTATACGCCCGTATGCCCCACCCCGCTGTGCAAGCACGCACGACCCTCCCGTGTTCCTCCTGTGCATGCACATGTGACCACCTGCCCCTCTGCGCATGCACCCACAACCTCCCCCCATGCACGCACCCATGTCTCCCACATGTGCCTCACCCCCCACGCATGCGTGGCAGAGACCCAAAAATCAGTTGGCTGGCGGGACCCAACTGCACATGTTTGGTGGAGCTGAGCTGGGCGATGGCTCGCTTCCCCGCAGAGAGGGCGCTGTGTGCCAGCTGTGGCACGTGTGCCAAAAGTTTGCCATCATGTGTTGTGGCCCGCCAGCGGCCTGTGCGGATTGTAGCTGATTCCGACGACGAGGAGGCTGGTGCGGTGCTGCGCCAGTAGTCTGTGCAGCTGGCGCTCGAGTCGGACAGAGAGGAGGCTGGAGAAGATGTGGTGCCAGAGGCAGGGATTCAGCCAGGGCCTTCAGAACCTCCAGAAGCTCCCTTAAGTGAAGAGGAAGAAGAGGAGGAGCCTCTTCTCGATGCACAAGCACGCAGACCTGCCAAAAGGCAGGAGTGGCTCCTCAGGAGGAGATCTCCTCGAGAGTAAGGCTTGGGGCTAATTGGCCACTCCCTTAGCCTATTTAAGGAGGAATGCTGATTGCAGCAAGCTGTAGGGAACAACTTTAGTTCACTCCTTCGTGTTTGGATTCTCTGCAAAATTGCTTCTGGGCTTTGTGCCAACTCTAGTAAGACTGTGAATTCTATCTTAGAATTCTTGTAGGCTGTTAAGACAGTTTATTAACAGCCTTTGGTTGATAAAGACTGAGTTATTTGATAAGCTTTGTATAGAGTTTGTGTGTGCTGTGTTCTTTGGGGTCCGTAGCTGGGGCAGAACATCACGGTCCTAAATTATCTTGAAGTTCCTTCAACAAAGGATGGGATAAAATGCATTTTAATAAAAGGTGGATTTGTCTTGCAGACCAAAAGCGTATTAATTTTTCCCCTTGATTCTCCGGGGGGCTCCAGAAAGCGAATTTTACTTGTGAACTAGGTTAGATCTAAAGAGAGCAACCGGTCACCCCCAAGGGACCTTTGCCAGCCAAGAACCAATAAGGCCACGGGCCGCACTACACAACTTCTCCAGATCCTCTCTGGATCCTCTGGTTATCGATGAGTTATTGAACTTTCAGCTGTTTTCGTGTGGGTCGATCATGTTTTCTTTCCCCTGCTTCTCCTCTCGGCTGGTAGGTGTGGCTGTTATTCCGGTGCTGCAACGAACTCTCCACTACGATTGCATGGTCCTCGTGAAACAATTCAGGCCTCCCTTGGGAGCCTTTTGCTTGGAATTCCCTGCAGGTAGGTGGTCAGGCTGAGGTCTTTGGGCTTCGTAATTGGGATGAGAAGCCCTTTCTTTTCTTTTGCCTTTCCTTTCCTTCCTTTCCTTTCCTTTCCTTTCCTTCCTTTCCGTTCATTTTTTCTTTCCTTCCCTTCCCCTCTCTTCCCTTCTCCATTCCGTCTTTCTTTTCCTCCCTTCCTTTTTACTCCTTTCCTTTCTTCTCCTCTCCCCTCCTTCTTTCCTTTCTTTTCCTTTTTCCTTTTCCCTTTTTCCTTTCCCTTCCCTTCCTCCCTCAACTTTTCCTTTCCCTTCCTCCTTCCCCTCTCTTCCCTTCTCCATTCCTTCTTTCCTTTCCTCCCTCCCTCCCTTTTTACTCCTTTCCTTTTCCTTTCCTTCTTTCCTCTCCTCTTCTCCCCTCCCCTCCCCTCCTCTCCTTTTTCTTTCCTTTCCTTTTTTTTCCTTTCCCTTCCCTTCCTCTCTCCCTTGACTTTTCCTTTCCCCTTTCTCTTCCTCCTTCCCTCTCTCCCTTCCCTTCCCTTCCCTTTCCTTTCCTTCTTTCCTTTCCTCTCCTCTCCTTCTTTCCTTTCCTTTCCTTTCCTTTCGTTTTTCCTTTCTCCTTTCCCTTCCCTTCCTCTCTCCCTCAACTTTTCCTTTTCCCTTTCTCTTCCTCCTTCCCTCTCTCTTCCCTTCCTCCTTTCCTTTCCTTTCCTTCCCCTTCCCTCTCTTCCTCGACTTTTTCCTTTCCTTTCCCCTTTCCTCTTCCTCCTTCCCTCTCTCTCCCTTCCCTCCCCTTCCCTTCCCTTTTCACTCCCCTTCCCTCTTTTGTCCAATGTATTTCTCCTGAAGAAACTACGGGTTGCTTGAAGCTCTGATGGCCCCGTTGTGTGTCCCTCCTTCCGTTCCTTTCGAGAGAGCTGCCTGTAACTCAAGCTGTGTATTTGCGCCACAGGTCTGATCGACAGCAATGAAACTCCCGAGACGGCCGCCTTACGCGAACTGGAAGAAGAAACGGGTTACAAAGGGGACATCCTTGAATGTTCTCCAGGTAGTTTTTGAGTTTTGCCTTAAAACTGTTGAAAAAGAAGAAGAAGAAGAAGAAGAAGAAGAAGAAGAAAGGAGGACTGTGGGGTCCTTGGTGCTCTCTGAGTTTGGTGGTTTTCTTGCAGACCCAATTTTCATGACCCAAATTAGGTGACATCATCTAGATGTCTCGCACTGATGCTGTTCCCTAGTTGGGTCATGAAACGTCTCCAAGAAAACCACCCAGCTCAGAGATCACCAAGGACCCTTCATTTCAATCCTGAGCTGCATATACAGGTAGTCCTCGAC
The DNA here is from genome assembly GCA_037215915.1 of Pantherophis vulpinus. NCBI lineage: Eukaryota > Metazoa > Chordata > Lepidosauria > Squamata > Colubridae > Pantherophis > Pantherophis vulpinus. The sequence continues at coordinate 96,241,175 of JAXLNS010000007.1, read as the reverse complement.
TTACAACGGTTCATTTAGTGACCGAAGTTACCACAGGATCCAAAAAAGCGAGGCATGACCGTTTCTCACCCTTGTGACCGTTATAGCATCCCTGGGGGGGGGGGGGTCATGTGATCAAAATTCGAACCCTTGGCCACCGGTTCCTATTTATGACGGTCGCACCGTCCTCCTGGGCTCACGTGATCAAGCCTTTGTGACTTTCTGACGAGCCAATTCAACGGGGGAAGCCAGATCTGCATAACGACGGCGTGATTAGCTTAACATCTGCAGCGATTCACTTAACAACGGGGAGGGGCAGGAAAGGTCGTAACACGGGGCGAAACTCCCTTAAGAAAGGTCTCCCTTCACAACGGAAATCTGGGGCTCCATTGTAGTTGTAAGTCGAGGACAACCTGTAGTTGCTAAATAAGATGATAAGACATGGTGAATCTTGGAGATACGTCGTAAAAACTTGAAATTTGACCTCACCTCTATATTGAATTGAAGCACCCCTTAAAAGTAGTAGCTACTAACCCATAATCCCCAACCCTTGTAAGACCATCCCAAACGATACTATGCCACTGAGAGCGTTGGTATTTTTAATCAGGGCAACCTGGTTTATCCAATTATGGGATGGAGCATCCTGCTTCCCCTTTCGCCTTTCAGCCCCAATCCAGGGACCGTTGCAGGCAGTCGCTTCTGCGACAAACTACTTAATGGTGTTAAAGTTATGTTTTACCGACAAAGAAATAAAGGGAGACTAGTATAGATCTATTTCAATCCGTTTAGCTCTCATCAATAGCCTTTCTGGGATTCGAACCCGGGCTCCTTGCATATATTTTTCTTGTTAGTTGCAAAGTTGTGTCCAACCCATCATGATCCAATGGACCACGTTCCTCCAGGCCTTCCTGTCCTCTACCATCCTCTGGAGTCCATTGAAGCTCATCCCAATTGCTTCCGTGACTCCATCCAGCCACTTCGTTCTCTGCCGTCCCCTTCTTCTTCTTTTGCCCTCCATCGTTCCCAGCATTAGGCTCTTCTCCAGGGAGTCCTTCCTTCTCATTAGGTGGCCAAAGGATTTGAGTTTCCTCTTCAGGATCTGGCCTTCTAAAGAGCAGTCAGTCAGGGTTGATCTCCTCTAGGACTGACCGTTTGGATGGCCTTGCAGTCCAAGGGACTCGCAGGAGTCTTCTCCAGCACCAGAGCTCAAAGGCCTCCATTCTTTGGCCTTCTCAGCCTTCCTTGTGGTCCAACTTTCACAGCCATCCATTGCAACTGGGAAAACCATCAACTATACACACTTTTGTTGGCAGGATATATATTGTTGCATATATTAGGTAGATGTACTGTATTAACCTCTAAGCCACAGGCTCTCCTCGCTTTGCCGGCAATACCAGGGGAAAGATTAAGTGTTTGTTTTTTTGTTTAATTTTATTTTTGCCACTGAAACGTCCAGCAGATGATGTCCTGGAGAAAGTCTATCCATTAAGTCGCTTAAAGGATCCCCGCCCCCTTAATAGCACTTAATTAGTCCAATTAAATCTGGGTGATTATGTTGCTAAATCGGGAAACAGGTATTGTTGACAGGAGAAAGTTGGTGATTAACATGCTAGACACGTTGAAGAGGTTAGCAATAACAGTTTTCGGAAGCGGAATACAGCTGGAAGGGACCTTGGAGGTCTTCTCGTCCAACCCCCTACTCAAGAAGGAGACCTTATAACATTTCAGACAAACAGTTGTCCAGTCTCTTCTTAAAAACCTCCAGGAAGGAAAGGAAGGAAGGAAAAGAAGGAAGGAAGGAAGGAAGGAAGGAAGGAAGGAAGGAAGGAAGGAAAAGAAGGAAGGAAGGAAGGAAGTAAAAGAAGGAAGGAAGGAAGGAAAAGAAGGAAGGAAGGAAAAGAAGGAAGGAAGGTAGGAAGGAAGGAAGGAAGGAAGGAAGGAAAAGAAGGAAGGAAGGAAGGAAAGGAAGGAAGGAAGGAAGGAAGGAAGGAAGGAAAAGAAGGAAGGAAGGAAGGAAGTAAAAGAAGGAAGGAAGGTAGGAAGGAAGGAAGGAAAAGAAGGAAGGAAGGAAGGAAGGAAGGAAGGAAGGAAGGGAGGGAGGGAGGAACGAAGGAAAAGAAGGAAGGAAGGAAGGAAGGAAGGAAGGAAGGAAGGAAAAGAAGGAAGGAAGGAAGGAAAAGAAGGAAGGAAGGTAGGAAGGAAGGAAGGAAGGAAGGAAGGAAAAGAAAGGAAGGAAGGGAGGGAGGGAGGAACGAAGGAAAAGAAGGAAGGAAGGAAGGAAAAGAAGGAACGAAGGAAAAGAAGGAAGGAAGGAAGGAAGGAAGGAAGGAAGGAAGGAAGGAAGGAAGGACATAACAAAATATTGGAAGAGACCTTGGAGGTCTTCTAATCCAATCCTCTCCTCAAGAAGGAGACCCTGTACCATTTCAGACAAATGTTCGTTCAGTCTCTTCTTATAACACCTCCATTGATGAAGCACCCACAACTTCTGGTGGCAGGCTGTTCCACTGGTTAATTGTCCTCACCGTTAGGAAGTTTCTCCTTCATTCCAGGTTGCTTCTCTCCTTGATTAATTTTGATCTCACGATCACGGGGACGGTGCAAAGGTTGTAACCGTGAAAAGGGGTCGTCAGTCCCTTTTCCCAGCGCCGTTCTGATTTTGAACGGTCACTAAACGAACCGTTGTAAGTCGAGGACTACCTGCAGGCCGATAAAATAAGAGAATGGCTGCGGGTACTCTCTCAAGATCCCGGGAAGAACATGTACAAAAATTGTGTAATTTTTTTTTTTCCTCCATGAATAAGGGTAGATAGTTTTCTGGTTTCTTTTCTGTTTAACTGAATGTTGATGCTTTTTCATAGCTTTGTGCTTAGATCCTGGACTGACAAACTGTGCCTCTCACATTGCGACTGTCACTATCAACGGAGACCTCCCTGTCAACCTGAAGCCGAAACAAAAACCCGGTGGGTGGTTTTTTTTTTTAAAAGTTTTTTATTAATAATACAAAATTAAAAAAACATTGGACATAGATATGACATCCCTGGTCCCAAACATCTTCCGTCACTTTACAATAATATTTGTACTCATATAAACATATAGCTCTTAAGCTTTGTTCACTATTTAAATATAATATGATATCAATACTTTTCCCCTTATTTCTGTATATTTATTTATCTCTTAAACATAGATTTATCTATAACAACCGCCCCACCCCACAACTCGGTGGGTGTTTTGTTAACTTTCCTTTTTTTCCTTCTCCCAAATTAACTTTTCCAAGGGCAAAATTCCGTAAAGATCCATAATGGATTTTGATTAATTTTGGGGCGTGTTTATTGGGGCTCTCTAGTTGAAGTCCACGGATCTTAAAAGTTGCCCGTTGTAGAAGAATCATTAGGGGAAAAACTGACCTTGAGATGCAGCTCGATATCGAAGTATGGCTGAATAAATGAGTTATGGATTTTGTAAAGCTCCCAGATCATCTTCTTTTAATGACCCCCAACTTCACCCCTGAATGGAGCTGAGTGTTTACTGGCCGGATGCCTTTCCTGTCGCCAGTACGGAGTTTTGTCCAGCAGATATATTCTCAGGGTGCCCAGAGAGAGAAATATCTGCCTCTACCTAGGATTGAACTCACAGCCTCCCGATTGTGAGGCGAGAGCTCCACCCAGTGGTGGGATTCAGACAGTTTGCACCTATTCGGGAGAACCGGTTGTTAACTTTCTAAGCAGTTTGGAGAACCGATTGTTGGAAGAAATCTTATTTTGTTTTTCCCCCTACTTTACAGGGCTAATCCTGTAAGGAAGGCAGGAAGGAAACATTCTGGTGGTGTTTCTAGCCTCATCTTTATTGCCCTGCTTACAGAAACTGCCTCCCTGGTTAACCCTTGTTACATTGTAACAGTTAAAGCGAAACACCCATCGACATGAGTGATGTTGAGTTGGCCGCGTCCACACGGTCACATGACCACCGAGCCACACCTACCCAGCTGGTCATTAGGGCAGAGAACCTATTGTTAAATTATTTGAATCCCACCACTGGCTCCACCCCTAGGCCACTGTACCACTCTTGTAAAGCTCCCAGATCTGGCCCTATAAATACCCCACAGGTCACTTGATGGCAGCAGAGATACAGAATTAGGCTTAATCTTTGCTGCCATCTAGTGGACGATCGTCTCTTTGCAGTGTTTATTTCTCCAATCCTTTGCATACAGAGAGCCCTCGGCGTACCACAGTTTGTTTAGTGACCGTTTGAAGTTACAACAGCACTGAAATAAGTGACTTAGCACTGTTTTTCACACTTACGACCACGGCAGCATGGATAGGTAATTTACGTAACGTGGGTTACATCAATAGAGGCACTTACCTTTAAACCTGCAGCTAGAAAAATTTGAACGTAGGCATCCAAAATACATCCAGAATCTCTGTGTCACATAATACATGTGGGTAGAATAGAACAAGAGAGTTAGAAGGGACCTTAGAGGTCTTCTAGTCAAACCCCCTGCTTTGGCAGGAAGCCCTACAACACTTCAGACAAATGGTTGTCCAGTTTCTTCTTAAAAACTTCCAATGTTGCAGCATTTACAACTTCTGGAGACAAGTTCTTCCACTGATTAATTGTCCTAGTACAGTGACGGCTAACCTTTTTGCCATCGCGTGCCAGGAGCGGGGTGGTGGCGGGTGTTTGCATGCGTGCATGCTCACATCCATAATTCTATGTGCCCTGCGCATGCGTGCGTGACCCATCCACGCTCCCTCCCCGTCCTGCTCCTGGCATGCGATGGCCCGGTAGGCCCTTTTTTCTCTCTCCCCAGGCTCCAGAGCCTTTCTAGGAGTCTGGGGAGGGCAAAAACAGCCTTCCCAACTCCCCCAGGCGGCCCTCCGGAGACCAGAAATGGCCCGTTTGCCAACTTCCAGTGGGCCCCAAAGGCCCAAAAACCATGCGCGTGCCAGAGCTGAGCTCTTGTGCCCACCAATATGGCTACCCGTGCCACCTGTGGCATGCTTGCCATAGGTTTGCCATCACGGTCCTACTAGATGCATAATTTTGTATTTCTATTTATTTATTTAGTCATGTTTATGTAGAGTATTTCGGAGGTTGGTAACCCTGCATGCAATGAAATTTCATTTTAATGTATGCCGATCAGTGCGCATTCACAGGGACAATATTCTAAATTCTCTAATTTCGAAGATCAAAGGCGTAAAAAAACCCGTGTTGTGTTGAATGCCACAAAAGTTCAGATCCACTGAGGTCTTATTTTTGTGACATTTGTGTTCTGTTTCTCCCCTACAGAGGAAGGAGGTACGTTACACCTGGTTCCGTTCCTTTTTGGCTGGAAACCGAGACGGATATTCTCAATTTCCTTCGGAGTCGGGTTTGAATTCGCTCATCTTTTTTCAGACATTAATATCCTCCGTCATCAGAAATTGTGTGGTTTCTTTAAGGTCGCCCTGTGCATGGGTTCTTTGTTAGTAACGGGATAAGATGTATGAACAGGTAGTCCTTGACTTACGACGTTTGTTTAGTGACGGTCTAAAGTTACGACAACACTGAAAAAAGTGAGCTATGACCGTGTTTCACACTTACGACTGTTGCAGCTTCCCCAGGGTCACATGATTCAAAATTCAGACGCTTGGCAATGGACTCATATTTATGACGGCTGCAGATTCCCGGGGTCATGCGATCCCTTTTTGACCAGCAAAATCAACGGGGAAGCCAGATTCGCTTAACAACCGTGTTACTAACTGGACAATTGCAGTGACTCACTTAACAACCGTTACTAACTTGATAACTGCAGATTCACTTAGCAACCGTGTTACTAACTGAACTGCAGTGACTCACTTAACAACCGTTACTAACTTGATAACTGCAGATTCACTTAGCAACCGTGTTACTAACTGAACAACTGAAGTGATTCACTTAACAACTGTGTTACTAACTTGATAACTGCAGATTCATTTAACAACCCTTTTACTAACTGAACAACTGCAGTGACTCACTTAACAACCGTGCTACTAACTTGATAACTGCAGATTCACTTAACCATGTTACCAACTGAACTGCAGTGATTCATTTAACAACCATGTTACTAACTGAACAACTGCAGTGACTCACTTAACAACCATGCTACTAACTTGATAACTGCAGATTCACTTAACAACCATGTTACCAACGGAACAACTGCAGTGATTCACTTAACAACGGTGACAAGAAAGATCATACAACGGGGCAAAACTAACTGAACAATTGCATCAGCTTAGCAACAGAAATTTTGGGCTCAATTGTGGTCGTTAAGTCAAGGACTACCTGTATATAGGGATCAGGGGAATACAAATTATTTTTTAAAAAATTGTTTCCGAGTTAGAAACCCGATTTTAAGGTTTGGGAGATCCAGTTTCCTGCAGATGTTTTTGCCTTGGTAATGAAAACCACCAAGCTGAGAGAGCATCAAGCAGCCCATTGAGTTCAACCCTGAGCTACGAATATTCTCATTTATTGGTGCCATTTCATAAAGGGTGACTGAACGCTAGGCCATGTGACGTCCTTCTAGATGTTAAAATGGGCGAAGCGGACATTTTAGATGAAAAATCAGTGTGACGGAGGATGCCGCCAACTCCATTAACTTCCAAGGCTTTTTTGTTTTGTTTTTCCTCTTCAGAGTTTGTGGAAGTCGTTACGCTACCCAAGAACGATTTAATGCAGAGAATTGAAGGTAAGGCAGTAGGGAGAGTTGGTTTGAGATGTAGAACTGAAGCTTCCTTCCAAGGGTCAACCTAAAGAGATGCCTGAAATGGTATATAGTGTTTCCTGCTATATGGGTTGGACTAGACGACCTCTAAGGTCCCTTCCAACTGTTATTCTGTCATTCCGTTATGCTGTTTTCCTTCCTTCCTTCTTGCTTCCCTTCCTTTTTCATTCTCCTTCCTGGTGGCGCAGTGGTTAGAAGGCAGTATTGCAAGCTAACTCTGCCCACTGCCAGGGGTTCGATCCTCACTGGCTCAAGGTTGACTCAGCCTTCCGTCCTTCCGAGGTGGGTAAAATGAGGACCCAGATTGTTGGGGGCAAGAGGCTGACTCTCTAAACCCCCCAGAGAAGGTTGTAAAGCACTGTGAAACGGTATATAGGTCTACGTGCTATTGCTAGTTTTGAGAAATAATTTGGATAATTTTGAGGAATAATTTGGACGTTAACTCGATGAAAAAGAGAGTATCAGGGACTCAGCTTCATTCTGGGCAATTTCTCTTCTAGCTCTCATCTAAAGCATGATTATAACATCATTACATTACTGTAATAATGGTTTAAAGAGAGCAAGAGGTTGCTACAGATGGAATCATCAGAGTCTCTATTTCAGCTGTGGTTACATTATCCAGTTAAATTATTTCTAGAATTAAACTCGGTTTTCGCCAGGATTATAGGGCCCACGCTTCGCAAAAATTGGACCGAAACCAAATTTGAAGCTCTGGCATTTTTGGTTTGAATGAAAGACCTTCTTTATACAACTTTGGCAAATGGTTTTTTTGGACAAGTTCTAACTGCTTCTGGGGGTCCTTGGCTTACAATGGGTTCGTTTAGGGACCGTTCCATTTTACAATGGCGCTAAGTGGACTGTTGTATAAGTCGAGGGCCAGCTGTATTACGGGAAACCGTCACCCGTGGCCCTCGGGATGGAAGACGGCTCCTGGATGTCTTTTGTCTAGTGTGTGTCCTTGTGTCTTGTGTGTTTTCTGCAGAACTGGTGGCCGAGGAAAACTTGATCGTGGATGCCAAGCTGTACGCTTACGCCCTGGCCCTGAGGCACGCCACGGACCAGCCTTTCCAGGTGCCCTTCATGAAGTTCTAGAATGCCACGCTCTAGAACTCCCAAGACCGAGAATTTTGCTCCAAATAACGTAAACCGAGCTGTTTGCTGCACAAAAAATTTTTACTTTTAATTCAACTTCACTGGAATCGTCGGTGGAAAAATAAAAATAAGTCTTTTTACCGTCTTGCGGTCTATATGGGTTCTTGAACTGCCGGATTGTTGCGTTGAGTAGTGTTCTGTGAATTCCTCTCGTTCACAGCCAGCGAAGTCTTTCGAGGGTGAATTTACAGAACTTATCTGGCTTGGAGAGCTACCAGGCCGATATCTTCGAAACCTGGCAAGGAGTCTCGGAGAGTCGGGAATTAATTGTCTCCTGCAAACTCCACTCCCCCTTCGCTCCTCTTTTATTCCCTGTGGGAGGGGCCATTCCACCGTCCATCTGTGGCCTTACTCCTGAGTCGACCCTTGTTCTTTAGCTGTTCCCTTCGTCTGGCCACTCTGCGCATGTGCACACTGAGAACAGGCTTCAGCTGTTCTTCTGCCTCACTGATGTCCGACTCCGAAGGCAACTGATAACTGTCAAACGGCCCTGGCCCCATCTCTGCCTCCGACGCAGAGTCCTCATTAGAGCCTTCTCCAGATTCCAGGACTAGCCCATATTCCTCCCCAATTTCCTCATTGTCTGAGTCTACCACCACCTCCGCTGGCGGGCCAGAACAAGTCGTTGGCAGCCAAGACTGCGGGTTGCGTCTTTTCTTGCCTTGGGCTTGGCCAACTCTTTATCATTAAAAGTGAAGTTCTTGGGACTTCATCCATGCTTGTCGTCTCCTTCCTGGAGAGTGCAGGGAAGAGGTCCCATCTTCCTTGGCTTGCCCATAAATGGTTGAGGGACCAACAGGCAGAACTTCCAGAGGTCTTGAGAGCTGCAGGTCATATGAGGCTGCCCGTAATTTTCTCCCTGCCTCTAGCAAGGAATTCTGGGAATTGTAGTCCACAAGTCTTCAAACTTGCCACGTTTCAGAAACCCTGGTGTGGTGGGCAATGGGTTGGTCTCCGAGGCTGAGGAGACCCTGGTTCCTCTTCAGCCATGGAAGTTCTCTGGAGGACTTTGGGCCAGTCCCTTTCCCAGCCTGGTCTACACCACAGGATTGCTCAGTGCAGGGGGAAAAACTGGAAGGAGGGGCCCTGTGTACAGGTAGTCCTCGACTTATGACCACAATTGACCCCAATATTTTTGTTGCCAACTGAGACAGTTACGTAAATTCCACCCCGTCTTACGACCTTATGTATGAAGAATTAACTCCAATTAAAAACCAGAAAAACATTCTACGTAGTGTTTTATCTTTGATTTGGTCAAAGATAATGTGGCAGTTCAAATCCCTAGTAAAGGTATCCTGAGTGAGCAGGGGATTGGACTAGATGACCTCCAAGGTCCCTTCCAACTCTGTTACTGTTAGCCTTCCTTGCCAGAGTTGTTCAGTGAATCACTGTCCTTGTTACTAACACAGTTGTTAAGCGAATCCGACTGCGGGGACGTTAAAAAACGGTTGAGTCACTTTTTTCAGTGTTGCTGTAACTTTGGTCACTAAACGAGCCATCGTTAAGTCGAGGATTCTGTGTACACGCCCCCTTTTTACTTCAAGGAGTTACAGGGAAGCCGTCTTACGAAGAAGACAACGACGACAACAACAAAAAAAGCAAGGATAAGTTTTTAATTAAATAACTTTTAATGTGTCATGTTTTACACGGGCTACAATGCTGCGAAGAAACACCAACGAAGGCTCTGTTTCTTGTCAACACAAAAGCCCCTCGAAGACCAACAACTTTGCTCAGCTGCGAGTTTGTTTTCATGGACTTTGAATAAAGAGACGCGAGTGACATTTCAAGCAGCTCAGGGTCTCTCTTCAACAGCTGAATCAGGAGGAGGAGGTGGGTGGGAGTCAGGGCCAGCATCCAGGCAACCTGAGAGCTCCGAGGGGGAAGAGGGAATGGAGCTCGCAGAGAGAGAGAGGCAGAGGCAGAGCCTGGGCCGTCCGTCAGCCCTCAGATGGAGAGTCAACAGCCCCCAGGACTGGAGGTGGCTGATGAGGAAGAGGAGGAACAGCTGGGTCCAGTGCCTAATGTGCAGAAGAAGGCAGAGGAGAGGAGAGCAGTGGAAATCTATGAGCCGGTCCTTGGGACGGAAGAGTCACCGCTGCTAGTGAAGCCCCACATTAGCTCTGGGGATAAAAGGCAGGGGGCGGAGATGAATAGATGTGGCAGACCACTACTCATCTCACGGACGGACGGATGGACTTGTTAGCCTGCGGTGAGAGAGAAACATTTCGCGCTCCTAATAAAGGAATAATTGATTTAATTTCAGAGGGTTTGTCGTGTTTGGGGAGCTGGGTCAGAACTGATGGGTCTCCGAAGGGGTCGGCAGAAACCTGAATTCTCTTCATTCAGGCTCTACCATCTTTTTACATTTCCGTGTGAGTGAATTCACAAAATGTGGCTGCCGACACAACCTCCCACCCTCGGCTTAAATTTCAGAGTCGGGTGGTGGTGGGGTGTTGAGATGTCTGCTCCAAAGAGGGGCTTAAATGGCACGGGAGGGGGGGGCGGGGTTGTGTTTTTCCTTCGAATATATATATAGAAAAGCAATTCATGATAAAATATAGATTTTTGAAGGAGGAAAGGGATCTTTTAAGCCGTTTGGAGCAACCCGGAACTCTTTGCAACGGGCGACAAGATATGCGTAGATTATGTTTGCACGCCCACCGAGTGTGTGGAAAAGTGCCACGAGACAGGCACGCCCGCTGCTTTTCCGTCGAGGGTTGGAGAGGAAAGAATTGTGTTTTCCAACGTTACAAGCCACACAAGAGAGAGATTTTTGGGATGATGATTATTCTGTTTTTAAATCAAGATAATGTAAACTTTGATTCTTTTAAGGCAGCCAGCTCTGAAGCTGTGCACAAGCCCATTTGTGAACAAATGGGGTGACTTGTTTCGAAAAGAAGGGGGGGAATAAAAAATAAATTAAAATGGGATTATTGGATTCGGGTGAGGTCCAATGACGTTTCCCCCCCTTTTGTCACAAGCCAGGTCAATGCCGGCCTGTTTAGAAAAACAAAGCCCCCACGCCACCAACTTCGGCTTGTTCTTTGACGAAGATCTCAAAGTATTGATAAATAATCGTGACCGCCAGTAGAATGCCGGTGCCGGAGCCGATGGCGCCTAGGAAATCAGCCAGGACCGAGAGCGCCCCGATACACAACCCACCGAAGGCAGCTGCCGTCGGGATGTACCTAAAGGGAAAAAAAGAGGAACAACATTCGTTTTAATTCAAATCTGCTCCCTTTTGTGTCGTGGTGCCTGCAATTCCTGACATTTCGTTTGGCAGGGAGAGGAAGAACTAGGTTAGAAAACCAGAGGTGGAATGTGAAGCAAGTTGCATTGGCGCCACATGTGCCTGAAAGTTCCAAATTCCCTAATGGTGTTTTGTTTTTATTTTTTGTATAAGGCTGGTCCTCGACTTATGACCGCAATAGAGCCCCAAATTTCTGCGGCAAAGTGAGGAGGAGGAGGAGGAGGAGGAGGAGGAGGAGGAGGAGGAGGAGGAGGAGGAGGAGGGGGACGGTGATTATAAATATAAATGTACGATTATGAAACAATCGATTGGGTAAAACGGGAAAGAAATTGAAAAGAAAGTATATATTATTAGAAAATCGGAGCTGCCCGGATACCAAATAAGGGAAATATTGCACAACAAAGGAGAAAGAAAGGAAAGAGGAGGAGAGGGAGAGAGGAGGAGAGGGAGAGAGAGGAATGGAAGAAAGGGGAAGGAGAGGAAGAAGGGATAGGGGACAAGAGCAGGAGAGGAGGTGAGAAAGGGGAGGAGTGGGGGAGAGGAAGGGGAAGTAGGGGAGGAGAGGAGGAGGAAGAAAGTAGAAGAGAGGAGAGAGGGAGGGGAAAGAAAGAAGAAGGTTTGTTGGGAAAAGAGGGGAAAGAGAGGGTAGCAACCCCAAGTGTAATTAAAATGTCTTCTTTTTATGCTTTCTTAGAAAAAAATATATAGATATATGATCAATTATGGATAAGAGAATGTACATTTACATTCAATATGTGTATAAGAAATAAAAATGAAAAACTTTTTTCAAAATAAAAAAAAAGCTCTCTGAGCTGGGTTCTTTCCTTGCAGACGTTTTATTACCAAACTAGGTAACATCATCAGTGCTGGAAGGGAGTGGGGTTTGCAGGGAGGAGGAGGAGGACTTGGTTGTTTTCTTGCAGACGTTTCATGACCCAACTTTGTTACATTATCAATGCTAGTGACTTTCTTCGGAGAAAAGCACCCGGCTGAGGGAGCACCAAGGACCCCCTCCTCAAATTGAACTCATTTCGGATTGCCTTACCGGTTTAATTCGTGAACCATGGATGTCTCTCGGTGGCCCCTCATGACCATTTGCTGCTCTTTCAGTTGCTTGGCGACCTGCAAAAAAATAAATAAAAATAAAATAAATGCCAGGGTGTCAAAGGGAGGATGCCAGGCTTGGCGTCCTCGAGGGAGAATCTGGGGAGCAGGTGCAGTTGGGGGGGCTGGGGGGGCGTAGGAGGAGGGAGGGTGGAGGGAGAGAGAGAAAACCACCTACGTCTTTGGCAGAAGATCCGGACACTTCGATCCACGTCTTGGAGAAAAAGGCACAAGAGCCCAACATAAATATGATGTACACGATCACGTGGACCGGATCCTCGAAGATGGCCCCCATGGATTCCGGGGGGGAGAGGTAATAGCAGAGACCCCCCACCGGATAGGAGCGCGCTGGGCCGCCCCCGCTAACGTCCTGGGAAGGAAGGAGAGCGTGGGAAAACGTCATTTTCATGTAGACCCCCCCCCCAAGTCAAATGTTTCTGCTTTGAAGGGGCTACAGGTAGTCCTCGGCTTACGACCGCAATGGAGCCCAAAAAGTTTGCGTTGCTAAGCGAGGCACTTCTTGAGCTTTGCCCCGTTTCACGAAACCTTTTTTGACACAGTTGTTAAAAAGTGAATCAGGCGGTCGTTAAGCAAAGGTCATTCCTGCATAGTGACCCCGGAACGCTACGATCGTCATAAATGTGAGTCAGTTGCCAAGTGTCTGAATTTTGATCACGTGCCTGGGGGGGGGACGCTGCCGAGGTCGTAAGTGTGGAAAACGGTCGCAAGTCTCCTTTTTCAGTGTCGTAACTTGGAGCGGCCGCTAAACAAATAGCTGCAAGCCGACTTGCACTTCATTTAGCGACCGTTCCAAGTTACGACGGCACTGAAAAAAGTGACCTATGACCGTTTTTCACACTTACGACCGTTACAGCATTGCCCATGCTCACGCCATTAAAATTCGGACGCTTGGCAACTGACTCGTATTGGTGACAGTCGCCGTGTCCTGGGATCACGGGATCCCCTTTTCCGACCGTCTGACGAGTCAAGTCAAGGGGGAAAGCTGGATTCACTTAACAACCGTGTTACTAACCCAACAACCGCAGTGACTCACTTAACAACAGGGGCAAGAAAAGCCCTATAAAACTCACTTCACCGATGTCTCGCTTAGCGACGGAAACCTGGGGCCCGATTGCGGCTGTTAAGCCGAGGACTGAAGCCTGCGTTGTAGGAAGAACTGGCTACTCACCGCCCACTGGCCGAGTAAATTGACTAGGAAGTTGCCGCTGAAGCGCACGGAGAGCATCTGGGAAATGACGTAGAGGTTGGAGACTAAGGCGGACTGGAGGATGATGGGGATGTTGGACGTATAAAAGAGCTTGATGGGGTAGCTGCTGTACTGACCACGGTAGCGGGCAGACTTGATCGGGAGATCAACTCGGAATCCCTGCGGGGGGGGGGGGGGGGGGAGAAGAGGAGGAAAAAGGGATCAAAGCTGGCCAAGTGGATCTCTTGTTTCGAAGCCGCAGAAACCGAGAAGGTCTTTGGACCGCTTGATTTCTTCTCCTGCGGGACGGAGCCCGGGAAGATCCTGCAACTAAGCTGCAAACTTTACATTAAACCCTTGCAAACTAGAAACCAGGATTAACCGCCCCCCCCCCAAAAAAAAAAAAAAAAACAGATCTGAAATCTTGAGTAAAAGTCTGTAAGAGATTCTCCGTCTTCCAGGTCACGGATGTCCCAAAGGTGCTTTTTTGCAAGAGGCAAGTGGATTTTCTGGTTTTTTCTTTGAAGACGTTTCGCTTCTCATCCCAGAAGCTTCTTCAGCTCTGACAGAATAGTGGGCAATGGAAGGATTGATACTCCTTGCAGACAGAACTGGTCATTTGCATCCTTTCAGAGACCCAAATTGCAGACCTTCTAAAAGGATGCAGATGACCAGTTCTGTCTGCAAGGAACATCAATCCTTCCATTCCCCACCATGGAGGAGGAGGACTGTGGGATCCTTGGTACTCTCCGATTTGAGCTGTTTCCTTGCAGATATTTCATAACCCAGCTATATAACATCATCAGTGCTAGAAGGAAGTGGAGTTGGGGAGGAGGAGGAGGAGGAGGAATGTGGGATCCTTGGTGCTCTCTGAGGTGGGTTGTTTCCTTGCAAGGCATTTCATGACCCAACTAGGTAACATCATCAGTGCTCAGCAACCAAGCTCAGAAAGCACCAAGCGCTCCACAAAGCTAAAATTAGAATTTTCCGATTAGAAAATTAGAATTGTAAATCGACCAACTCTAGCTAGGGGTGTGAATTTAGGACCCTCTCTCCAAGCCTGACCCTTTCATTTCTACTTCCGAGAAAATCTAGAACGGCACCCTCTGAGTTTAGGCCCAGCCGAAATGTTTCATCGCACTTCCTCCTGTCCTTAACACAACATTTGTTTTGCCCCCCCCCCAAACAGATGTTCCTTACCTGAAAATATATGACTACGGCAAACACAAAGACGGTTGCGATCAGATTCATGAGATTTGGCAAGTTCTGGCGGTAAAAGGCTTCCCGCAGAGCGCGGACTTTGTCGGTGCGCGTGGCCAAGAGGTGGAACAAGGCAATGACGGCGCCCTCGAATTCCGTACCTGGATGGAGCCCCCCCCCAAAAAAACCCAACACAAATCAGGCATGGCAACAAACTCTGGCGTACGAACACCGCAAAGACAGCCGAAGGGAACTCATGCAGAATTCGAGAAAGAAAAAAACAAAACAAAATGGGAATTGCAGGCCGTCCTCGACTTACGACAGCTCGCTTAGTGACCACTCGAAGTTACGATGGCATCGGGGAGGGAGGGAAAGGGGGACTTAGAGCCGTTTTTCACACCGACGATCGCCGTTGCAGCGTCCCCGTGGCCAGGGGATCGAAATTCAGGCGCTTGGCAACTGACTCATACTTATGACAAATCCCGGGGGGTCACGTGATCCCACTTTTGCGACTTTTGGATCGGCAAAATAATTGGGGAAGCCGGATTCACTGAACGACCTTTAAGAGCTGCAGCGACTCATTTAACAGCCGTGGCGAGGAAGGTCGTAAAAATGGGGCAAAGCTCACTTAACAAACGCCTCACTCAGCGGCGGCAATTTTGAGCTCCGTTGTGGTCGTAAGTCGAGGATTACCTACAGCGGGATGCTGTAATTATTGAATGACAACAGACTTGGGTAAGTTTAAAATGAAGTGTGCTTAAAGTCTTACAGGAACTCGCTTTTTTCGAGACTCACCAAGCCAAGTTTCATGCAAACCCAGTGCTCTTTTTCTAGTGAATAAACGAGGCTCAACATGCATGCAAATTCTCCCAGGACATGTGGACAAATTCTCACGAACACCAGCGCCGAGAAACGGACGTGGGGTATGAAGGCAGGTCTTCCAGAATATTCCTTTGGGGATGCCCTAACTCGGTTCCCCGCTTCCTCAGCAGCATCAAGAGGCATCCCCTATTCTAACACCCCTCTCTGTATTACTCCGTGACATATTACTTGTGCAACGGTCTGTGCGAATATCCTTGAGACTGAGGAGGAGGAGGAGGAGGAAGAGGAAGAGCTGCAGGGAGGGCAAAGGGCAGATAAAGGACATCTCGGCCCTTGGAAGGAACCGGGGATGGACGGGTGGAAAGCACGACAGAAGGGACCCTTCTCCCTGGTTCCCTGGAAAGGACAGGTGATGGGGAAGAAGAGATGGATTTTCAGCTTTCAAGGATTTCAGCTTTCCAGGATTTCAGCTTTCCAGGATTTCAGCTCAGAAAGAGAGCAGAGAAGAGCAACAAAGGTGATTAGGGGATTGGAGGCTAAAACATATGAAGAACGCTTGCAGGAACTGGGTACGTCTACTTTGATGAAAAGAAGGACTAGGGGGGACATGATAGCAGTCTTCCAATATCTCAGGAGCTGCCCCAAAGAAGAGGGAGTCAAGCTATTCTCCAAAGCACCTGAAGGCAGGACAAAAAGCAACGGATGGAAACTCATCAAGGAGAGAAGCAACCTAGAACGAAGGAGAAATTTCCTGACCGGGAGGACAATTAATCAGTGGAACAGCTTGCCACCAGAAGTTGTGGTTGCTCCATCACTGGAGGCTTTCAAGAAGAAACTGGACAACCATTTGTCTGAAACGGTAACAGGGTTTCCTGCCTAAGTAGGGGGTTGGACTAGAAGACCTCCAAGGTCCCTTCCACCTCAGTTATTCTGTTCAGATTTGTGGACTTTACAATACACAGTGTTAACACTCGGGCTTTTGTTTTCTTATCTGGACTACCTCAAAGAGCTGACAATAGGAGCCTGGATAGCTCAACAGACTAAAAGCCTGTTATTAACATTCAGCTGTCTGCAATTATTGCATGTTCGAATCTTGCCAGGCTCAAGGTTGACTCAGCCTTCCATCCTTTCTAAGGTGGGTAAATTGAGGACCCAGATTGTGGGGGGAATAAGCTGACTTTGTATAAATATACAAAAGTATGAAGGCTATTGCTTAACGCATTGTAAGCCGCCCTGAGTCTCCGGAGAAGGGCGGCGTATAAATCTAATTTTAAATTTTTTTTAAAAAAAATAGTTCTGGAACATTTGACATAATAAAGCAAGAGTGGTGTGGTGGCCTAGAGGTGGAGTTCTCGCCTCACAATCAGGAGGCTGTGAGTTCGATCCTATGTAGAGGCAGATATTTCTCTCTATGGGCACAATGAGAATATATCTTGCTGAATGAAACTCCGTACTGGTGACAGGAAGGGCATCCGGCCATTAAAAACGCTCTGCTAGCTCCATTCAGTTGCCCAGACTCCATCCCGCAAGGGATTACGCGGTGGTTAAAAGAGGATGATGATCTGATATCATAAAGCAAAGGGTGTTTCCGTTCTGTTAAGAACCACGATGACAAAAACGCACCAGCTGCCAGAAGAAAAACACAAGAAGAGAAACGCAGAGGGAAGCAGAAAAGAATAAAGAGCGTGGCACAGTAGAAGCAACAATAGGAAATAAATTATAAATGAAAGAAAGAGAAAGTCTCCGACAGAGAAAGAAAGAATCCAGAGAATTTGGACAACGTAGCTTATTCTGAAGTTTGTAAGGGAGCTTCAATTGACCAATTTATGGCCAATTAGAACCAGGTCTGCAGCTCTGGATTTTAAAAAAATAATCTTAATTTTGCAGCCCAATTCTTCAGCTACCTTAAATCAAGCCGATGTTTCTATACAGGTAGTCCACAACTTAACATCGTTTGCTTAGTGACTGCTCAAACTTACAAAAAGTGACTCACACTTACGACCGTGGAGGCATCCCCAGGGTAAAAATTCAGAATTTTAGCAACCTGACTCCTACTTATGACCGTTGCAGTGTCCTGGGGTCGTGTGATCACCTTGTGGCCTTCCGACCAGCAAAATCAACAAAGAAGAGATTCACTTAACAACTGTGGGACTCACTTTATAGCTGCAGGGATTTGCCTAAACACTTCAGTGAGAAAGATCGTAAAACGGGGTGGGGTGCAAAGCTCACTTAACAACCGTCCCGCTTAGCGACAGAAACATTGGGCTCAAAAACGGTCGTTAGGTCGAGGACTGCCTGTACTGTGAAGGTTGCAGGCACGCTCTGGGATCATTCATCTAGAGGACGCGTTTTGGTGGTTGTGATCGTGGTGAAGGCAAGATCTGGTCCACTGTGCCACGGAAATTTCCTTCTGGGATAAAGGCCACGTGACCAAGAGACTGGCAGCTAATTTAAGGAGCGTTTCTAGATTTCGCATCTGGATTCCCCAGGAATTCTAGAGAGCGAGACCTGATTTAAGTAGTTTTCCAAAATTTCGTGGTCCACACCACCCTTAGCATTTCAGTAAGGGGTTTTTTTTTTTTTCATGACACTCCTAGGTTTGTAGTTCATGCAGTGTCGGACGGAGGTTGAGAATCACGGGTTATTTTGTGGCACCTCCCTGTGAATTCACTCTGGTACCCCAAAGTTTGGGAAAGTTTCTGGAATGGGGAAGCCTCCTAGACCCACCTTGTTGAGAAAAAAAAAATCCCTTGCTACCTTCTGCCCAGGCGCGAGGGAAAAATGGCCAACGTAAACTCCAGATTCCAGTCTTTTCTTTTCTTTTCTTTTTTTTTTTTGCAAGACAGAGTGATCTAGATCAGGGTTTTCCAAACTTTTCCAGGCTGTGGAGCTTGGTTGAAGAAAAACAAAAATCCCGGCACTCCTGATTCAAGAGGCAAAAATTTAAGGATGGAAAATGGGTTATGTCTGAGTGAATTTGGTTTGTGTGTGTGAACGGGGGAGGGTTGGCCTTACCTTCTCAGGGAATCCGTATGTTCTGCTGGAAGTGTAGGGTCTTCTAGAACCCACTTTATGGAGTCTCCTAGAACATAGTCTGTAGGATTCTCTAAACATAGTTTGTAGGGTCCCCTAGAACATAGTTTGTAGGGCCATCCAGAACACAGTCCGTAGGATTCTCTAAACATAGTTTGTAGGGTCCCCTAGAACATAGTTTGTAGGGTCATCCAGAACCCAGTTTGCAGGGTTCTCTAAACTCAGTTTGTAGAGTCCCCTAGAACATAAGTTTGTAGGGTCATCTAGAACCCGGTTTGTAGGGTTCTCTAAAGGGTTTGTAGGGTCATCTAGAACATAATTTTGTAGATCCTCTAAATGCAGTTTGTAGGCTCTCCTAGAACTCTGTAGGGTTATCTAGAACAGAGTTGGTAGGGTCTCTAAATGCGGTGTGTAGGATCCCTTAGAACGGAGTGTGTAGGGTCCTCTAGAACGCAGTTTGAAAACCCCCCATCTAGAGCCGCCTCTCGTGTCCGGTTCTAGGCTGCTCCCCCCGCAAGAGGTGTCTGACAAAGCATGCAACCGACCGAGGCATCAGCCGTGAGGAAAAAGTACTGTACCTCTGCCCGTGTTAATGGTGGTGGGGCTAAAGGCCTTCCAGACAATCGTTTCACAGATGTTGGTGGCAATGAAGAGGGAAATGCCGGATCCCAAGCCATAGCCTTTCTGCAGAAGCTCATCGAGCAGCAGGACTATCAAGCCAGCAACAAACAACTGTGGAGGGGGGGGGGGGAATTCCAAAAGGTCCATAACTCTGTGCCCCCCCAAAAAAACCCTCCCACTTTGCTCAGAAGTAAAGCACCTTCGCCCTCTGGGCTACCACAGCCTGAGTTAGGCTAAGGACTGAGAAAAGCCAAATCTTGACTCGTATTAAAACACAGGTAGTCCTCGACTTACAACAGTTCATTTAGTGACCGTCCGAAGTTACAACGGGACTCGGGACCGATTTTCACACTTATGACCTTTGTGGCATCCCCCAGGATCAAAATTCAGATGCTTAGGATCATTGCTACGATCGGCTCCCCATAATTGGAGCTCAAACGAACACTGAGCACATTTTTTTTTTTTTGCGAAGGATGCAACTGAGTTTTAGATCTGATAAAGATGAAATATTACAGAAGGGAATATCTGTAGCTCAGGTGGAACTCTGGGGTTCTTGGGGTGCTCTCTGGGCTGGGTGGTTTTCTTGCAGACATTTCATGGCCCAACTAGGTAACCTCATCAGTGCTAGAAAGGAGAGGGGAGTGTTGAGGAGGATTGCTGTGCCTCAAGGTCATGTAATCACCTTTTACGACCTTCTGACAAGCAGTGGGGAAGCCAGATTCGCTTAACAACCGGGTTGCTCACTTAACAACTGTGGTCGTAAAATGGGGCAAACCCCACTGAACACGCGTCTCACTTAACAACGGAAATTTTGGGCTCAATTGTGGTCCTAAGTCGAGGACTGCCTGCATTTCATTTGGCTAAGATTGATTAGACACCCAAGGAATCTGCCTCTTGGCTTATGGCCACAGGCAAAAGGTAGCAGTACAGAATTTGTCACTTTTTAAACTTTATTTATTTTTCCATTTCCCGGCCTTTCCTATATTTCCTATTCAAAGGTTAATCTCATCGGGCTTGGCTTCTGAGCAGTGGGCCAGGTACCGTCAGCCTGAACTCTGTGAAACTTTGATTATGGAAACCAAGTTTTGTTAATTCTAGAAGTTCCTTGGGAAAATAATAATTCTTGGGGTTGGCAAAAGGTGGAGATCTAATCCTAACCCTTCGGTAGCGCATAATAAATTGTAAAATATAGCACTATTTTACACTTAAGGAGACCTATAACACAAAATTCTGATGTATTTCTAGGTTGGGTGTACACAAAGTTTAGGTTACTTTGAATTTTTTTTTTTTAATGCCGCTGGTCTTTCGGCTGGTACCTTGCAAAGGACGGATAAAATTAATTTTATTTGGCCTTGAGGGAGGCAAATCCCCTTCATTAATTTGAAATATCGACATTTTCCTTCTGTTATAACTGAAATTCACAAATCGGCCATCGTGTTTAAGGATTTCAGAGAAGACTCGAGCAAGATTTACAACCGTACAACTCTGTTAAATCAAATTCATCCAGGATACGTAATGCCTATTTTTTAAACGATCCGGAAAAAATTAAACTTACTTGCCTAGAAAGTATTTTGCAGAGCAATTAAAAAAAAGCATCATTCGTGGGCCTTACAAAAAGGTGAGCAAAGTTTTTAACCTGTATTTTAACCTTCCTTCCTTCTTTCATTTCAGCCTCATGAACAAGTGACAATTGATTTGAGCACTTTATTATTTTAAGGATTAAAAGATAAAAATTAAGCATCCCAAAGCTTTTTTTAAAAACTCAATATATTCAGAAAAGAAGAAACGTTAGATCGGAGGTAGACACGACACATGCATTTTCTGGAGCTGCTATCGGTGGCAGAGAACTAAATTGAAATTATTTTACTACTTGGAAACATGACTTGGAACTAAATTGAAATTAATTTACTATTTGGAAACATGACTGGTTAGAGAAGACAATACAATTTAAAAATGGTGCCGTCCAGAGTTTGGGATATACAGGTAGTCCTTGATTTACGTTTCATTTAGTGACTGTTTGAAGTTACAACGGTACTGAAAAAAGTGACTTTAGGACCATTTCTCACACTTATGACCGTTGCAGCATCCCCATATTCACATGATCGAAATTCGGACGCTTGGTAACCGGTTCATAATTATGACGGTCGCAGTGTCCCGAGGTCACGTGATTCCCCCTTTTGCAACCTTCTGACGAGCAGCATCAACGGGGAAGCAAGATTCATTTAACGACCATCGGACTAACTTAAGAACTGTGAGGATTCAGGTAACAAACGTGGAGAGGAAAGTCGCAAAATGGGGCAAAAAGTCACTTAAGAGACATTTCACTTAGCGACAGAAATTTTGGGTTCGATTGTGGTCGTAACTCGAGGACTACCTGTACGTAATCTTGCCGTTTTCGAATCGTCCCGCCTTGGTGTGTTTGGCATTAAAACCCTCCTGGCTTCTTTGCCCCACAGATTCATCGGAAGCTACGCAAACATCTTAAGAAGGGACCGCGATAAAAGAATTGTGTTATGGAAGGACGTACCTGGATTATAATCAGAAGGCAGATTCCGGCCCCCATCTCGGAAGGATCCCCGTACATCCCCGTCATGACGTACACGATGGCCTGGCCAATAGTGATAATCATTCCGAACACTGGAAAAAGAAAACAAACAATTGTGTACTTACAGAAGAGAGTATTGGTAGCGCAGGATTGGATCATGGGGTCCTAGATTCAGTGGATTTCTTGCAGACGTTTCATGACCCAACTAGGTAACATCATCAGTGCTAGATGTGGAGTGGAGGAGCAGCTGGAGGAGGAGGACTGTGGGGTCCTTGGTGCTCTCTTAGCTTTGTGGCTTTCTTGCAGACGTTTTATTACCCAACTAGGTAGCATCATCAGTGTTAGAAAGGAGTGGTGTTATATCGTATAAAAATAGAGAGCAAACCCTATTCCCTTCTAGCACTGATGACGTTACCTAGTTGGGTCATGAAACGTCTGCAAGAAAACCACCAGGCTCAGAGAGCACCAGGCATGCCACAATGATTCCCCCTTGTTACAAAAACACAGGCTGAAGTAGTTAATTTGCTGCATTTGCTAAGGAAAAAAAAGAAAAGGGCCTTGGTGGTACAGTGGTCTAAGCACCCTGTTATTAACACAGCTGCCTGCAATTTCTGCAGGTTCGAATCTTACCGGGCTCAAGGTTGACTCAGCCTTCCATCCTTTCTAAGGTAGGTAAAATGAGGACCCGGTTTGTGGGGGCAATAAGCTGACTTTGTATAAATATACAAAAGGATGAAGGCTATTGCTTAGCGCATTGTAAGCTGCCCTGAGTCTCCGGAGAAGGGCGGCATATAAATCAAATTAAAAAGATTTTTTTAAAAAAAAGAAAAAAGGAAGGTTTCATCCGGGGACCCGAAAAGTAATACTCACACTTCTGAGCGCCGTTAAACAGGGCTCGGTCCTTCGGCGTATCACCCACTTCAATGATTTTGGCTCCAGCCAGGAGCTGCATAATGAGGCCGGAAGTCACGATGGGGGAGATGCCCAACTCCATTAAAGTGCCTGCAGAAGAAGGGATGGAAGGAAGAGAAACAAGGAAATGGATCTTGAGTGGTGGGGTTCTGCATGGAAAAATCCTTAATTATGTCCTTCAATATCCCAAAGGAGCCAATTCGTGGTGTCTCTTTCCAATGAAGCTATCTCTACATCCATGTTTCTCAACCTTGGTAATGTTAAGAGGGATGGACTTCAAGTCCCAGAATTCCCCAGCCTGGGGAATTCTGGGAGTTGAAGTCCATCCCTTTTAACGTCAGGCAGGAAACCCGATACCATTTCAGACACGATTGTCCAGTCTCAAAATAATAATAATAATAATCACCTTTATTGTCACTGCACAACTTACCATATTTTTCGACATATAAGATGCACCTTTTTCCTCCCTAAAAGAGAGTGAAAATTTGGGTGCGTCTTATACACCGAATGTAGCCCTTCCTACCCACTGGCCCCCACCCTTTGGCCTCTGCCTCCCAGCAATTTACCTCTTTGCAGCAAGCAGCAAGAAGGAACAGCCCATTTCAGCTTCAGCACAGCCTAATTAGCACAAGTTGATTGACCCTTGGATCTGCCGACTCTCAGCTGTTTCAGGCTGCAGGCATTGTCTATTACTGCGTGGGTCTCTGCTGCTTGCTGCAAGGAGGTAAATTGCTGGGAGCAGATTTTTTTTCCTTGTGCTAATCAAGCTGTGCTGAAAACGAAAATGAAAGTAAAGCAGGCTGTTTGCTGCAAGGAGGCAAAATTGCTGGGAGGCAGAGGCAGATTTCTTTTTTCTTGTTTTCCTCACCAAAAAAGGTAGGTGCGTCTTATACTCCGAAAAATATGGTGTGTACAATGAGATTGGTGGAGCTCCCTCAGTGCCCACCCCCAACACAATACAACTCAAAGAAACAGAAAATCCCCAACCCAATAAATCATATTAACAATCACCCAGTCCTATTACACCAGTGTGAATACGTTACACGTTGCGCCTGTCCCCCCTAGTCCTTCCTTTCATTAAACTAGACATACCCTAGATGTAGAGTGAAGCCCACCAACCTCTGTTTGACGCAAGGATGACTCTCATCCAGTAGAAGGGATCCGCAGAATCCGAGGACATTATTCCAAATAATGGTATCTACAGGAGTCATATCAATATCAAGCATGAATAAAAACAGAAGACAAAGGTGATTTTTGACAAAGGCGCTTACAAACACTGAATCGTTTTAGACAAAAAAAGTCCACACCATTTTTTGATGGGAGATTCTTCAGGGATGTGTAACAGTCAATGCAGGTATTCCTCGACTTACGACCCCAAAGGAGCTCAGAATTTCAGTCGTAAGTCACTGTGATCGTATGCTGCGACACAACGTGACTGGACTCAATGTTATGACCGCTTTCACAGCAGTTGTTATGCAAATCACACGGTGGTTAAGCAAATCCCGTGGTCGTGAAAAAAACAGATAAGATTCTTCTGAATGGACTTTTCTTTTGCTGGAAATTGTAATTTTTAACTGTCCTTAAGCAAACTGGTTGTAAATTGAGGAGTACCTGTATTTCATCTCCTTTCATGGTTCACACGGTATCTGACAACCTCTTGAAAACAGGAGTGTTTGACATGCTATAATGTACTAAGAACCTCCGGAGCAGAGACAGTTAATATTCTAAAACACTCCGAGATTTTTAAAGCCCTGCATTACTTTGGAATCAATGCAATAAACAATGCAATACATCCTAATTTTCTTCTTTTTTTCAAGTTAGCTTTCATTACGACTCCATTAGCATTTCAACGCAACTTGCAAAAATACATCAGCGACAGCAGAGAAGAAATACAGAATGCAAAACTAATGGAAGGTTCTTTAACCTTAAAGCACTAAGTCATCCTAAACGGGAGTAAGATGCAATAAGCAATTCATTTAGGCCAGGGGTGAAATCCAGCAGGTTCTGGAGAACTGATAGCGGAATTTTATTTTTATTAAGAATTTTTTTTTATTTTAAAACAAAAAAAAACATAAAACTATCATCATTCCAAACAATTACAGACAGTGAGTCAAACGGTTCGTATTCTCTTGTGCATAAATCCATTTCTAAAATACCAATTTATAACAAAAACTTCTATCTTTTATTAAAAAAACCCATCAAATATTTAATCTTTATATCAACCCCATATTTCATACTTCAATTCCATGATTTATTATCTATCCATTGATAAAACAAATCCCATATCAAATAATATTGTTTATCTTCCTGTTCTCTAATTTCAAATGTCAATTTACTCATTTCAGCACATTCCATGATTTTCTTAGTAATCTCATCATCTGTAGGTAACTTCTCTCCTTTCCAATTTTTAGCAAATACGATTCTAGTCGCTGTTAAAACATTCACAATTAAATATTGCAATTCTCTGTTAAATGTTTCTGGTAAAATCCCCAATAAAAATATCTCTGGTTTAAAGTCAATATGTTTCTTTGTCATTTTTTCCAACCACATGTGTATCTATCATCTATCTATCTATCTATCTATCTATCTATCTATCTATCTATCTATCTATCTATCTATCTATCTTTCTTTCTTTCTTTCTTTCTTTCTTTCTTTCTTTCTTTCTTTCTTTCTTTATTTATTTATTTTATTGGATTTCTATACCGCCCTACTCCCGAAGGACTCAGGGCGGTGAACAGCCACAGAATAAAACACATAAATACAAAAATTTAAAACAGAATAAAAACGAATTAAATAATTTGGCTGAACAAATTTAAAATACCCCATAATTTAAAAACAAATTAAAATTTACATTCAAAAGGGGGAGAAGATTTAGTCCAATATCTTTTAGGTAGCGGAAATTTTGAGCAGTTCGGAGAAATGGCAATTGCCACCTCTAGCTGGCCCCAGAGTGGGGTGAGAATGGAGATTTTGCAATATCCTTCCCCCAGGAGTGGGGAGGGAATGGGGATTTTGCAGTATCCTTCCTGTCACGCCTGCCACGCCACGCCCACCAAGCCACACCCATAGAACCAATAGTAAAAAAAAAAAATTTGGATTTCACCACTGATTTAGCCTCTCTGGTTGGCATATACCGATAAAATAAAACCGTGAAATGCAACTAAATAATCCAAATGATTTCTCCTAATCCTCAATTCCCCATGACAAAAGTCAATTGACTGTCAAGCCTTATGAAGAATCCAAATGGCCCAAATCTCCTGGACCCATTTATGCCCTTTTCTGGTTCTTTCTCAGCATGCTGATATATATAGATAGTCCCCGACTTACAACAGTCCACTTAGTGACAGTTTTGAAGTTATGACGGCACCAGAAAAAGTGACTTACGACCGTTTTTTCAAAGTTACGACCTTTTGCAGTATCCCCATGGTCACGGGATCAAAATCCGGACTCTTGGCAACCTGCTTCATATTTATGACGGTTTCAGGGTCCCGGGGACACCTTCTGACAAGCAAAAGTCAATGGGGGGGGGGGAAAGCTGGATTCACTTAACGACTGGCTGACTAACTTATCAATTGCAGGGATTCGCTTAGCAACAGTGGCGAGAAAGGTCATAAGAGGGGCAAAGCTCACTTCGCAAATGGCCCGCTTGATGACAGAAATTTTGGGCTGAATTGTGGTCGTAAGTCGAGGACTACCCGCATGAATGCCAAAGGGCTTGCGCAGCAAAACGTACAACCTCCAGCCCTATTGATTATCTAGGAACCTCAGGCAGACCGTAGGCTGGTCTGATAGAAGGTGAACATATAAAGAACTGTTCTGCCTCAGCTACGGACCCCAAAGAACGCAGCACACACAAACTCTATACACAGCTTATTTTACTCAAATAACTCAGTCTTTATCAACCAAAGGCTGTTGATAAACTGTCTTAACAGCCTGCAAGAATTCTGAGATAAGGTCATCACAGTCTTACTAGAGTTGGCAGAAAACCCAGAAACAATTTTGCAGAGAATCCAGACGCAAAGGAGATTGAACTAAAGTTGTTCCCTACAACTTGCTGCAATTGGCGTTCCTCCTTAAATAGGCTAAGGGAGTGGCCAATTAGCCCCAAGCCTTTCTCTCGAGGATACCTCCTCCTGAGGAGCCACTCCTGCCTTTTGGCAGCTCTGCGCGCCCGTGCATCGAGAAGAGGCTCCTCCTCTTCTTCCTCTTCACTTAAGGGAGCTTCTGGGGGTTCTGAAGGCCCTGGCTGAATCCCCGCCTCTGGCACCACATCTTCTCCAGCCTCCTCACTGTCCGACTCGAGCGCCAACTGCACAGGCTGCTGGCGCAGCACCACACCAGCCTCCTCATCGGAATCAGCTACAATCTGCACAAGCCGCTGACGGGCCACAACAAGAACCTTTGGCCTATATTGAGGTCACTTCTTACCTGGCAGCATACTAGAAAAATGAAGAGGGTGATAGCTGTCCATAAAACTTTCTCTCTGAACTGAATCTGTAAAGCACAACATAAGAAAATCAAGTTAACCAACAGCGATTGTTTAGGATAGCAAGACGGAAAAAAAAAGAACCACAACTCCAGGTCTGTAGAGATTCTCGGCCATCCAGGTCATGGATGTCCCAAAGGTCAAAGGTTTTTTTTCAGGAGGCAACTGGACTTTCTTTTTTTCCTATGAAGACGTTTTGCTTCTCATCCAAGAAGCTTCTTCAGCTCTGACTGGATGGAGGGGAATGGAAGGATTGATACTCCTTGCAGACAGCTGGTCATTTGCATCCTTTTAGAGGGTCGTTGAGGGCACCTGGGGATTTATTCTGTGCCATCAGATAAATGACCATGTCATCATTTTGGACGGAGAAGACAGCTGGTTTCAAAGAGGGGTCCAAGAGGCCATCTATGTCCAAATTGAACAGCCTTCTCTCAACAGAGGGGGAGGGATACCACATCATCTATGTTAAGAAATTGTTATTGCCCAACTGGTTGATCAGGAAATATATAAACCAACATTGTGTGTTTGTAGCTAAAAAGTATTATGTAGCTTTAAAAACTGTGTTGCATCATCCTGCATCCTGATTGGCTGAGCTCTGTAGCCAATGTACTTAAGGAGAGCTGAATTATGGTTTGTGTGGACACTACACCATTTTACCTGCTGATATGCTGTAACTCTATATTTGATCTCTCTGCATGATCATTGCTTGATCATGGCTATTTATTGTTTTTATAATATTTATTGAACTGTGTTCCTGAATGAAACTAAAGAAAATCTGTTTTATTGTATTTTTCTACAACTGGTAAGAACACTTTATATTTGGAAAATATCCCTGGACCGATCTTTATCTCACTTTATTATGTGTATGACTTGGAATGTTTTGGACTATGATTTTGCTTTTTCCCTAAAAGTAAAATATTATCAAAACCGGGTTTGTTTGTATGTGGACTGTTATTATCCACAATCATTCTCAGTCGCTTTCGTGCGTAAACTCAAAGGCTACTCTGCTCAATAACCCACATCGGTTATGAGACAAGAATATCCTTAACAATCTATCTCCTGTCTATAACATAGTCCTTTCAGCAGTTCCAAGGCGGCCCCACATCCATTTGCACCGCTCAAGTGACCCTGGGGATACAGACAAACCTCAACGACTCTCTAAAAGGATGCAAATGACCAGTTCTGTCTGCAGGGAGTATAAAAAACCTTCCATTCCCCACCTTCACCTTTCATTCCCCACCTTCACAAGGTGAAGCAGCTTTTATACTCCTTGCAGATAGCTGATCATTTGCCTTCTTTTAGAGACCCAAACTGCAGACCCTCTAAAAGGATGCAAATGACCAGCTCTCTTCAAGGAATAGCAATCCTTCCCTTCCCCACCATCTAGAGCTGAAGAAGCTTCTGGGATGAGAAGTGAAACGTCTTCAAAAAGAAAACCCAGAAAGTCCAATTGCCTCTTGAAAAAAACACCCCAGGTTATAATATTCATAAAACGAACTTGTACTTAATTATACGGAATTATCAGATAAAGTATAGCTAGCAAGTAGGTTCAACGAGTAAGCCCAATGATGGGTTGGGACTTTTGGTGGGGGGGGACAACCGTGTTGTGCTAGTTGAATCGCTTTTATACTTTCTGTTAAGGAATTCGCAGAGTAACCCTTGAGTAGCAAGGGTGTGCACATGAAAGCGATTGAGAGTAGTTACGAATAAACACAGCCAACACAGAGATACACTGAGTTGTGTTTACTTTCAGGAAATAGTAAGGCACAGTCCAATAAACAGTCCAGGTCATACACATATAAAGCAGGAGATAGCCAAAACGACAGTCCAGGGATAATCCAATAACAAAGTCTTCTTACCAGTCGTCTTAGTCATTCACATTAAACAGTTCTTCTGGATTTGCAAACAGAGATATCAGAGAGCAAGAACAGCAAAGAGAAACAAACCATGTTTCAGGCTCCCTCTTAAGGAGATTGGCTACAGAGCTAACCAATCAGGACAGAGTAAGATGCAATACAGCAGTCTTAAAGCTATATCGAGGGTTTATATATTGCCAACCCAACAAAGTAGGTAATAATAATTTCCTAACACTTTCACAAGTACACAGAGTCAAAAGGAAGAACTGATAGAAAAGAACATTTGTA
This sequence comes from Pantherophis vulpinus, assembly GCA_037215915.1. Classification (NCBI taxonomy): domain Eukaryota; kingdom Metazoa; phylum Chordata; class Lepidosauria; order Squamata; family Colubridae; genus Pantherophis; species Pantherophis vulpinus. Next base: position 96,211,975 of record JAXLNS010000007.1, on the reverse strand, counting down.
GCTCAGGATTGAATTATGGGTTCCTTGGTCCATTCTCTGAGCTTGGTTTTATTTTATTTTTCTTGCAGACCTTTCATTTCCCAACTAAGTCACATCATCAGTGCTAGAAAAGAATGGGGCTTGCTCTCATTTGGGCTGGCTCACTATCAATAGTGCAAACCCTACTCGCTTCTGCACTGATGATGTTACCTACTTCGCCAATGAGATGTCTGCAAGAATACAACCAAGCTCGGAGAACACCAAGGATTTCAAAAAGAAAACTATTAAGAGCTTCCCTATCTTACGGCTGGGATACTGCAAGTCCTTTTTTTCCATGCATGACTAAAGGGAAATACTTCATCGAATGGTCTTCATGGATGAAATCTGTTTGCACATGGACTCGGAAATAAGTCTCGGCCAAATAAGCAGAATTTACTTTCAGGCATACTTTCAACATCATGTACCCAAATTTCCATAATCTCACTCTGATATTTGAAAATTACAGATGGCACTCAAATTTCCCACGTCTTCTTTTCACAACCTAAAAATTTTAGACTTAAAATGCCTTCCATGAACCTTGCGGAAGCAAAATCTTCTTACTTAATCTTGCAAAAGCAAAGTCACTTACTTTTCTTTCAGGCTTCTGGATTTCGGGTAAAACAGCGCAGAAGGGCTTAATGAGTTCCAGAAATTTGACTGTTAAAAGAAGAAAAAAAAAAAGGCACGATATACGTTATGGCGATAATAGAAGTGAGAATAAAAGTACAGAACGTGCAAAGTATTAATTTGTCAAGAGAACTTGTCTTCTTAACTGCCTGCAAATATTTGTCTCGCTTTCATGGTACAAAACAGGACTGTGTCAATTTTCAACGTCATTTGGAAGAACTCACAGATAAGTCCTCGACTTATGACCCGGAGCCCCAAATTTTTGTTGCTAAGGTCGCAAAAGGGGATCACATGACCCTGGGACACTGCAGCCATCATAAATATCAATCAGTTGTCAATGTAAATCACGTGAGCATGGGGGATACTTCAACGGTCATAAGTGTGAAAAATGGTCATAAATCACTGTTTTCAGTGCCGTTGTAACTTCGGCCACTAAATGAACTGTTGTAAGTCAAGGACTACCTATATAAGAAATGGTCTTTTATTTAAATATATATATGCATGCAAGAAAGGTTGTACCACTAGCAGTTAAATAGTGTTTTATGATTAGTCACATCCATTGCAATTCTCTCATTTTATTACTGTGTTTCCCAGAAAATAAGACCTCCCCTGATAATAAGCCCAATCGGGCTTTTGAGTGCATGCACTAAAATAAGCCCACTCCAAAAAATATTTAACCGCATGCACAGCTGGTCCCCGCCATTTCCTCTGGTTAGGGTTAGGGAGCTGGAAATCAGGTTAAGATGGCAAGGAGCCCTATTTTGCTCCACGCTCCCCAAAATAATAAGACCTCCTTGAAAATAAGGCCAAGTGCTTATTTCAGGGTTCAAAAAAATAAGACAGGGTCTTATTTTCAGGGAAACATGGGTATTTCTCTTTCCTTACTTACCCAAATAAATATTTCTGCACAAATTGTTCCTTGCCAGAACAATTACATATAGATTTGTGCATTTATGGACGGTGTTTCCTGAAAGCTTACGAGCCAAAATATTTGCTAGCTTTAAGTAACAAATACTTAAAGTGCAATCTTATTGTTATTTTTATGAAAAAGCAAACTTTTCCTAATCTTATTTCAGCTTTGGGAAAAGATAAAACAAACACAGGTTTGTTTTGTGTGAAGAATTGAGGGGCCCAATAGAGTCTGGATAGCTCAGCAGACTAATGCATTGTAATTTAACTCCAGCTGTCTGCAATTAGTAAGTTCGAATCTCGCCAGGCTCAAGGTTGACTCAGCCTTCCATCCTTTCTAAGGTGGGTAAATTGAGGACCCAGTTTGTGGGGGCAATAAGCTGACTTTGTATAAATATACAAAAGGATGAAGGCTATTGCTTAATGCATTGTAAACGGCCCTGAGTCTCCGGAGAAGGGCGGCATATAAATCAAATTAAAAAAAAAAAAAAAAAGAGAGGCTGGAAATGAAAACTCCTAGAACCCATGATTGTTGGTTTATTGGATTATGGTTAACTCTCGTTTACCTCCCAGTGCTGAATTGGCCTTCATAGTTAAATTGACGTCATGCCAAAGAATGTCATGCATTTAAGAAGCACCCATTATCTCTAGGTGTCTGCAACACCCCAACATTTAAAAGCAGACATGTTTTCCGAAGGCCACTCGTGCAACTACAAATCCGTGCAACCATTTGGTTTACAGTGAGTTGTGTACATCTCTACCAAACAAACACCCGAGATATTTCCCACTGGCAAAGTTCACTCAGCCGTGACACCTTGTAATAACCATGTTTATCATCATCAGAAGCTGAGCAAATGAGAGAGCGGCTTTTACTTCCTCCTATTTTGCATTCCTCCCAGAGCCTAGCAACAGCACAGGAACCAGCCTCATGCACAGGTAGGAGAGAGGGAAGGACAAAAAAGGGGAAAGAAGGTCTATCAGTTCTTTTTTGGGAGGGAGGGAATGGATTTTAGAGGCAAGGACCCCAATATTGGGCCTGGGCAGGTTTGTATCAGCACTTCCAGAGGTAACAGTTTAAGTGGCAGCAGTGGCTGCCGTATTGGGAGGGAGGGGGGAAGCAAAGAAGGAGAGAAGATTGGAAGGAAGGAAGGAGAGGGAGCGAGGGAGAGAGAAGGAAGAGAAGAAGAAGAAGAGAGGGAGGGAGGGAAGAAGGAAGGAAGGAGAGAGGGAAGAAAGGAGGAAGGAAGGAGAGAAGGAGGAAGGAAGGGAGGGAGGAAGGAGAGAGAGAGGAAGAAGAGAGAGAGGGAGGGAAGAAGGGAGAGGAGAAGAGAAACGAAGGGAGGGAGGGAGGGAGGAAGAAAGGAGAGAGGGAAGAAGGAAGGAGAGAGAGAGTGGAAGAAGAGAGGGAGGTAGGGAAGAAGGGAGAGGAAAAGGAGAGGAGAGAAGGGAGGGAGGCAACTCTACTCCCAGGTATCTCTTGTGTGAATACCAGGTACTTATGCAACCTACATGGGGGGGGGGGAACTAAGCAACCCTCCAACAAGCCACAATCAGCAATGCACTGCATGATGGGGGGGGGGGCGCTAAGGGTGTGGGAACTTCACAACCCCCCCCCCCCCAAGCAGCCCGATTCCACCCCTGCAACATCCTGGGGTACCCCCACCCCACCCCCGTTTCTTCCTCTCTCCCTCTTTTCCTTCCTTCCTTCCTTCTCTCCCTTTTTCATCTCTCTCGCCTTCTTTTTCCCCCTCCCTCCTTCTTCGCATTCCCTCTTTTTCCTCCCTCCCTTTCTCCCTCCTTCCCTCTCGTTTTTCTCCTCCCTCCCTTCCTTTTCCTCTCCAGTTCCCCTCCCTCCCACCTTCCCTCTTTTCTTTTCCTTCCTCCTCCTCCTTTTTCGTCTCTCCCTCCTTCCTTTTCCCCCTTCCTTCCTTACCTCCCATTCCCTTCCTTTCCATTCCCTCCCCCTTTTCCCCTCCTCCCTTCCCCTTTTTCTCCTCCCTTTTCCTCTCCATTCCCCTCCCTCCTTCCCTTTTTCTGTTTCCTTCTTCCCTCTCTCTTTTTCATCTCTCCCTCCTTCCTTTCCCCCTTTTCCCTCCCTTCCTCCTTCTCTCTCCCTTCTTTTTCCCACTCCCTCTCTCCTCCTTCGCATTCCCTCTTTTTCCTCCCTCCCTACCTTTCTCCCCCTTCCTTCTTCCCTCTTGTTTTTCTCCTCCCTCCCTTCCTTTTCCTCTCCAGTTCCCCTCCCTCCTTCCCTCTTTTCTTTTCCTTCCTTCCCTCCCTTTTTCTCCTTCCTCCTCCTCCTTTTTCGTCTCTCCCTCCTTCCTTGCTTACTCGCATTCCCTTCCTTTCCTTCCCATTCCCTCCTTTCTTACCCCCCTTTCCCCTCCCTTTTTCTTCCTTCTTTCCTCTCTCTTTTTCATCCCTCCCTCCCTCCTTCTCTCTCCCTTCTTTTTCCCACTCCCTCCCTCCTCCTTCGCATTCCCTTTTTCTCCTTCCTCCTCCTCCCTTTTTCGCCTCTCCCTCCTTCTTCCCATTCCCTCCTTTCTATCCCCCTTTCCCCCCTCCCTCCTCCTCCTCCTTCCTTCCTTCCTTCCTTCGCATTCCCTCCTTTTTTCCTTCCTCCTCCTCCTCCTTCCCTCTCCCTCTTTTTTCATCTCTCCCTCCTCTTCGCCTCCCCTGAGGGGACCCACAGCCAGGAACGAGGCGGGGGGGGGGGCCTCCAGGGAGAGCCGGTGAGGAAATGGGGGGTTACCGGCCGCTGCCCCCCTCCCCTCCCCTCCCCCCCGGGGCCCCTCCACTCACTGCCCATGGTGGCGGCGGAGGAGGCGGCGGCGGGTCCCGGGCTGGCAGGCAGGCAGACAGGCGGCTGCAGCGGCTCCCCTTCCCCGCCTCCGGCCTCCTCGCCGCTCGGGAGGCTGCCGGCCTCCGCCCACGTGACCCGTGACGTCGTAAGCGGCGCGACGAGCGGGACGCCGGCGCGCCTCCCTTCTCCCGCTTAGAAGGCGCACGGACCGAACCAACGACCGCCCAAGCGCGGGGGGGGAGGGTGGAGGGAGAAAGACCAGTTTTCTCATTCAAATCCACCCCCCCCCCAAACTCCGCTCTGGATGGGCCGTTCCTCTCCCTTTAGGCAAACAAACGGGTGGCGCTTAACAGGCGGTGCTCGACTTACGACCGTTCGTTTAGTGACCGTGGCCAGCCCTTTGCAAGCAGGCAGCAAACAGGCAGTCCTACAACTTAACCACGGTTCGTTTAGTGACCATTTTACAGCGGCACTGAAAAAAGTGACTCAGGAACGTTTTTCACACTTAACAACCGTTGCGGCATTTATTTCCCCCCTTCCCCCCCAATGGTCACGTGATCAAAATTCAGACATTTGGCCACTGACTCGCTTTATGACGGACGCATGTCCTCAGGGTGATATGATCCCCCTTTGGTGACCTTCTGACCGGCAAAGTCAGCGGGGTGGGGGGGAAGCCGGATTCACTTAACAACTGGGTTAATAACTATAGGGATTCACTTAACGACCGTGGCTAGAAAGGTCGCAAAATGGGACAAAGCTCTCTTAACAAAGGGTCTCGCTTAGCAACAGAAACCTCGGGCTCCATTTGTGGACGTTTTAAGTCGAGGACTCCCTGCGCTGTGCCTGGCTGGGGATGATGGGAGGGGGTGTCCAGCCCCTTTGGAACCCAGCCAGGCATGAACCTTCTGTCTTTAAGGAGGGAGGAAGGAAGGAAGGAGACGGGCTGCATCAGATGAAGATTGTGTCGCATGGAATGCATTTTTAAAAAAGAAATGAATATTTGCATAGAGTCTTGGGTGGGTCTTATTTATTGTATTTATTGGTTCGATTTATATGCCGCCCTTCTCCGGAGTCTCAGGGCAGCTTACAATGTGCTCAGCAATAGCCTTCATCCTTTTGTATATTTTATACAAAGTCAGTTTATTGCCCCCACAAACTGGGTCCTCATTTCACCTACCTTAGAAAGGATGGAAGGCTGAGTCAACCTTGAGCCTGGTGAGAATTGAACTCGCAGTAATTGCAGGCAGCTGGCAGCTAAGTGCTACTTAACAGCGCTTTAGCCACCAAGGCTCTTCCTGCCCATCTCTGAATTCTTCATCCAGTTGCATCCGGTTTTTACAGTTTTAATTTTATTTTCCCAGCATAAGAGATGTCAGCTATGTTTGTTTCATTCATTTATTCCATTCCATTCCATTCCATTCATCCGTACACCCACACACACACACACACACACACCATCCATCTGTCCATCCGTCCATCCACACCAGAGGTGAAATGTAAAATTTGTTACTACCGGTTCTGTGGGAGTGGCTTGGTAGGGGTGGGGGTGGGGGGTAATATGACTGAGTGGGCGTGGCCAACTTTTTTTTTTTTTTTTTTTTTTACTTTTAAAAGCATTTTTTCAGCCAAAGAGGTTGTAGAAAAAATGCTTTTAAAAATAATAAAAAAAAGCTTCTGATGATTGCACGGCTCAGCTGGGCATGGTGGGGGGGGGGCACAGGGATTTTTGCTACCGGTTCTCTGAACCACCCGCCTCCATCGCTACCGGATCGGGTGATCCGGTCCGAACCGGGAGCATTTCACCCCTGATACACACACACACACACACACCCATACATCCATACATTCACACACACATACACAATCCATCTGTCCATCCATCCATCCATCCATCACCCACCCAAACAATCCATGCATCCATCCACACAATCCTTCTCACTTGAGCGGCTTGCAAACTTAAAAATGCATTTAAACAAACAGCAAAAAAACAACACTGACAAAAACCAGGGGAAACACATTACATCAAATTTTAAAAAAACAAAAACAAAATGTAGCCACAAAATGTAGACTATTATCTCTAGAAAGTGTGTCTATATATTTTTCTGCCCTGTGATGTAATGTTTATTTATTTATTTATTTATTGTGATCTGGTGGGAGTAAGCTTCTCCTCCGTTTATAAAGATTAAAAAAAAAAATCTTTTGATCTATTTTTGAGCCTGAGAAAACAAAGCCACCTGGCAAATAACTTTTGTTTTTTGTTTTTTTTGCCCTGGGCTGCGAGTTCGGCAGGCAGCATGGCATTCTGTCTTAACTTTGATATTTATGGCCTTCCTGGTATTTACAACCTGGTACCTAAAGCGAGTTTAAAAAGATCAAAAGGCTGAGATTTAAATATAAATCAGCAAAACTGGGAAGAAAGATCGTTTTCTGGTTGCTTTGTGCTTTTTTGCAGGATGGGAAGGCCATAAAATAAATAAATTCAGGAAGGGAACCATCAGTGACTCTACTCTGGAAGCAAAACTTCTAATGCCAGCACTGCAAATATTCTTGTTTTTCTCCAGTATGAGTTCAGGTAGTTCTCGATTTACAACCACTTGTTTAGTGACTGTTTGAGATTACAATGCCACCTCATATACAGGTAGTCCTCGACTTACAACAGTTCCATTTAGTGACCGTTCAGAGTTACAACGGCACTGGACAAAAGTGACTTAGGACCGTTTTTCACACTTAACGACCGTTGCGGCATCCCCCAGGGTCACATGATCAAAATGCAGATGCTTGGCACCTGACTCACATTTATGACGGTTGCAATGTCCTAGGGTCAGGTGATCCCCTTTTGTGACCTTTTGACGAGTGACGGGGAAGCCCGATTCGCTTAACAACCGGGTGACTCACTTAGCAACAGCAGACTTAACAATTGTGGCAAAAAAGGTCGTAAAACGGGGCAAAACTCACCTAACGAATGTCTCACTTAATGGAAGTTTTGGGCTCAGTTGTAAAATATAGGTTTTTATTTTATTTTATTTTATTTTATTTTATTTCGAATTTATATACCGCACCTTCTCCCAAGGGACTCAGGGCGGTGTACAGCCAGATAAAAACATACAATACAAATATTAAGAACAATTAAAAGAATATATATTAATTTGGCCCCAGTTTAAAATGACAAACCAATTAAAAATTTAAAATTTAAAAATATGTTGTGAAGGTTGTGATACCTGTATTTTTATGCTCACAGGACAAAAAAAGAAAAAGAAAATGATACAATAGACTGTAGGACAATTTTTCTTCTTATCAGTTGGACATAAAAAAACCCAGCTTTTTATTATTAAAATAAGAGAAAGATTCAAGGCTCTACGTAATTTTGATTTTTCAGTTTTATTACAGTGGCGTGCCTTGATATTCAAGGCCATGTCTTTGATTCCCTCCCAAAACGATTTACAGCAACAATAAAAACCAGTTTTTTTTATCAAGCAGAAAACAAGAGAGCCAGCTGTCAAGGACACTTTCATTTGGAACATTTTTTGTTAAACAGGAGTTGGATTTAGTGGCAATTTTCGATTCAAGAACTCTGTCCAAATTGCACTTTACTCCACAGAGTATTTACTTTGTCCTGGTGGCCCTTTCCTCTTATCCAAACTTAAAATCATCCTTGAGAAATTCCTTTCAGCCCCAAATCCGTAAAGATACCATGATGATATCCGGGATCAGATCTTTCAAGGCAATAAAGAAACAGAAAATGCATTTGGGGAGTGCAATAAATGTTGCTTTGGAAACATGAAAAGATTTGAAAAAGAAATCAATTGTCACAGTTGCTAAAACGTTTTGGTTGCAGGTACAGAAAATGCAATGAAGGCATTCAAAGCAAAGCAAATCAAAGAGGAAAAATGATATTTTACACTCCCATTATTTCATAATACAAAACATCAATTTAATCCCGTTTTATAGATGTGAGAACAGAACCTACCATAATTCATCAAACAATTGCAATTTTCAATTTACTTTTTTTCTATTTCAAATCTTCTCTCTCCCCCCTTCCCCCCAAAAATTCTTGTGTATGTGGTTGATAAGACTCAACATTAACTAGGTGGCAAAAAAATAATAATAATTCATAATCAATTTCAAATTTAAGGAACCAGTGAAGACAACGGCTAAAAATATGTCTACTTTGGATCATGGATGGAAAATGTATGGCTTCATATTTAAGTACATCATAAAATAAATTTAAGGCTGGGACACAGCACCCAGATATTTAGACCACCTTAATTTGTACAGAAAAAATATATTTTTTTTCTGACGAAAATTGTTTAGCAACATTATTCCACTGTCTGGAATCCAAAGCGACATAGCCCAGATTTAATTTTTTATTTGCAAAAAGTAGTAGGCCTATGTAGCTTTTAGAAGACGGTTAAAGTGCACCCATATAACAGCGCTTGTTTTAGTAATCAGAACTATGTGTACAGTAATCCCTGCGTATTTAAAAATTCCCTGATTTACTGTGGTTTACAAATACTACCTAACATTGTTGTCAAAGGCAAATCAACTGTAATAAATACGTTATTCCGTAGTCTCAGAAAAGCTACTTTAAGAAATTCTTTGAGAAATTCATCCTGGGACATTTGTTTTTTTATGAAAAATAAAATTAAAATTAAATCCTGCAGTTTGATTCTGAGGCAAGCCGGCAAACCAGATCTCTCCTGCTGCATTGTAATACGATTTAAGAACTTCTATAACAATCATTGTACTGATGAAAAACGTTGGTCTGTTCCCCACGCTCACCCATCAGTGCGAAGGCAGAGAAATGTAAACAGGTTCAAATCCCAGGTATTTCCCTTGGCAGGATTTGACATCTGCTGCAGGAAAAGGAAGAGAGAAAACTTCCGTTTGATAACTCCGGTTCGGCCAAATTCAATTCGGCAGCAGGTTAGACCTCGAGAGTAAAAGCGTCTTTTTGAGTTTCGGATATTTTGGCTTTCCAGGCCTCGTTGTTAACAGCGAAAGTCCCACGGTGGGTTAAGTCTTCAAGCAAATGTTTCGGTGAGGAGGTTTTGTTGCTGCTTCTGGTGCAAAACTCCGATGCCCACAGCGGGAGCTGGTAAGGCGGGTCGGCTGACAAGGCAGAGCTGGGAGGAAGTCCAAAAGAGGCAATGTTAGATCCCGATCCCTTTTCTCAACTGGGGTTAAAAAGACGCTGGAGATCATGCACTGGAGACAATTTCCTTCTGTGTCCCATCACACTTGGCCAGTAAAGAATCCTATCCTATCCCTAATAATTCTAATTCTATTCTATTTAATTCTAATTCTAAATCTATTCTAACTCTAAATCTATTCTAATTCCATTTCAATTCCAATTCCTATTCCATTCCATTTTCTAATTCTATTCTATTCTGTTCTGTTCTGTTCTATTCTATTCTATTCTATTATTTAATTCTAATTCTAAATCTAATTCTATTCTAATTCTATTCTATTCTACTTATTTAATTCTAAATCTAATGCTAATGCTAATGCTAATTCTAAATCTGAATCTAAATCTAAATCTAAATCTTATTCTATACTATTCTATTCCATATTCTCTATTCTATTCTATTCTATTCTATTCTATTCTATTCTATTCTATTCTATTCTACTCTACTCTACTCTACTCTTCATTCCAATATTCTATTCTATTCTATTCTATTCTATTCTATTCTATTCTATTCTATTCTATTCTATTCTATTCTATTCTATTCTATTCTATTCTATTCTATTCTTTAATTCTAAATCTAAATCTAAATCTAATTCTATTCTAATTCTAATTCTATTCTGTTCTGTTCTGTTTTATTTCTGTTCTGCTCTACTCTACTCTGTTATTTCTACTGTAATGTTTTGATTACTTTGTGTTTTGGGGGAGGTTGGATTTTTTTTTTTTTTTAGTTTTGTATTTTGTACTTTAACCTTGCCTTAAACAAAATAAATATATGTATTTAAAAAAAAAAGAAATCCTGAATGTTTACCTTGCAAGCCAGTTGCTTTTCAAACCTTGGGGAGACGAATGTCCAGGGCCCCATGTTCTGAGGTTCTTCCTGACTCCAGACGAAAGCTGCAGAACGAAAGAGACATTTGAAAGTTCACTCGGCCCAAAATTTATACTTGACAAGTCAGTAATCGGTTGAGTGAGTTTTGCCCCGTTTTCTCGCCACATTTCACGTTAAGTGAATCCCTGCTGTTGTTAAGTGAGCCACAAGGTCGTTAAGCGAATCTGCCTTCCCCGTTGACTTTGCTCGTTGGAAGGCCGCAAAAGGGGATCGCGTGACCGTCGTCGTAAATATGTGTCAGGTGTCAAGCCTCCGTATGTACATCACGTGAACACGGGGACGCGGCAACGGTCGTAAGTGTGAAAAACGGTCGTAAGTCACTTTTTTAAAATGCCGTTGTAACTGATGTAAGAGTCTACTAACCTTTGGCGTTAGTGAACTTGTTCATCTCTTGTCGCAGAGCTTCGAGAGGGAAAGGACACAATTCTTCCAACCTCACAATGGCAGTGTTGGGCTTCTTTTCTTCAAGCAGCTCTCGGTGTTTGGCCAAAGTGTAATAATGTTTGCCAGAACACAGAACCACCTTGCTGACACTAAGCAGAAGGAAGAACAGAATTATTTCAAACACAGAGAGCCAATCAATCAATCAGAATAGAGCTGGAAGGGACCTTGGAGGCCTTCTAGTCCAGCCCCCTGCCACAAGCAGGAAGCCCTATAGAATAGAATAAGAACAGAATAAGAAAAGAATAAGAAAAGATGAATAGACTAGACTGGACTGGACTGGACTGGACTGGACTGGAACGGAACGGAACGGAACAGAATAGAATAGAGGAATGGAATGGAATGGAATGGAATGGAATGGAATGGAATGGAATGGAATGGAATGGAATGGAATAGAATAGAATAGAATAGAATAGAATAGAATAGAATAGAATAGAATAGAATAGAATAGAATAGAATAGAATAGAATAGAATAGAGCAGAAAATAGAATAGAAGAATGGAATGGAATGGAATGGAATGGAATGGAATGGAATGGAATGGAATGGAATGGAATAGAGCAGAAAATAGAATAGAAGAATGGAATGGAATGGAATGGAATGGAATGGAATAGAATAGAATAGAATAGAATAGAATAGAATAGAATAGAATAGAATGGAATAGAATAGAGCAGAAAATAGAATAGAAGAATGGAATGGAATGGAATGGAATGGAATGGAATGGAATGGAATGGAATGGAATGGAATAGAATAGAATAGAATAGAATAGAATAGAATAGAATAGAATAGAGCAGAAAATAGAATAGAAGAATGGAATGGAATGGAATGGAATGGAATGGAATGGAATGGAATGGAATAGAATAGAATAGAATAGAATAGAATAGAATAGAATAGAATAGAATAGAATAGAATAGAATAGAATAGAGCAGAAAATAGAAGAATGGAATGGAATAGAATGGAATGGAATAGAATAGAATAGAATCGGTAAAAAAATTGGACCTGATTTTACAATCTTTTTTTTTTTTTTTTGCACTGGCCATAAAGTGAATCCTGTGTCAGCTTTGGAAGCCATATTAACACCGCTGCCAACTTCTTGTGCTTGGGAAAGTAGGAGGGGGGGAATTTAGTAGAGAGATTGCAGTTAGACATAATAGCATTCTTATTTTCGGTCAAGGTCTCGGTGCTCCTGCATCTGGAGGAGGAGTGGTGTTGCAGTGGTGGCTCAAGTTGGGAAGGATGGTGACTGGGCCATGTGATGGACTGATGGGTGCAGGGTCTGGATTTGGGGTTTTGATTTACTGGGGGAAAATCTGGAACTCTCAGATTCGGGTTTTCCCAGATGTGCCAGTATACCTACTTTAATAAATGGAAGATTTGAGATGATGCCTGTCTCGGAGTTTGGTTGGAATGCTGACCCCCTGCTTGTAAATGAATCCAGTCATTAAGTGAATACAGTATTAAATGAACCCTTTGTTTACTGGTTTATTGGGGTTTTAATCCCATAAACTGCCCAGAGGCATGATGAATTAAGTTGGGTGGGTGACCATATAAATTTTCTAAGCAAAATGAACGTATGATTGAATGGATGGATGGATGGATCAAATCAAGTCAAGTCAAGTCAAGTCAAAGTCAAAGTCAAAATAGAATAAAATAAAATAAGAAAAATAAAATATAAATAAATAAATAAAATATAAATAAATAAATAATATAAATAAAATAAAAAAATAAAAAAATGAATAATAAAAAATAAAATAAAATAAAAATAAGAAAATAAAATAAAATAAGAAAATAAAATAAAATAAATAAAATCAAATAAAAAAATAAAATCAAATAATCAAATAATCAAATCAAATCAAATCAAATCAAATCAAATCAAATCAAATCAACCAACAACACTAAATACATAAATAACCAAGTTACCTTTTAGGATCTACGGTTGAATCACCAATGACAGGCCTGAACGTGGTTCCAGGGGCCATTTCTAGTAAGCTTGACACGGCAGTCTAGGCAATGAATAAGATGGGAAAATATATAAATATGATAAACAGGTAGTCCTCGGTTTACAACAATTCACTTAGTGACCATTCAAAACTACAACAGCACTGATAATTGTGACTTAGGACCATTTTTCACACTTACGACCATTACAGCATCCCCGTGGTCATGTGATCAAAATCCAGACGGCTACTGACCCATACTTATGACTGTTGCTGTGTCCCGGAGGTCACGCCATCCTTTTTTGCAACCTTCCGACAAGCAACGTCCAGCGGGGAAGCCAGATTCACTTAACAACCGGATTACTGACTAATCAGCTGCATTGATTCTCTTAAGAACTGGGGCAAGAAAAATGGAGCGAAAACTCAAAGTTGAGGTAGTCCTCAACTTTCGACCTCAAGGGAGCCCCACATTTTTTGTGGTTAAGTGAGACATTTGTTAAATAACAAATGTCTCACTTAACTGGAAAAATGTGGGGTTCCCTTGCGGTCGAAAGTTGAGGACTACCTGTACTTGAGACAGGATGGGGAAAACAGGAAAGGCCAAGGTTCAGAAAGGCTTTCTTCTGATGTTCTACTCATCATTTCTGGTCCTAAAAGAGCTTACAGAGCCACAGGTCATAAGTCAAAGACTGCCTGTCAAGCCGGGGTCGGCAAACTTGGAAACTTTTTTAAACTTGTGGACTTCTAACTCCCAGAATTCTTCCGCTGATGAATTCTGGGAATTGAAGTCCAAAAAGATCCCTCGCCGTAAAAAGAAATGAAAAGATGAATAGTGACAACCACACCAGGAAGTACTTTCTACGCACAGGTAAGCGAAGGAGAGTTTTGGGCGACACCACAATGAGGGGTTTCCGGAAGTTTCGAACCATCTGCCTCCGAAGTAAATGGAAATATTGCGCCGGGGTGGTTGGATGGACCACGGACATATTTACGTGGTCGCCGTCGATCCCTTCCTCTGAGCTATCACACATCTGTGGGAAAAAGAAAACCACAACATTTGACCAACTCTTTAAAATAAGGGTCTCCATCCAGACTTGGCCCCTTTAAGACTTGCGGACTTCGACTCCCAGAATTCTCTCTGCATTTTCCCAGAATTCTGGCTCCTCCCACAGTGGCCGAGGAATTCTGGGAGTCGAAGTCCGCAAGTCTTAAAGGGGCTCAGGTTGGAGATCCTTGCTTTAAAATGTGTCCCTCGTGGAATTCAGAATACAGGAAGTCCTCGATTTACAACCATTCATTTAGTGACCGTTCGAAGTTACAATGGCACTGGGGAAAAAAATGACTTGGGACTGTTCTTCACAGTTATGACCGTTGCAGCATCCCCAGGTTCACGTGATCCCAAATTCAGATGCTTGGCGGACTGGTTCATACTTATGACAGTTGCAGTGTCCCAGGCACACGTGATCCCCCTTTTGCGACTTGCTGACGAGCAAAGTCAGAAGGGGGAAACCAGATTCACTTAACAACGGTGGCAAGAGAAGTCGTAAAATGGGGCAAAACTCACTTAACACGTGTTTCACTTAGCAACATACATTTTGTGCTCGATTAAGAAAAGTCGTAAAACGGGGCAAAACTCAACACGTGTTTCACTTAGCAACGTACATTTTGTGCTTGATTGTGGTCGTAAGAGGAGTCGTAAAACAGGGCAAAACTCAACACGTGTTTCACTTAGCAACATACATTTTGTGCTTGATTGTGGTCGTAAAAAAAGTCGTAAAACGGGGCAAAACTCACTTAACACGTGTTTCACTTAGCAACATAAATTTTGTGCTCGATTGTGGTCATAAGAAAAGTCGTAAAACGGGGCAAAACTCACTTAACACGTGTCTCACTTAGCAACCTAAATTTTGGGCTCGATTGTGGTCGTAAATCGAGGACTACCTGTCCAATGAATAAACACAGGGGATGGGAGATATTTAAGGAGGGTTGGGTTTTTGTTTTTGCAGAGACATAAATCTGAAGAAACTCTGGACGGCAGATGTCGCCTCAGGCTACCTGCAGGAATCGTTCGACCCGACACGAAGAATGTTCCGGTCCAGCCCCGTCATAGCCGTGTGGAAGGAGAACCACCAGTCCGCTCTGCAGGAGCCACTTGGCTTCTCCTGTAGAGGAGAAGTTATCCAATGTCAATAATGATGACACACTATTAGCGTCTGCCAGATAGCACGCGAGGAGTCCTTCACTATTTGCTTAGCTGCCCCTCTCCTTTCTAGCACTGATGATGTTACCTAGTTGGGTCATGAAACGTCTCCCAGAAGGCTCAGAGAGCACCGAGGATCCCACAATCTTCCTCCTCCTCCTCCCTGCAAACCCCACTCCCTACTAGCACTGATGATGTTACCTAGTTGGGTCATGAAATGTCCTCCCAGAAAGCATCCAAGTTCGGAGAGCAGCGAGGACCCTTCGTTTCAAATATTCTCCTTTATCAGAACCGTAAATCTATTTTCTATCCCAACAGACCTCCGAGTCTCACCTCCAGAGATAAAGGTATCAAAGATGATCTGGGCTCCGTTGAAGAAATCCCCAAACTGAGCCTCCCAAACGGGCAAGAGGTTGGGGCTGTCGATACTCATCCCGTACTCAAATCCCAGCACCGCTTCTTCCGACAGGGGGCTGTTGCTCACCTAAGGGAGGACAGGAGACGGCAGAATGAGGAAGGGTCTATTTGCAGGAAATAGGCCCCTCTGCACACACACACACACACACACACTCTTAAAGCGAGATAATTGTAGAAGCTTATGGATGGATGGATGGATGGAAGGGGGGAGGAGGAAGAGAGAAGGAAGGAGAAAAGGAAGGAAACAAAGAGAGGCCATGGATGGATGGATGGATGGATGGATGGATGGCAGGAAGGAAGGAAGGAAGGAAGGAAGGAAGGAAGGAAGGAAGGAAGGAAGGAAGGAAGGAAGGAAGGACATGGAGGGTTGGATGACATGATGGATGGAAGGAAGTGGGGCGGAAGGAAGGAGAAAAGGAAGGAGGGAAGGAAGGAAGGAAACAAAGAAGGGCCATGGAAGGAAGGAAGGAAGGAAGGAAGGAAGGAAGGAAGGAAGGAAGGAAGGAAGGAAGGAAGGAAGGAAGGAGGGACATGGAGGGATGGATGACAAAATGGATGAAAGGAAGGGGGGAGGAGGAAGAGAGAAGGAAGGAGGGAAGGAAGGAAAGAAAGAAGGAAGGACATGGATGGATGGAAGGAAGGACATGGAGGGATGGATGACACGATGGATGGAAGGAAGGGGGAAGGAGGAAGGAGTGAAGGAAGGACATGGGAGGGAGGGATGGAAGGAAGGAGGAAGGAAGGACATGGAGGGATGGATGACACGATGGATAGAAGGAAGAGGGGAGGAGGAAGGAAGGAGAAAAGGAAGGAGGGAAGGAAAGAAGGAAAGAATGGAAGGACATGGATGGATGGATGGAAGGAAGGAAGGAAGGAAGGAAGGACATGGAGGGATGGATGACACGATGGATGGAAGGAAGGGGGGAGGAGGAAGAGAGAAGAAAGGAGGGAAGGAAGGAGGGAAGGAAGGAAAGAAAGAAGGAAGGACATGGATGGATGGATGGATGGATGGATGGATGGAAGGAAAGAAGGAAGGATATGGAGGGATGGATAACACAATGGATGGAAGGAAGGGGGAGGAGGAAGAGAGAAGGAAGCAGAAAAGGAAGGAGAAGTGAAAGGAAAGAAAGAAGGAAGGGGTGGATAGATGGATGGATGGATGGATGGATGGATGGATGGATGGATGATACTGATGGATGAAGGAATGGAAGCAGGGGTGAAATCCAGCAGGTTCTGACAGGTTCTGGAGAACCGGTAGTGGAAATTTTGAGCAGTTCGGAGAACCAGCAAATGCCACCTCTAGCTGGCCCCAGAGTGGGGTGGGAATGGAGATTTTGCAATATCCTTCCCCCAGGAAGGGAGAGAATGGAGATTTTGCAGTATCCTTCCCCTGCCGAGCCCACCAAGCCACGCCCACAAAACCGGTAGGGAAAAATTTTGGATTTCACCCCTGGATGGAAGGAAGGCCACGGATGGATGGATGGATGGATGGATGGATGGAAGGGAGGGAGGGAGGGAGGGAGGGTTACTGCAGAAAGAGGAGGATCTAACCAGATATGAGACTTAAAACCTACATGCATAAAATTTCATTCTCAATTTTTTATGACATAGAAATTGTTATCCCCAATCTACAACTTGACACGTTCATAGATTTAAAATCTAACGTCTGTGTCTCTATGTACATATGTGTACGTATGTATCTCCTTCTGTGTGTTTTCTTTCTACAGATTTGCTTATTATACACTTCTATGAAAGCGAAACCCATTTTTTGGTCAGAGGCAGTCCTAATGGGGTTTATATATGCAGCCATGCACAATAAGGGGGGTGGGGGGAACCAAAACCTGCGAGCGTTTGGCACGTGGCATTGAGCCAAGCCACATCAAAGGAAACCACATCCTTCATCTCAAAGTGTTTGATGTGTTACGAAGTCTTCCTGTTGTTCTCCCTAGAAACAATGCTTTGATAACTCTGCTTTTCATGTGGAATTTCAAGAATGTAATTCTTATAGATAAAAAGGATGGAGTACGAGTATGAATCTCCTCTTCCTCCTCCTCCTCTCCCTTTCTCCCTTTCTCTTCTTCTCTCTCTCTCTCTCTTTCTTCTTCTCTCTCCCTTTCTCTTTTTTCTCTCTTTTTTCTTTCTTTTTCTCTCTCTCTTTCTCCCTTTCTCTTTTTCTCCTTCTTTCTCTTCTCTCTCTCTTCTCTCTCCCTCTTTTTCTCTTTCTCTTCTTCTTCTTTCTCATTCTCTCTCTCTTCTCTTCTCTTCTCTCTCTTTCTTCTTCTATCTCCCTTTCTCTTTTTTCTTTCTCTTCTTTCTCTTTTTCTCTCTCTCCCTTTCTCTTTTTCTCTTTCTTTCTCCTCTCTCTCCTCTCTCCCCTTCTCTTTTTCTCTCTCTTTCTCTCTCTTTCTTCTTCTCGCTTTCCCTTTCTTTTTTTCTCCTTCTCTTCTTTCTCTTTTACTCTCCCTCTCCCTCTCTCTTTTTCTCTTTTTCTTTCTCCTCTCTCTCTCTCCTCTCTCTCTCCCTCTCTTCTCTCTCTCTCTTTCTTTTTCTCTCTCTCTTTCTCTTCTTCTCTCTCCCCCTTTCTTTCTCTCTCTCTCTCTCTCTCTCTCTCTCTCTCTCTGTGTACCCTGTTTCCCTGAAAATAAGACATCCTCTGATAATCAGCCCAATCGGGCTTTTGAGCACATGCACTAAAATAAGCCTCCCCCCCTCCCCGAAAATAAGCTCTCCCCAAAAATATTTAAACACAGAGCTGGAAATCAGGTAAGATGGCAAGAGGAGACCCATCTTGCTCCATGCGCCCCAAAATAATAAGACCTCCCTGAAAATAAGGCCAAGCGCTTATTTCTGGGTTCAGAAAAATATAAGACAGGGTCTTATTTTCGGGAAAACATCTGAAACTTTGTGGAATGGAAGTTTGATGAGAAGTGGGAAAAGCAAATTACAACACAATATTCTCACGTGATCTCCAGAGAGCAAGCTAACATGTGATGATTTGGAAATAAATCTTAATTGAGCCAGGGAGAATTTTGTTCCCCCAAAAATGTCCCGGTGGGAAGTCCACGTGAGGCAGAGTGTACAGTGGAGAAGTCCTCTCGTTCCAACTGTCACTTTCTCACCTCAAGGAAGCCCTTCTGATCTGCAGACATGTGGTTCAAAGGGATGTAGGTTTCCCCCGTCTCTTGACAAACCAACATGGCATGTCTCTGGCTGAACGTCCCTCGACCCACGTCTTGCCCGCTCAGACGGATGTTAAAACCTTGGTAGAAAGCAAATCTGTGGTGAGAATTGATCACAATGTGAAAGATTCAGAAGGAGGAAGGCCTCCCTTCTTCCTAAGGATTTTCCTAAATGAAGGCTTGGCTTCTATATCTATCTCAAGCTATGTTTTGTCTTCCCTTTCTTGCTAAAATACCGTATTTTTCAGAGTATAAGATGCACCTACCTTTTTTGGTGAGGAAAAGAAGAAAAAGAAATCTCCCTCTGCCTCCCAGCCATTTTGCCTCCTTGCAGCAAACAGCTTGCTTTACTTTCAGTTTCGTTTTCAGCATAGCTTGATCAGCACAAGGGGAAAAAAAAATCTGTTCCAGCAATTTACCTCTTTGCAGCAAGCAGCAGAGCCCTGCACAAAACAGCTGAGAGCTAATCAGCTGAGAGTCGGGAGGCTGATCCAATCAACTAATTAGGCTGTGCTGAAACTGAAAGGAGCTGTTTTTTCTTGCTGTTTGCTTGAAAGGAGGTAAACTGCTGGGAGGCAGAGGCCAAAGGGTGGGGGCCAGTGGGTGGGCGAGGCTACATTCGGTGTATAAGATGCATCTAAATTTTCACTCCCTTTTAGGGGGGGGGAAAGGTGCATCTTATACTCCGAAAAATACGGTAAGTGTTTGGTCTATTTCTAAGACTGGGCGATTCTAAATATCTCTTTTTGCCTCTTTATAGGGAGGTGTCGGTTTAATGCCAAGCCAACACAGGGGAGGGGGTCCTTGTTGAATGATTATTCGTGGTCAGCCTTCCCAGGCAGACCACGACAGGACAGGAAATATGTCCAGATGAGCTAATTCTACTTGATTTGTAAAGCTACATTAACAGAATCTTGCAAGTGTGAAAGTACAAATATCCCACCGTCTCTTTTACAGCCTGAGAAGTTCACTCCATCAGGAGAACCCGAAGGTGCTTCTCCACAATGAAACCGGACCTTCTGCGAACGACTTTGCCAAGATGAGTTCTCTTTTTTCGTATACGCTTTCCCATTTACGTTTTACTTTCCTGGCTTAACAGCGGATGAAGCTTATATATGTTTTAAAGACCTACCTTGACACAGGAGAGAACCGAAAGCTAGTGCTTCAGCGGTGGCCCAGTCTAATTTCACTCCTTCCTCCATCTTCAGCACTCGTGACTGCACGCCCAACACAGAACAGAACAGAACAGGGACAAAACAGGAACACAACAGGAAGAAAGCAGAAGCAGGAGGAAACGAAACGAAACGAAACGAAACGAAACGAAACGAAACGAAACGAAACAAAACAAAACAAAACAAAACAAAACAAAACAAAACAAAACAAAACAAAACAAAACAAAACAAAACAAAACAAAACAAAACAAAATTAGGACAGAGGAGGAGCAGGAGCAGGAGCAGAACAGAAGAGGAACAGAACAGAATACAAAACAAATCAGGAAGTGGAACAGAACAGGAACAAAGCAGGACCAGGAGGAAAAGAAAAGAAGAAAAAAACAAGACAAAAAAAAAAAATAGGACAGAACCAGAGCAGGAGCAGGACAGAACAGAACAGAACAGGAACAGGAACAGGAACAGGAACAGGAACAGGAACAGGAACAGGAACAGAATACAAAACAAATCAGGAAGAGGAACAGAACAGAATAAGACAGGAACAGAACCAGGACAGGAACAGAACAGGAAAAGAACAGAAACAGAACAGAAATAAACACAAATCATTATTTTGTTACTTCAACTTCCGAAAGATCTAAGCCTAAGGGTTTCTTGCTTAATTTTTGCAGAAAAACTAAACAATAGCATATGACCGCATATGGTGGGGAAACAAGGGACAGCACACACACCATAACTTCACTGTGTATGACATGCACACCGTAACCTGTACATAACCTCTGCCATTTGCAAAATGAAGTAAGCCCCACTGACTTGAATGGGGCTTCCTGGCTTGAATGTGATCCTAACTGCTTTCAAAGCAGGTCGATTCTAATAAAAAGCCATATTTTTGACAATGGCCTTGAAAAACCTGCTCATTTTAAAGTTTTAGTTTGCTTTTAAGATAAGGACAGATGAAATAGGAAGCATTCAAGGGGACAGGTTGTTCCTTCTATTCCTACTGTTTAAAAAACTAACATTATTTAATGATATTTTTATCATAAACACAATGGCTCACATAATGTCTTAAAAGCCATAAAGTTTCGGACTGTGCCACACTCCAAACTCAAAGGCCCAAATGTCCTTTAGGGCACACACTGGCAGCTCCTAAAACCAAACATTCATTCATTCATTCATTCATTCATTCATTCATTCATTCATTCATTCATTCTTTATTTATTTATTTATTTATTTATTTATTTATTTATTTATTTATTTATTTATTTATTTATTTATTTATTTAAAATATCATGGAACAGCAATCCTAAAGGTGCTTTTGCAAAAAGCCAGTAACTGGACTTTGTTTTTCCTTGGAAAACCTTCCTTGAGAACTGAAGAAGCTTCCTGGGGATCAGAAGCGAAACCTCTTCAAGGAAAAACCCAGAAAGTCCAGTTGCCTTAAAGGTCAGCTGAAGAACTGGAGAAGCTTCTTGGATAAGAAGCGAAACGTTTTCTAAAGGAAAAAAAAAATGAGAAAGTCCAGTTGCCTTTTGAGAAAGAACCTTTGGGACAACCTGGGTGACGGAAAATCTCCTCAGATATGGAATAGCAAGTTTCACAAAACACGTTTTTGCCTTACAATCCAATATTTGAAGTAAATTAATGACAGCAGACACTTGGCAAGTGACTCGTATTTATGACCGTTTTGTGACCTTCTGACCAGCTAAGTCAATGGGGGAAGCCCGATTCAGTTAACCACCGGGTTACTAACTTAACGATTGCGGCGATTCGCTTAACAACCATGGTGAGAAAGGTCATAAAATGAGGCAAAAACTCTCTGGACCAATGTCTCGCTTAGCAACGGAACCTTTGGGCTCCATTGCGGTCGTAAGGACTGCCTGTACCATCTTTCACACGTCTAGAGTTGTATTTGAGGATCTCGAACCTGAGCATGCGTCTTCAGGATGTGGTTGTGCAGTTGTAATTCTTCGGGCACTTCCACCGACTTGACCCCGACATACTGGAGGAGTGGTAGAGGAACGCCTGTGTCCCACGTTGTGACCCTCGGCGTGGGCTCCACCAGGCCAGTCCAGTGGGCCTGTAGGTTGGGCCACGGAGGGGTATACATAGGCATAGTGGAGAGATGTTCGTTGAGCTTTGAGTAATAGGAAGTTTTGATCTCCAATATTTCCTGCTCAGTTGTAAGTCCCTCGGCCACCAGGCCCTCCACGTAAGTATCTGGGATGCTTTTCCGGGATCTGTCCGGCAAAACGAGACACAAAAATGCACGAGATGAGTTTTTATTTCCCAAACCTCAGCCGTTTTAAGATGCATGGATTTCAATTCCCAGAATTCCCCACCATCGTTTCTCAATCTTAGCTATTTTAAGATGCATGGATTTCAATTCCCAGAATTCTCCACCATTGTTTCTCAATCTTAGCTATTTTAAGATGCATGGATTTCAATTCCCAGAATTCCCCACCATCATTTCTCAATCTTAGCTATTTTAAGATGCATGGATTTCAATTCCCAGAATTCCCCACCATCGTATCTCAATCTTAGCTATTTTAAGATATATGGATTTCAATTCCCAGAATTCTCCACCATTGTTTCTCAATCTTAGCTATTTTAAGATGTATGGATTTCAATTCCCAGAATTCCTATCCATTGTTTCTCAATCTTAGCTATTTTAAGTTGCATGGATTTCAATTCCCATAATTCCCCACCATCGTTTCTCAATCTCAGCCAGTTTTAAGATGTGTGGACTTCTGGGAAGGCTGGCTAGGGAATTCTGGGAATCGAAGTCCACACATAGAAACGATTTTTTTAAAAAATCCCTTTTTATGACCCTGTAATCACAGGGACACTGCAAGTGTGGAAAAACAATTCAAATTCAACACCCCCAATGGATGGGCCTCTGTCTTCTTCTCATAGGCACCTGGTAAGGATGAACCTACCACCCCTTCTGGGGGGTGCTTCTAAGGTCAACAGCTCTGCCTGCGGAGCTGGCAGCTGAGTCGGACAGTGAGGAGGTTGGGAAGGAACATGGGCCAGTCCTGGGGGCTGGGAAAAGCTTGGACGAGGGCTCTGCATCGGAGGCAGAGAGGGAGTTAGACAGCAGTGAGGCAGAGGAAGAGCTGGAGCCTTTTCCCAGTATGCACATGTGCAGAGCTGCCAGAAGACAAGAAGAACTAAGAAAGCAGGGTCGACTAGGAAGTAAAGCTACACCTTGGAGGTGATTGGCCCCTCCCATAGGAAACAAAAGAGGAGCGAACGGGGAGTGGGCTTTTGCAGGAAACAATTTGTTCAGTCAGTCGTTGCCAAAGTGGAAAGTTCTGTTTGTTTTTGTTTTTTTATTAAATTTATATACCGCCCTACTCCCGAAGGACTCAGGGCGGTGAACAGGCACAGAATAAAATACATAGATTACAAAAGTTAGAAACATAATTAAAACCAGATTAAATAATTTAGCCGGAGACAATTAAAAATCCCAATAATTTAAAACAGATTAAAATTTCGATTTAAAAGAATTTTAAAAAAGGGGAGAAAAATTAGGCCAGGCCGGCTTGCTGGAATAGGAGGGTCTTAAGAGCGTGGCGGAAGGTGCGCAGATCCGGGATCCTCCGTATCTCTGGGGGGAGCTCGTTCCAGATAGTCGGTGCCCCCACAGAGAAGGCCCTCCCCCTGGGGGCCGCCAGTCGACATTGTTTGACTGACGGCACCTGGAGGAGCCCCTCTCTATGAGAGCGTACCGGCCGGTGGGAGGCGGTTAGTGGTAGTAGGCGGTCCCGTAAATAACCAGGTCCTAAGCCATGGAGCGCTCTAAGGGTGGTGACCAAAACCTTGAAGCGCACCCGGAAGACCACTGGGAGCCAGTGCAGCTTGCGCAGGAGAGGTGTCACATGGGAGCGCCATGTTGCTCCCATAACCACCCGCACGGCCGCACTCTGCGCCAGTTGGAGCCTCCAGGTGCTCCTCAAGGGGAGCCCTCCCCTTGTTTGTGACTTTAAAAGACTCTGTGCCAAGTTTTGCCTTGTCTGCAGTTGGAAACTAGTTATCTGCAGCTTTCCCAGCGAGATAAGTTCTGTGTTAATAAATATGCCTCTGAAAGACTGTTTGCCAAACCGTGCTGACTGTGAATGAATGTCATTTACAGTCGTGTAAATAAAAGGGGGTTTACCGGGACTAAGACTCTGCTTCTTGCTACTTAAGGAAGCCTCTGTCATAACAAGCTCTTCCGGTTACCATTAAGCGTTACCTGATTATTTTATACATGGTGGGGTTGGTGAAAGAGGGCTCATCGAGTTCGTTGTGACCCCACTGCCGATAGCAGAGAAGATCCACAATCACATCCTTCCGGAAGAGTCGCTGGTACTCCACTGCCAATCGGGCAGCTCTGAGAACCTCTTCTGGATCATCTCCATTCACGTGGATGACAGCACAGTCAACTATCTTACCTAACATGGTGAAGAGGAAGAGAGAGAAGAAGGTGAAGACGTACCAAAGAGGACTCCACGAATTCTCTAGGAACGTCTGGCCAGCTAGAATTCCCGTTTTTGGGGGGGGTTTCCTCCTTCCAATTCAGGAACAAAACTACACAATCCCCTATAACCATAATGATTCTACGTGGGACAAACATCACGTCAATTGGAAACCAGGAATCGCGAACACCGGATAGGCCGTCAAACACCACGATCCCAAATCCTTAATTTCTACTTACACCGACACCAAACAGCACCAGTTCGATTAGAGCAACACAAAAATTGTCAGCCACGCTACCACCCACCATGCTCGGGAGTTCATTGGCAAACAATCCCATCAACACTGACCTACAACCAGCCCACGAAACCCTCAGAATTCAGTTCAACCACACAGCCAACCAGAGACAGGACCGACCCTCAACCAACCCACACAAGCCACCCCCACCAGCAGTTCCCTTCCCAATGACCCTGACCTGAGGTAAACTCCTTATCACAAGACCTATCAAAAGACCTTCACTAGTGACCCCCACCTGGCCCCTCACAAGACCCTCACTCGATGTGCCCCACACCTGACCATCACAAGATCTCACCTGATGTGCCTCTCACCTGACGTGACCTCCCCATCACAAGACCTTCACTTGTGGCCCCCACCTGGCCCATCACAAGACCCTCACTCGATGTGACCCACACCTGACCATCACAAGATCTCACCTGATGTGCCTCTCACCTGACGTGACCTCCCCATCACAAGACCTTCACTTGTGACCCCCACCTGGCCCATCACAAGACCCTCACTCGATGTGACCCACACCTGACCATCACAAGATCTCACCTGATGTGCCTCTCACCTGATGTCACCTCCACATCACAAGACCTTCACTTGTGACCCACAACTGACCCATCACAAGACCCTCACTTGACACAACCCAAACCTGACCATCACAAGACCCTCACTTGATATGACTCTCACCTGACGTCACCTCCACATCACAAGACCTTCACTTGTGACCCACACCTGACCATCACAAGACCCTCAGTTGATATGACTCTCACCTGAGGTGGCCTCCCCATCACAAGACCTTCACTTGTGACCCGCAACTGACCCATCTCAAGACCATCACTTGACACAACTGACATCTGACCACCACAAGACCCACTTGCGAGACCCACACCTGACTCATCGCAAGACGTAGGAATCAATGCATGCTGTTGAACCACACGGGATTTTTACTCGTTCAGCGTCCGAGTCCAATTCCAGATTTCTACATTTTTTAACCAATTATTTCCGCATGAGACCTACCGATATCGCTACAGTACAGAGAGGACCTTCCTCGCTCCGCCGGGGTGGTGTAGCCCAGTTGGTTATTTACGATGAGGTGAATGCTTCCCCCGATTCTAAAATGGGGCAGGTTGGAAAGGGTAAACGTTTCCGGAACAATCCCTTGGCCGGAGAACGACGCATCTCCATGAACCTGTATCCCAAAGATAAAAATGGCGCCGGTCACAAAAATTGATCGGACTCGGCCTTCTTCTACTCTTTTCTTTCTTTCTTTTCTTCAATATCATTTTTATTTTATTACATAAAATATAAAATACAAAAAAGAAAAGAAGAAATTAAGGGAGGGAAAGGAGACGGGAAAAAGGGGTGTGTGAAATACAAGGGGGAAGAGAAAAAGAAAGAAAAGGGGACACAGAAGTGGGTACACCCCCCTCACATTTTGTAAATATTTAAGCATATCTTTTCATGTGACAACGCTGAAGAAATGACACTTGGCTGCAACGTAAAGTAGTAGGTTTTACAAGTAGCCTGTAAAACCGTTGTAAATGTGCTGCCCCCTCAAAATAACGCAACACGCAGCCACTAGTGTGTAAACTGCTGGCAACAAAAATGAGTAACTACTCATTTCTATAATCCCAAATCTTTCTAATCAACAAAACCAAGTTTCATTTTTTTTTTCTTCACAAGCACACATTCCAGAAGCGATCTCCAAATAAAGAACATATTTTCCTCTTTAAATAAACAAGTAATCAATTGAACCATTTCTGCTTTATCTTCCTTGCTATGGAAATAACGCGCATTTCAGTGGTGGGTTTCAAATTTTTTTACAACCGGTTCTGTGGGCGTGGCTTGGTGGGCGTGGCAAGGCTTGGTGGGCGTGGCTTGGTGGGCATGGCAGGGGAAGGATACTGTAAAATCTCCATTCCCTCCCCACTCCAGGGGAAGGATACTGTAAAATCTCCATTCCCACCCCACTCCAGGGGAAGGATACTGCAAAATCCCCATTTCCTCCCAATCAGCTGGGACTCGGGAGGCAGAGAATAGATGGGGGCCAGTCAGAATTTTTACTACCGGTTCTCCAAACTACTCAAAATTTCCACTACCGTTTCTTCAGAACTGGTCAGAACCTGCTGCAACCCACATCTGGTGTATTTCTATTTGTAGCTAGTAACCTCACCATTTTTATTTACAAAATTCATTGCATTCTTTCAAATTCTTTGGAAAGCAGTCTCCTTCTTTTTCCATTTGTGTGGAAAAAGAAAAATGTGGAACTGCTGTATTTTACTTAAGGAGCCCCAAATTTAAAAGGAAAACTTCTCTTAATAATAATAATAATAATAATAATAATAATAATAATAATAATAATAATAATAATAATAATAATAATAATAATAATAATAATAATAATAATATTTTATTTCTATACCGCCCTTCTCCCGAAGGACTCAGGGCGGTGTACAGCCAATTTAAAAACACAAGACACAACAATAATTAAAAATTAAAATAATTAAATAGATATAATGGACTGACTGGATATAGATAGTCCTCGATTTACAACAGTTTGTTAAGTAACCGTTTAGAGTTACAATGGCACTTATAACCATACATAAAGTGGCTTATAACCATTTTTCACACTTCGGACTGTTACGGGATCCCTGTGGCCACGTGATCAAAATTCAGATATCTTTGCAACTGCTTCATATTTATGACGGTTGCCATGTGTCCCGAGAGTCATGTGATCCCCCTTTTCCAACGAGCAAAGGCAATGGCGAACCCACATTCACCAAACAACTGTGTGACTAACTTAACAGATTCACTTAACAACGATGGCAAACTTCAGGCTCAATTATGGTTGTAAATCAAGGACCACCTGCAATCTGTTTGCTCAGTTCTGAACCATCAGGACTGATCCACATTGGGGACAGCATGCTCTAAATCGCAGCTGCTTGCAGAAGAACATGGAGAGAATTATGGGTTTCCCGTTTCCTTAGTCCCGCAGTTTATTTTCTTTTATTGATTAAAATAAATGTATAGTTTACTAGCTGATAACCTGGCGTTGCCCAAGTATTTATTTATCCCAATCCTGTATTAGACAGGAAAAGGAATGAATTATATCTATAGTGGCAACTCTACTGTGCTGTACAGTAGAAGCCATTTTAAGGCACAACAGGCTGTATCTCTTAACAGAACTTGAATCCAAAATGCACCTTATCACTGTCAAAAGTACTGTGATTTGACACTATAGATATAATTCATTCCTTTTCATTTCAGCAGCCCAGGCATTCCAGGGTTATGCTGGAACACAGACACACAGGCACCCACACCCACACCCACCCCAAGGAGTGTTAGGGGCGTCTTACCCCACACAGTATTTTTTTCCAGAGAGTAAGTCATCTGTGCACCAAGTTTGGTTGAAATTGCTCGAGGCGTTCCAGAATTATGCTGGAACATACACACAGCCATTTTTTAATATATAGATAATCGGAGGAGGCCTGCAGACTTTCTCACCCTTCTCTAAAGCAGGAAGATCACCGATAAAGCCTTAATGGTTGAGCCTCCTCCCAAAAGATGGCTTCCAAACTGGTTTTAGAGTTTTAAAACTCCTGAGCAAAAATTGCCTCCATTATCATTTTAATCACCAGCTAAGCAACATAATTTGTTTAATTCCTCTTGCTTTGTGTCTCACCTGGGAAAAAAAAAAAACAAGATCATGCAGAGTCTAGTTTTTGCAATGTCTCCAGTCTCTTACGCCCTCGGGGCACAGTTAAAACTTTAAATGATTATTATCTCCCATCTATCCGTCCCAGCTTTCTTCCCATTTCTTGTTCCCAATTTTTTGCTCCGAATACCTGCAAGCAAATGACTTTATCTCCCGGCCGAGCCAAACTGGCTAAGGAATAATCCCCATCCGACAAAGTTTGCTGTCTCCCTCTGGTTTTGCCAACCGCCACGGGGTTGATGGCTTCCAGGTGGGAAGGATTCGGCAACAGGACGACGTGAATCGGGCGGTGAGACCCGAAATCCAGCTCCACCGAGGCCGTGAGGTGGGAGAGGACGTCTCCGATGGCAGCCGCGTTCTCCGGGAATTCGCTCAAGCCTTGCATTTTACGGAACATCAGCTTTTCGGCGGGAAAGCAAGAAGACAGTGGCATGGGAATCACCTCTGCGGTTTTGAATAATGAAAAATTTCTAGCGGGACGACCAGATTCTGGAGCGGCTTTGTTCCTTAGGCCGTCCATCCGTCTGGTAAACTCGCAAGATTCGTTTTTCTCGCGAGGTACCTGTATACATCCGGACTAGACTGTGTTGTTTCTCTGTGTCATATAATATATGTGGGTATTGGCATAATTCTGTATTTATGCATTTATTTTGTCATGTTTATGTAGTCTGTATTGGAAGTGAGGACCCTTTGAGAGCTGCATGCAATGAAATTTCATTTTAAGGTATGCTGATTAGTGTACATTCAAAGTGACAATAACATTATTGTTCTGTTCTGTTCTGTTCTGTTCTGTTCTGTTCTACTCTACTCTACTCTAATTCTTTCCTTTCCTATCCTATCCTATCCTATCCTATCCTATCCTATCCTATCCTATCCTATCCTATCCTATCCTATCCTATCCTATCCTATCCCTATTTCATTCTATTCTTTTCTATTCTATTCTATTCTATTCTATTCTATTCTATTCTATTCTATTCTATTCTATTCTATTCTATTCTATTCTATTCTATTCTATTCTATTCTATTCTATTCTATTCTATTCTATTCTATTCTATTCTATTCTACTCTGTTCTAATTCTTTCTTATCCTATCCTATCCAATCCTATCCTATCCCTATTTCATTCCTTCTGTTCTGTTCTGTTCTGTTCTGTTCTGTTCTATTCTATTCTATTCTATTCTATTCTATTCTATTCTATTCTATTATTCTATTCTATTCTATTCTATTCTATTCTATTCTATTCTATTCTATTCTATTCTATTCCATTCCATTCCATTCCACTCCACTCCACTCCACTCCACTCCACTCCACTCCACTCCATTCAATTCCATTCATTATATTCTCTATTCTCTATTATTTCCTATTCTATTCTATTCTATTCTATTCTATTCTATTCTATTCTATTCTATTCTATTCTATTCTATTCTATTCTATTCTACTCTACTCTACTCTACTCTGTTCTAATTCTTTCTTATCCTATCCTATCCAATCCTATCCTATCCCTATTTCATTCGTTCTGTTCTGTTCTGTTCTGTTCTGTTCTGTTCTGTTCTGTTCTGTTCTATTCTATTCTATTCTATTCTATTCTATTCTATTCTATTCCATTCCATTCCATTCCATTCCATTCCATTCCATTCTCCACTCCACTCCACTCCATTCCATTCCATTCAATTCCATTCATTATATTCTCTATTCTCTATTATTTCCTATTCTATTCTATTCTATTGTATTCTATTCTATTCTATTCTATTCTATTCTATTCTATTCTATTCTATTCTATTCTATTCTATTCTATTGTATTCTATTCTATTCTATTCTATTCTATTGTATTCTATTCTATTCTATTCTATTCTATTCTATTCTATTGTATTCTATTCTATTCTACTCTACTCTGTTCTAATTCTTTCTTATCCTATCCTATCCAATCCTATCCTATCCCTATTTCATTCGTTCTGTTCTGTTCTGTTCTGTTCTGTTCTGTTCTGTTCTGTTCTATTCTATTCTATTCTATTCTATTCTATTCTATTCTATTCTATTCTATTCTATTCCATTCCATTCCATTCCACTCCACTCCACTCCACTCCATTCCATTCCATTCAATTCCATTCATTATATTCTCTATTCTCTATTATTTCCTATTCTATTCTATTCTATTGTATTCTATTCTATTCTATTCTATTCTATTCTATTCTATTCTATTCTATTCTATTCTATTCTATTCTATTCTATTCTATTCTATTGTATTCTATTCTATTCTATTCTATTCTATTGTATTCTATTCTATTCTATTCTATTCTATTCTATTCTATTGTATTCTATTCTATTCTACTCTACTCTGTTCTAATTCTTTCTTATCCTATCCTATCCAATCCTATCCTATCCCTATTTCATTCGTTCTGTTCTGTTCTGTTCTGTTCTGTTCTGTTCTGTTCTATTCTATTCTATTCTATTCTATTCTATTCTATTCTATTCTATTCTATTCTATTCTATTCCATTCCATTCCATTCCACTCCACTCCACTCCACTCCATTCCATTCCATTCAATTCCATTCATTATATTCTCTATTCTCTATTATTTCCTATTATTTCCTATTCTATTATTTCCTATTCTATTCTATTCTATTCTATTCTATTCTATTCTATTCTATTCTATTCTATTCTATTCTATTCTATTCTATTCTACTCTACTCTACTCTACTCTACTCTACTCTACTCTGTTCTAATTCTTTCTTATCCTATCCTATCCAATCCTATCCTATCCCTATTTCATTCGTTCTGTTCTGTTCTGTTCTGTTCTGTTCTGTTCTGTTCTGTTCTGTTCTGTTCTGTTCTGTTCTATTCTATTCTATTCTATTCTATTCTATTCTATTCTATTCTATTCTATTCTATTCTATTCTATTCTATTCTATTCCATTCCATTCCATTCCATTCCATTCCATTCCATTCCATTCCATTCCATTCCATTCCATTCCATTCCATTTATTATATTCTCTATTATTCTCTATTATTCTATTCCATTCAATTCCATTCACTATATTCTCTATTCTCTTATTATTTCCTATTCTATTTCTATTTGTATTCCTGTTTAAAAACCCATCCCTTTCCTTACCTCAGGGGGAAAGTGAAGGAGGCCCGTGAGAAGATTGAGTCTTCCCCGGTGAGGCATCCCGAGGACGATGTCCGTCACGCCGCTATACGAGGACATCTTCAGCAATTCGTGGAAGAAGCCCATCATACTCTCCGCACCTTCGCCCCCGTAGCGCTTCACCGTGGCAAACTTGGTGGCCAGGAAGCGATCAAACTCCTGTGAGACGTAAAACCTTGGAGTCAGGCATTCAACTCGCTCTATTGCTCACCCCAGCTTCTAATACAGGTAGTCCTCGACTTACAAACGTTTGTTTAGTGACCATTCAAAGTTACGACGGCACTGAAAAAAATGACTTATGACCGTGTGATGTGATCGACCAGCAAAGTCAGTGGGGGAAGGACAGATTCACTTAACAACCGCACTACTAACTTAACAACCCCAGTGATTCACTTAACCACTGAAGGCAAGAAAGGTCGTAAAACGGGGAAAAACTCACTTAACAAGCGTTTCACTCAACAACATACATTTTGGGCTCGATTGTGATTGTCCGTCGAGGACCAACTGTGTTCATTGCTAAAAATGAATAAAGGTAGTCCTCAACTTACAACAGCTCGTTTAGTGTCCGTTCAAAGTTACGACGGCACTGAAAAAAGTGACTTATGACCACTTTTTCACACTTACGACCGTTGCAGCATCCCCACAGTGACGTGATCCACATTCAGACACTTGGCAAATGATTCATATTTATGACGGTTGCAGCGACCTTCTGACAAGCAGTGACTGGGGAAGCCAGATTCACTTAACAACCAAGTTACTAAGTTAACCCCTGCAATCATTCACTTAACTGTCTCACATTTGGGCCCAATGGTGGTCATAGGTCAACTGTGTTCACTGCTAAAAATGTATATGTACAGCCAATCACCTGTCAATTAGATAAATAATTGTCAACAAAAAATAAAAATAGGATATATATATATATAGAATAAAGAATAAAGTCTAAGAGAATTTTGGACTCTTTTCCCCCTCTTTAAATTGAATCCTATAAGGATTAATCCTAATAAGGAGCCTTGGTGGCGCAGCAGACTAAAGTGCTGTTAAGTAGCACCAGCTGCCTGCAATTACTGCAAGTTCGAATCTCACCAGGCTCAAAGTTGACTCAGCCTTCCATCCTTCTGAGGTAGGTAAAATGAGGACCCGGATTGTGGGGGCAGTAAACTGACTTTGTATAAAAAAAAGAACACCGCTTGGGGGTGGCCGAAAGCCCTAGTAAGCAGGTATATACAAAAGTATGAAGGCTATTGCTTAACGCATTGTAAGCCGCCCTGAGTCTCTGGAGAAGGGCTGCATATAAATTGAACCAATAAATAAACAATAAATAAATAAATAAATCCTATACATTTGCAGGATGCCTGACATTTATACTGGCCCAGTTACAGATAACAAATGATATTTGTTCCTTAGGCCATCCGTCTGTCTGGTAAACTCGCAAGATTCATTTTTCTCGCCATGTACATAGACTGTTGCTTCTCTATTTCCTATAATATATGTGGGTATATGCATAATTTTTAATTAATTAATTCATTAGTTAATTTTCTTGTCATGTTTACGTAGTATATACTGGAGGTAGAGCTGTGTGCCGCGAAATTTCATTTTAATGTATGCCGATTTAGCGCACATTCAAAGTGACAATAAAGTTATTCTAAGTTTTAACTCTATCAATAAGGCAGCCAACCTTCACGCGCTCTGTGGAAATCGGGCACTTTTCAAACCAACGTCCTCAGTTCCTCCTGGTTGTGGAGATATTTATTCCTTGGACTTTGTACGCTGTTCATGCGGCTACCCATGGGCCAGTATAAATACACAGTGGGCTAATTTGAACCTCAAACAAACTTTTGGGGCTTATCTTCTGTATTTCTGTAATAAGGCTGAGATCAGCACGGACTATATGGACTTTGTTTTACAAACACCAGGAGAGAGAGAGAGATGAGAGAGAGATGATAAATAAATGATTAGACAGAGAAATAGAGAGATAGGTAGTTAGAGATAGATAGATAGATAGATAGATAGATAGATAGATAGATAGGTAGGTAGATAGATAGGAGAGATGACAGATAGATGACAGATGATAGACAGAGAGCTGAGAGAGATAAATAGATTAGATAGTTAGATAGATATATAGATGAGAGAGATGATAAATGATTAGATAGATGGATGGATGGATGGATAGATAGAGATAGATAGATAGATAGATAGATAGATAGATAGATAGATAGATAGATAGATAGATAGATATGAGATATGACAGATAGATGACAGATGATAGACAGAGAGATGAGAGAGATAAATAGATTAGATAGATAGATAGATAGATAGATAGATAGATAGATAGATAGATAGGTAGGTAGATAGATAGGAGAGATGACAGATAGATGACAGATGATAGACAGAGAGCTGAGAGAGATAAATAGATTAGATAGTTAGATAGATATATAGATGAGAGAGATGATAAATGATTAGATAGATGGATGGATGGATGGATAGATAGTTAGAGATAGATAGATAGATAGATAGATAGATATGAGATATGACAGATAGATGACAGATGATAGACAGAGATGAGAGAGAAATAGATTAGATAGGTATAGATGAAAAAGATGATAAATAAATGATTAGACAGAGAGATGATAGATGACAGATGATAGACAGAGAGATGAGAGAGATAAATAGATTAGATAGATAGATAGATAGATGAGAGAGATGATAAATGATTAGATAGACAGATGGATGGATGGATGGATGGATGGATGGATAGTTAGAAATAGATAGATAGATAGATAGATAGATAGATAGATAGATAGATAGATAGATAGGTATTAGAGAAGACAGATAGATGACAGATGATAGACAGAGATGAGAAATAGATTAGATAGGTATAGATGACAAAGATGATAAATAAATGATTAGATAGAGAGATGATAGATGACAGATGATAGACAGAGAGATGAGAGAGATAAATAGATTAGATAGTTAGATAGATAGATATATAGATGAGAGAGATGATAAATGTTTAGATGGATGGATGGATGGATGAATAGACAGATATGAGAGAGTGATGAGAGTAGAGATGAGAGAGATGATAGATGATTAGATAGATGATAGATATGAGATGATAGATAAATGAAATGGTAGAGAGATAAGAGAAATGATAGACAGACAGACAGACAGACACAGACTGATATAGTATAGCTATAGATATAGAACTAAGGAGAAATTTCCTGACAGTGGGAACAATTAACCTGTGGAAACGTCTTGTCTCCAGAAGTTGTGGGAGCTCCATCACTGGAAGCTTTCAAGAAGAGATTGGACATCCATTTATCTGAAATGGCAGAGGGCTTCCTGCCAGAGCAGAGGGTGGGACTAGAAGACCTCCAAGGGCCCCTTCAGCTCTATTATTCTGTTCTGTTCTGGTTACCAAGTGCCCAAATTTTGCTCATGTGATGAGAAGATGCTATAGTGGTCTTAAGTGTGAGGATGAGTCATAAATCACTTTTTTTCAGTGCCATTTTAACTTGGGATGGTCATTAAAAAAATGGCTATAACTCAAGGACTGCCTGCATGTCAATCAAACACAACCATCCATTTTTATCAATCCGCCTCGGCTTTGCTTCTTGCATCTGCCAAGAACATTATTTGCTTGCACACACACGCAAACACGCCTACAATGCACCTGAGATTCTAGCATGATCTTGGACAAATACTTTTTCTCTTCGGTAGTAAAAGCTTCTTGCTTCAGTTCCTCAAACCGTTTGGCCATCCATTCCTTCTCTTGCATGCTGGACAGCTGGCTGGTCTCGATGGAGATATGTCCACAGAAGATGTCCTCCAGGTAAGACAGGATATCTTCCAGCGAGGCTTCGTCCTTCCCCATGTTCAAAAGCCCTGAAGTGGAAGGGAAGGAAGGAAGGAAGGAAGGAAGGAAGGAAGGAAGGAAAAAAGAAAGGAAGGAAGGAAGAGAAAGAAAGTATGGAAGAAGGAAAGAAGGAAGGAAAAAAGGAAGGAAAGGAAGGAAAGAAAGGAAAGAAAGGAAAGAAAGGGAGGGAAAGAAGGAAGGAAGGAAGAAAGGAAGGAAAAAAGAAAGGAAGGAAGGAAAAAAGAAGAAGGAAAGAAGAGAAAGAAAGTATGGAAGAAGGAAAGAAGGAAGGAAAAAAGGAAAAAAGGAAGGAAAGGAAGGAAAGAAAGGAAAGAAAGGGAGGGAAAGAAGGAAGGAAGGAAGAAAGGAAGGAAGGAAAAAAGAAAGGAAGGAAGGAGAAAAGAAAGGAAAGAAGGAAGAGAAAGAAAGTATGGAAGAAGCAAAGAAGGAAGGAAAAAAGGAAGGAAAGGAAGGAAAGAAAGGGAGGGAAAGAAGGAAGGATGAAAGAAAGAAAGAGGAAGGAAGGAAGAAGGAAAAAAGGAAGGAAAAGAAGGAAGGAAAGAAAGAAAGGGAGGGAGGGAAGGAAGGAAGGAAGGAAGGGAAGGAAAGAGAAAGGATGAAGGAAGGAAGGAAGGAAGGAAGGAAGGAAGGAAGGAAGGAAGGAAGGAAGGAAGAAAGAAAGAAAGAAAGAAAGAAAGAAAGAAAGAAAGAAAGAAAGAAAGAAAGAAAGAAAGAGCTCATATCTGGTCATCAACCATCCAAGATTTTAACAATAACACAAATATTCTCCTTGCAAAATTTTTAGCTGAGTTTGACTCTTGTGGAATTTTATAGGCCTATTCACGGCAACCTAAGAGAGCCAATTTGGTCCAGTGGTTAAGGCACCTAGAAACTAGGAGATGGTGAGTTCTAGTTCCACCTTAGCCATGGCTGGGTGACTTTGGGCCAATCACCAGGAGACGGTGAGTTCTAGTCCCGCCTTAGCCATGAAAGCCACCTGGGCGTTCTTGGACCAGTCACATTTTCTTAACCCAACCTACCTCACAGGGATGTTGTTGTATGGAAAGTAGGAAGGGAAAGGTGTGTTGGATATATTTGCCATCTTAAGTTGCTTATAAAAAGACCAAAAAAAAAGGTGGGATATAAGCAAAATAGTATAATGCAATAGGGAATAGTTTGCCGTTACTGTTTTTTTTGGAATATTCTTTTTTTTAAATTCTCTGTCTTTAGGGCAGTGTTTCTCAACCTTGGAAGCTTGAAGATGGGTGGACTTCAACTCCCAGAATCCCCCAGCCAGCGCTGCTGGCTGGGGGATTCTGGGAGTTGAAGTCCACCCATCTTCAAGCTACAAAGGATGAGAAACACTGCTTTAGGGTTTGCTGTACAATCAAAGTTTAACTTCTCCATTCTACGATCTTCCATCACTGCAGTAAAAGCTATTTCTGAGTTGACGTGAGTTGGATGCAACTCTCAATAAGGCCCACACGATGATGATTTGACGATACCTGCTGTGTTGAAAGGGCCTTGCAAGGTTTCTGCCAACACCTGAATTTCAGGCACCGCCTCCATCACAGCCTGGCCAGTAAAGAGAGGATTGATTTTCGCAGCTTTGTGTCCATGTTCGTGATACGCCGTCACTAAACGAGCTAGTCCATGGTCAGCTGCAAAGGAGAGAGAACAAGTGTAATTTCAGCGTGATTCCAAAATTTAACATACAGCGAGAGAGCGTGGGAAGAATCCACATGTCCTTTATTCAGTCTGATGCAAGTAAAAATATAACAGCACTCCTCGGCTTACGACCACGATGGAGCCCAACATTTCTGTTGGAGAGTTTTACGACTTTTCTTGCCACCGTTGTTAAGTCAGTCACACGGTTGTTAAGCAAATCAGGCTTCCCCATTGAGTTTGTCAGAAGGTCACAAAAATGGATCACGTGACCCCGGGACACTGAGACCGTCATAAATACGAGTCAGATGCCAAGCATCCGAGATTCAAGGATTTCCCTGGAATCTGAACCAGGGTTTTTGATTTACTTCAATGAAAGATGCAGTTCTGAAGAAAACTCAGCACTGGCAACAAGAAGGGCATCCGGCCAGTCAACACTCAGCTCCATTCAGTTGCCCAGACTCCACCCCGCAAGGATGGATTCTGGGGGCATTAAAAGAAGATGAAAGATGCAGTTCTATAGATCCAAAGCCATAAATGTCGAAACTTGCTGGAAAAACAATCTCAAAGTTTTAAAGGTGGGTGGGTTTCAGCAGGTTCTGACCAGTTCTGGAGAACCGGTAGCGGAAATTTTGAGTAGTTCGGAGAACCGGTAAATACCACCTCTGACTGGCCCCGCCCCCATCCCTTCTCTGCCTCCCGAGTCCCAGCTGATTGGGAGGAAATGGGGATTTTGCAGTATCCTTCCCCTGGAGTGGGGAGGGAATGGAGATTTTGCAGTATCCTTCCCCTGGAGTGGAGAGGGAATGGGGATTTTGCAGTATCTTTGCCCTGCCACGCCTACCAAGCCACACTCACCAAGCCATGCCTCCCCTTCCTCCCTCTCTTTTCCTTTCCTTCCTTCCTTCCCTTTCCCCTCCTCTTCTTTCTACTCCTCCCCCTCTTTCATCCTCCTCCCCTCCCTCCCTCCTTTCCTTTCTTTCTCTTCCTGTCTTCCTTCCTTCTACTCATCCCCTTCTTCCCTCCCTCATTTCCTTCCTTCCTTCCCCTGTCATTCCTATTTCCTTCCTTCCTCCCTCCTTCCCTCTGTCATTCCTTCCTTCTTTCCTTCCTGTCATTCCTATTTCCTTCCTTCCCTTTCCCCTCCTTTCTACTCCTCCCCCTCTTTCATCCTCCTCCCCTCCCCCCCTCCCTCCTTTCCTTTCCTTTCTCTTCCTGTCTTCCTTCCTTCTACTCATCCCCTCCCTCCCTCCATTTCCTTCCTTCCTTCCTCCCTCCTTCCCTGTCATTCCTTCCTTCCTTCCTTCCTTCCCCTGTCATTCCTATTTCCTCCCTCCCTCCCTCCCTCTGTCCTTCCTTCCTTCCTTCCTTCCTGTCATTCCTATTTCCTTCCTTCCTTCCCTTTCCCCTCCTTTCTACTCCTCCCCCTCTTTCATCCTCCTCCCCTCCCTCCCTCCTTTCCTTTCTTTCTCTTCCTGTCTTCCTTCCTTCTACTCATCCCCTTCTTCCCTCCCTCATTTCCTTCCTTCCTTCCCGTCATTCCTATTTCCTTCCTTCCTCCCTCCTTCCCTCTGTCATTCCTTCCTTCTTTCCTTCCTGTCATTCCTATTTCCTTCCTTCCTTCCCTTTCCCCTCCTTTCTACTCCTCCCCCTCTTTCATCCTCCTCCCCTCCCTCCCTCCTTTCCTTTCCTTTCTCTTCCTGTCTTCCTTCCTTCTACTCATCCCCTCCCTCCCTCCATTTCCTTCCTTCCTTCCTCCCTCCTTCCCTGTCATTCCTTCCTTCCTTCCTTCCTTCCCCTGTCATTCCTATTTCCTCCCTCCCTCCCTCCCTCTGTCCTTCCTTCCTTCCTTCCTGTCATTCCTATTTCCTTCCTCTCTCCCTCATTTCCTTCCTTCCTTCCTGTCATTCCTATTTCCTTCCTTCCTCCCTCCTTCCCTGTCATTCCTTCCTTCCTGTCTTTCCTATTTCCTTCCTTCCTCCCTCCTTCCCTGTCATTCCTTCCTTCCTTCCTTCCTTCTCCTGTCATTCCTATTTCCTTCCTCCCTCCCTCCCTCGGTCCGTCCTTCCTTCCTTCCTTCTTTCCTTCCTTCCTTCCTTCCTGTCATTCCTATTTCCTTCCTTCCTCCCTCCTTCCCTGTCCTTCCTTCCTTCCTTCCTTCCTTCCTTCCTTCCTTCCTTCCTGTCATTCCTATTTCCTTCCTCCCTCCCTCCTTCCCTGTCCTTCCTTCCTTCCTTCCTTCCTGTCATTCCTATTTTTTTTCTTTCCTCCCTCCTTCCCTCTGTCCTTCCTTCCTTCCTTCCTTCCTTCCTGCCGTTCCTATTTCCTTCCTTCCTTCCCTCCTGATCATCTCATCGTCGGGGTGACTGCAAGCCCCCTCCTCCCTCCCTCCCTCCCTCCCTCCCCCCGTGCGCCCCAGCGCCCCCCTGATCCCACCTGCGGGCCTCCAGGGCTGGGCTCGCTCGGCGCCCCCGCGGGGCTCCTGGGCCGGCCGGCCGGGCTTGTAGCCGTAGACGCCGCGCTCGCTGTGGTAGGCGGCGCGGCCCCGGGGCCAGCGGGCCAGCAGCGGCCTCCAGCCGGCCGAGCAGCAGCGCGCACACACCGCGGCCATCCCGCTCGCCTGCTCCCTCCCGGCGCCCCGCCTCCCCCGACAACGCCCCCGGCCCTCATTGGGGCAGCCGGAGGGGAGGGGGCGGAGGACACGCCCACAGGGGAAGGGGGGGCTCCCATTGATGCAGGTGGTGGAGAGGGGAGGCAGCCCCCCCCCCGCTCCTGCGAATTGCAACCCGCGCAAAAGGCAACCTGTGTTGCAAGTTTGCAAAAGCTTTGCAACTTTGCATCCAATGTTGCATCCTAAGCAGGAGGTTTACTTCGCATCCAGTGTTTGCATCTCATTACAATGTTGCCATCTAATCTTTCTCATGGCTATTTCTATTTTTTTTTAATAGAATAGAATAGAATAGAATTCTTTATTGGCCAAGGGTGATTGGACACACAAGGAATTTATCTTTGGTGCATAGGCTCTCGGTGTACATAAAAGAATAATAATAAAATACATTCATCAAGAATCGTGAGGTACAACACTTAATGATAATCATAGAATAGAATAGAATAGAATAGAATAGAATAGAATAGAATAGAATAGAATAGAATAGAATAGAATAGAATAGAATTTTTTATTGGCCAAGTGTGATTGGACACACAAGAAATTTGTCTTTGGTGCATTCGCTCTCAGTGTACATAAAAAGAATAATAATAAAATACATTCATCAAGAATCGTAAGGTACAACACTTAATGATAGTCATAGAATAGAATAGAATAGAATAGAATAGAATAGAATAGAATAGAATAGAATAGAATTGAACAGAACAGAACAGAACAGAACAGAACAGAACAGAACAGAACAGAACAGAACAGAATAGAATAGAATAGAATAGAATAGAATAGAACAGAACAGAACAGAACAGAATAGAATTCTTTATTGGCCAAGTGTGATTGGACACAGAAGGAATTTGTCTTTGGTGCATACACTCTCAGTGTACATAAAAGAAAAGATACGTTCATCAAGAATCATAAGGTACATGATAGTCATAGGATACAAATAAACAATCGGGAAACAATATCAATATAAATCGTAAGGATACAAGCAACAAAATTACAGTCATACAGTCATAAGTGGGAGGAGATGGGTGGTGGGAACGATGAGAAGATTAATAGTAGTGCAGACTTAGTGAATAGTTTGACAGTGTTGAGGGAATTATTTATTTAGCAGAGTGATGGCATTCAGGGGAAAAAACTGTTCTTGTGTCTAGTTGTTCTGGTGTGCAGTGCTATTATATAAATAAATATATAAGTAAATTGCTATTTACGGTAATCAATTTTTCTTTGTGGAGGTGGTCCTTGATTTACGGCTGCGACGGAGGCCGACATTTCTGTGGCTAAGCGAGACGGGGAGGGGGTGTTCAGCATGCCACGAAATTTCATTTCAGTGTATGCCGATTAGTGTGACAATTCAAAGGGACAATAAAGTTAGTCTAAAAGTTATTGTAAGTGAATCCCTAATCCTAAGGGGATCTACCTACCGAGGTGGCTGGATGGAGTCACTGAAGCAGTCGGTGTGAGCTTCAATGGACTCCAGAGGATGGTAGAGGACAGGAAGAACGTGATCCATGGGGTCGCAATGGGTCGGACACAACTTCGCAACTAACAACAAGAAACACAGGAAATTGTTTGTTTTTTTCTTCCTACACTCAATTTGAATAATGTTCAATTTGAATAATGAATAAGAAGAAGGGGTCAACTTATTTTCCAAAAAATAACAAGAACAAGAAGCAATGGTTTTTGGAAGCTAAGCAAGGAGAGAAGCAACTTGGAATTAAGGAGGAACTTCCTAACAGTGAGGACAATTAACCAACGGAACAGCTTGCCACCAGAAGTTGATGGTGCTCCATTACTGGAGTTTTTAAAGAAGAGATTGGCCCGCCACTTGTCTGAAATGGGAGAGGGTCTCAGTTATGATATTATACAGGCCGTCCTCAACTTACAACAGTTCGTTTAGTGACCATTTAAAGTTACAACGGCACTGAAAAAAGTGACTTGTGGCCAATTTTTACATTTAAAACCTTTGTAGCATCCCTATGATCATGTGATCAAAATTTCAGGCGCTTGGCCAAAATTTATCTTGCTAAGAGACATTTATTAAGTGAGTTTTCTCCTGTTTTACGACCTTTTTTGGCACGGTCATTAAGTGAATCACTGCAGTTGCGATGCTTCAACGGTCGTAAGTATGAAAAATGGTAATAAAGTCACAAAGTTTTCAGTGCCTGTGTAATACTTTGAACAGTCACCAAACAAACCCACGAATGAAGGCAAATGGGTTTTTAGTGCAATGATTTCGCACCAAACAAAATAAGTCAAGGATTATTTATATAGTCATCCAGATTTTGCAGCTAATTAATTTACATTCACATTATGTCACCACTACCACTACCAATTACAATTAAGGGCTAGAAACCTTAGAATATATCTTGGGTTTCTTTGGGGAGGCTGAGGGAATTTTTCTATCCTCATTTCTGGCTTGTTTTATATTATATTAAAACAATATTCAACAATTGCTTTAAACTCTACAAGCTACCTAGGGCCGTTGGCTTAACACAGCACACTATTAATTGAAAAAAAAAACACCTTTCATTGATTTCTTGATATCCCAAATTAATACATGATTTAATCTGCATTTCTGATAGAATTACTCTAGAGCAAGAATTCCAAGTGGCAGTGAGATCATTGCTTTGCTCCTCAAATTCAACACTATAAAGAGCTGAGCCCATGAACTGACAAAATATTCAATTTAATTACACCTTTTTAAGGTAATGTTCCCAGGGAGTTTGGCATAGCCAGTTTTCCAGTTTCTGGGGGAAAAAAAATTCCAACCCCAAACAGTTACCGTATCTCACTAGCTCTGAAAGCGGATTTTGATATCAGATGTTGATGTATTATTGTTGTCACTTGTTTTTTTTTTTGTTCTTTGCAAGATTATTTCCGTGTGGTTTGTGCATTTGGTTATTTTTAAAAGAATCTTCTATATTATATTTTCTATACCATCTAGAATCCATTGGAATTGGGTGGCTTTTAAATTCTAGTAAATAAGAATAGACATTGGAAGTAGAGTCCTGTCAAGAGTAGAGTATGTAGCAGGATTACAAGCCAGTTGCCCTCTGAGACAAGTCAATGTTTATGTGGTAACTACAGCTATACTATATCTTACTTTTAATAACATCAACATTTCTCATTTCTTTCTTCATTGTTTATATTATGGATGTACCAGCCACATTGTTGTAAACTTTCTTTCAGCAATAAAAAAAATGTATGCATACCCACAATTCCAACTGGGTTTCATTAAAACCAAGCCAGGGAAAAAACTACAATACATATACAGTAGATTTAAGTCTACTGAAATCTCTGCAGATATAAACTTTGGTTTGCTTAAGAGCAGAAGAGAACAGAATAACAGTTGAAAGGGACCTTGGAGGTCTTCTAGCCAACCCCCTACTCAATCAACTTTTAACTTTTAATGTTTTATATATGGTTTTTAAATGCATTGTAAGCCGCCTTGAGTCTTCGGAGAAAGGCGGCATACAAGTTGAACAAATAAATAAACAAACAAATAAATAAATCAGGAAACCCTACACCACTTCAGACAAATGGTTATCCAACATCTTCTTAAAAACTTCCAGTGTTGGAGCATTTACAACTTCTGGTGGGAAGCTGTTCCACTGGTTAATTGTTTTAACTGTCAGGAAATTTCTCCTTAGTTTTAGGTTGCTTCTCCCCTTGCTTCATTGACATAAATGGCTTTTGGTAAAGCCCAAGGACCTAATCAGGGGAAAGTGTAATAAAAATTGTTTCCCAAACTTTTAAACCCTAGTTTAATGTTAGTTTAATGTTAGTTTAATGTTAGTTAAACAATAAAAATGCAAGGTTTGAATCTCTAACTAGGGTTTTTTAAAAAATATTTCTTTGACAGGCTTAATTAAAGCTTTAGGGTGAATACCCTGCATTAACCCCCCTTCTCTCTGAAAGAATTTAGAATGTTAGATTAAAAAGGGACCTTGGAGGTCCTCTAGTCCAGCCCCGTGCTCAGGCAGGAGAGAACCTATATACCATTTCAGAGACAAGTGGCCCTCAAGTTTCTCCTTAAAAACCTCCAGGGGGATGCAGCAGCGCCCACGATTTATGAACTGAGAAGGGATTTCAATTCTTAATAACTCCCCCCCCCCCCCCATTTTCCTAATATTATTCTCAATATTGGAATTGAGTGAATTGAATTGAATTGAATTGAAACGGGAAAGAAATCGTGCTTTCAAAAGCTGCAGCTTGGAGGCGTGGCCCCGCCCCCTTTCCAGGAGAAAGCCACGCCCCCCCGTCGGGCACTTCCGCCTCCCCTGGTAACCAAAGCACGGGGTTGCCCAGCTCTCTCTCTCTCTCTCTCTCTCTCTCTCTCTCGCTCTACCCGCACTTTAGGACCCACCCGAGCGACGGGGCTGTCTACAACACCGCCTGACGGGACCGTAACTCTCCGCCCGCCCTCCCGCCGCGGGGAAAGTCTCCGGTTCTTTCTAAACGAGCGCTTCCCGTTCGTTTTTCCTCGCTTTTTTTCCCTCCGGGGGTGGAGGCCTCGAGAACGGGGCGGGGGCATCCCGGTTGGGATCAGGCGCCCCGCGGGGCAGCCTAAGGGGCGGGGTCCTCGCCCTGGCAGAAAGTGAGGGGGGGAAAAAAAGAGCGAGATAGAGCGAAGAAGAGCCTGACGGAGCTGGAGCTGCAGAAGCGGAGACCGATGTTTACAGCGGGCCGAGGTAACCGCCCCCCTCGGCGGCCTCCTCCTCCTCCTCCGCGGCCTCGGCCCCGCTCGGGGTGGCGGCCTGAGGGGGAGAACGCTAGGCCGCGCGCGCGCGCGTGAGGGGGGGGGGGCGGGCCTAGGAGGGGGATTTCTCCCCCCCTCCTCAAACACACACACCCGCCCACCTCCCGGGG
This sequence comes from Pantherophis vulpinus, assembly GCA_037215915.1. Lineage (NCBI taxonomy): Eukaryota > Metazoa > Chordata > Lepidosauria > Squamata > Colubridae > Pantherophis > Pantherophis vulpinus. The sequence goes on along the minus strand of JAXLNS010000007.1, from coordinate 96,167,557 downwards.
GTGGCCTACCTCGCGGGGGTGTTGTGGCGGGGAGGCCGCTCCTCCCACCCACCCCCCCCACCCGGCCTGAAGGGGGGAAGGAAGGAGGGGCTGTGGGGGAGGAGGAAGGAGGGGAGGGGGGGCTCCCTGGGGGGACGTTAGTGACCTTTGGGAGGGGCTGCGTGGGGGGGAGGAGGGGGAGAGTTTGGTGGGGGGGGGGTCTGCGAGAAAGAGGGGGGGCGAGACCAGGGGGTCTTGGGGGGGGTCTGACCTGGGGGAGGGGGAGGTTCTTTCTCTGTCTCGTCTGCAGCCTTTTGGTCTTTTATTTATCAGGTATGGTCTTATCTGTGTCTTGTCTGTCATCTTTCTGTCTCCTCTGCCTGTGTTGTCTGTTTATATCTGTCATTTGTCTACTTGCCTGTATCATCTATCCATTATCTCTCATCTGCCTGCTGTCTGTATCGTTTATCACCCACCTGTCATCTATCTACTGTATATGTACTTATCTATCTACCTACCTACCTATCATCTTTCCAACATCTATCATCTGTCTACTGTATATCATTTATCTGTCTGTCTGTCTGTCTGTCTGTCTCTATCTATCTATCTATCTATCTATCTATCTATCTATCTATCTATCTATCTATCTATCTATCTATCTATCTATCTATCTATCTATCCCTACCTACCTACCAACCATCTATCTATTGTCTATATTGTTTATCATCTATCTATCTATCTATCATCTATCATCTATCTACTGTATATCATTTATCATCTCTCTCTCTCTCTCTCTCTCTCTCTCTCCCTCCCTCCCTCCCTACCTACCTACCTACCTACCTACCTATCATCTATCTATTGTCTATATTGTTTATCATCTATCTATCTATCTATCATCTATCATCTATCTACTGTATATCATTTATCATCTCTCTCTCTCTCTCTCTCTCTCTCTCTCTCCCTCCCTCCCTCCCTCCCTCCCTCCCTCCCTACCTACCTACCTATCATCTATCTATTGTCTATATTGTTTATCATCTATCTATCTATCTATCATCTATCATCTATCTACTGTATATCATTTATCATCTCTCTCTCTCTCTCTCTCTCTCTCTCTCTCTCTCTCTCTCTCTCTCTCCCTCCCTCCCTCCCTCCCTCCCTCCCTCCCTACCTCCCTACCTACCTACCAACCATCTATCTATTGTCTATATTGTTCATCATCTATCTATCTATCTATCATCTATCATCTATCTACTGTATATCATTTATCATCTCTCTCTCTCTCTCTCTCTCTCTCTCTCTCTCTCTCTCTCTCTCTCCCTACCTACCTACCTACCTACCTACCTACCTACCTACCTACCTATCATCTATCTACTGTCTATATCATTTATCATCTATATCAGTGGTTCCCAACCATTTTTTGGCCATGCCCCACCTAAGCATCTCTAAAATCCTGATGCCCTCCCTCGTAACATATAATTCTTACTATACTCAAAAAGTGAATTCTACTCATGCAGAGGAAGCCTAAAAGGCCATTAACTTGTTTTAAACAAGGTTCAAAGTTTAAAGTTTAAGGTTCAAGGTCCCCATCAAGAATCAAATTGCCCCCCTTGGGGCTTGAGTTGGGAACCACTGATCTATACCTATAATTTGTCTACTCTGTATATAGCCATCATTTATCTACTCTCTGTATCGTTTATCATCTACCTATCTACCTATCTATTATTTCTATCTACTGTCTTATCATTTATCATCTATATGTATGTCGTTTGTATAATCTGTCTATATCTCATCTATCTACTGTCTTAGTCTATTTATAATATATCATCTATCATCTGCCTATCTGTCTCATCTATTTGTTGGTCTATCATGTATCAACTGTCTATCTCATTTGTTGTCTGTCTGTCTATCTATCTATCTATCTATCTATCTATCTATCTATCTATCTATCAATCATGTATCACCTGTGTATCTCATCTATCTATTGTCTATCATCTATCATTTATCATTTAGCTAGCTACCTCTGTCATCTATCTATATCTATCTATATCTATATCAATCTATCGCTGTCATGTATTCCTATCATCTCTGTATACATTTCTATCATCCATCTGTATCATCGATCTACCATCTATAACTCATCTCTATTCTGTTATCTGTATATCCATCTGTTTATCTCTCTCATCTATCTGTCCATCTTTATCACGAACTCTCTAGTTTGTTCTTTGTTTTGGTCTGGTCTTGCTGTAGACTTTACTTGTTGGGGCCTTGGTGCCCCGCTCAGTTTGTGATTTTTGTGTGTTTAGACATTTTGGAGGCAGGTTTTGTAAGTCTTGACTAAAATATTAGTGGTTCAGTGCACATTGTTCTCTGTCTGATGCACCTGAACATCCTTTTCCCTGCCACCATTTGGAGATGTATATGTATACTTATGTCTGTAAGGATGGATAGATATAGATAGATACTTGAAAGCCAAGTAGAAACAGCTGCTCTTTCCTATATACACTGCTCAAAAAAATAAAGGGAACCCAAGCAGAAGACATCCGAGATCTGAATGAATGAAATAGCCTTATTAAATACTTTGTTTGTTACATACAGTAGTTTTGTGTTCCCTTTAGTTGTTTGAGCAGTATAGTTATAAATAAGAGAATTTTAGCTCCCAAACCAACTTCATACAAATTTTTGAACCCTAAATTCAGGAGAGCTTTAATTCCTGCCTTTTTAATTCTCTCTCCTATCTGTTTTAGAAGGGTGATATAAGGGAATTCCTTTTGAAACGTGTTAGTTTTCCTGCCATGAATGCAACTGCAGCCATGGCTCATATTCCTTTTTATTGTCACTTTTGTTGGGATCCTTCTCAACTGGTTACTCCTTTTTTTTTTTTAAACTTTTCAGCATATTTCGGTAATTTCTACTTACGTTATCTGTTAACTTATCAAAATTATCTCTTTAAAAGTAGCAACATGGTGTGACATTTTATATATATATATATAACTCCATCCGCAAATGGCCAATAACAGTTATTGACACAGTTGGATGCTAATTTTACTTATTAACAAGTGTTAATCAGTGGGAGGCGGGCGATAAAGAAATATGAAATATAAATAAACATGCTGGTCTATGACTAATAAAAATGTGTTATTTTTACGAACACTTGAAAACATTTGATTTGTTCAGTGTGCTCTGAAGCAAAGTCAGTTCCTTTTTTGCCTTGACTGTGGTTTGGGGGCTGCATCAGCCTTTCCTTCATGCAATTTGTCATATTCTTACAGTCTTGCAAGGGGCAATTATGTGCACAAGAGAGTAGGTGAGTGTCTAATTTCAGTATCGTTCCGAAATCACTCAGAAGTGTCGCAAACTCCCGTTCAGCCTCGCAGAAACTACTCATAACTCGCATCTAAAGGAAGCCTTTCAGGATCTGTGTAAGATTGCTATAGTTACCAATTTAATAATCTCATAGGCTTGTTAGAAATTCAGGAGGGAATGGAAGAAGATTCAGCCCATGCATTTAAGCCAAGAGTTTCTTTTTCTAATATATAGAAAAAGCCAGTTAGGCATCCGGCTAGAAAGCAGGAGCCCTTGAGTTCAAATCCTGCTTTTAGCCTTGAAAGCTAACTGGGTGACTTTGGGCCAGTCCCTCCCTTTTCAGCCCAACTCACCTCACAGGGTTGTTGTGGAGAAAATAGGAGGAGGGATGTGCGTTGATACTTATTTGTAAAACCTTATTTAGTAAAATAACAAAGACAGGATATAATAAATAAATCTAGCATAAGCCGTAGTGCTGCAGTCAGAAAGTACTTGGCCAATTGTTGGTCAAATGACACAATTTGAGAATTTCTGCTTAATAGAAAGGTTTTTGATTATGCATGCAGCAGAGTGAAATTACTTTTAACATGCAATCACTGTTGCTGTTATATGGCTATAAATCTGTCCATTCTTTAATAGTTGGACCACAGACTCTGGTTTTAAAAGTGATAGTAGGCATATTCTCCTTGCTTGGTAAGCAGACAAAATTTCACATTTCAATGGGGCTCTTAGGGCAGGGTGTGTCTACTTCCTAACTGTAGCAGCTTGTGTTTCTACAGCTTTGAAGAAGTACAAACACCTGTCATATGACCCGATAATACAGTTTAAAATACATGGTTCCCTTTGCACTAACAGATGTGGCTTTGTACAATACGCATAACAATTAGGCAATAATTGAGTAACAAGTTGATGTCATCCACATCTGTCTTTGGAAGTGTAAAGACTTTGAAAGAAGGATGACAAATGTTCTTATAGGTAATAAATACAGCACTCACTTTTTAACATTGACTTGATGATACATAATGAAGATGAAGTGCAATTCTGTAACAAATGAAATTTAAAAACCCGTGTAGAATATAAGCTGAATCTAGATTCCTATGTCTAGAAACAGAGAAAATGTCACTCGAAAATTAGGAAATTCCTCTAAAGATATTCTGAGATGCTTTCAGTATTAATCCCTGACTAGTCTCATGAAAGACCATCATAGCATATTTATTTTTGTGCTCCCTGCTCTATTGGGAAGAAATCCTGATAATGCCATGGCTATAAATCAAAATATTGAAAGTATTAGTTAATAAACTGCTTAAAAGTTTCACTTTTAGGTCTGTAGTATGAAAGATGATTCTTGTTACCTGTCTTCCATTCATCTTCACTACATCTTATTTATCCATCACATAGTCTTGGCTGGTTCTTCTCATTATTATAATTTTTATTAGGTTCATAGTTTCCGAAGCCGACCAAGCTTGAAGCGAAGAGGTGTAAACCCAGAAAATTCCAGGTTATTCAGTAAAGCGTGGTTAAACCTTCTGTCCTGCCAAGCTCTCAAAATCAAGACGAATAGTTTTAACTTTGTTTTTTTGTTTTTTGTTTTTTGGTCTTGTGTAGTTACAAACCCTAGAAATAGTCATCAGTAGCGAAGAATATCATGGTTTCTCCAGCCCTGAGTCTCTCTTTAAAAATGGTCAAGTTACCCTAGACCAGTGATGGCTAACCTTTTTGCCATCGCGTGCCAAAAGCGGGGGGACCGTGGGGGGTTACCCACGCGGGTGCCCATACCCATAATTCTATGCGTCCCACCCCCGCGGATGCGAACGTGACCCCCCCCCACTGCCCTGCTCCTGGGACGCAATGGCACGGTGGGTCCGGTAGGCCTGTTTTTCTCTCTCCCCAGGCTCCAGAGCCTTTCTAGGAGCCTGGGGAGGGCAAAACGGCCTTCCCCACCCCCCGGAAGGCCCTCCAGAGGCCGGAAATGGCCCGTTTGCCAACTTCCAGTCCCACAATGATACAGCTTATACAGATAGAAGTTCCTAGAAATGCTCTGGAGCCCGGGGAGAGCAAAAAACGGGCCTTCCAGTCCCACTGGAAGTTGGCAAACAGGCCGTTTCTGGCCTCTGGAGGGCCTCTGGGAGGATGGGGAAGTCTGTTTTCACCCTCCCCAGGCTCCTAGAAAGGCTCTGGAGCCTGGGGAGAGATAAAAATGCCCCCCCCCCCCGATTTCCTCCTGAGGCAGGAAACAGCTTGTTTCCCTACTTCCGGTGGGCCCAGAAGGCCCCAAAATCAGCTGGCCATCGTGCACATGCGCACCGGAGGCAACTGGACTTTCTTGTTATTCTTTGAAGACGTTTTGCTTCTCATCCCAGAAGCTTCTTCAGCTCTGACTGGATGGTGGGGAAGGGAAGCATTTATACTCCTTGCAGACAGCTGGTCATTTGCATCCTTTTAGAGACCCAAATGGGGATGTGGTGGCTCAGTGGCTAAGACGCTGAGCTTGTCGATCGAAAGGTCGGTTCAGTGGTTCGAATCCCTAGTGCCGCGTAACGGGGTGAGCTCCCGTTACTCCTCCCAGCTTCTGCCAATCTAGCAGTTCGAAAGCAGGTAAAAAATGCAAGTAGAAAAATAGGGACCACCTTTGGTGGGAAGGGAACAGCGTTCCGTGCGCCTTTGGCATTGAGTCATGCTGGCCACATGACCACGGAGGCGTCTTCAGACAGCGCTGGCTCTTCGGCTTTGAAACGGAGATGATCACTGCCCCCTAGAGTCGGGAACAACTAGTGTGAGGGGAACCTTTACCTTTAGAGACCCAAATTGCAGACCCTCTAAAAGGATGCAAATGACCAGCTGCCTGCAAGGAGTATAAATCCTTCCCTTACCCACCATCCAGTCAGAGCTGAAGAAGCTTCTGGGATGAGAAGCGAAACGTCTTCAAAGAATAACAAGAAAGTCCAGTTGCCTCTTGGAAAAAAGCACCTTTGGGACAGTCCAGGATGACTGAGAATCTCCATGGATTATCTGACATCCTGTAGGGTGGGAATGTCTTGGTCGATGCAAGAAAAACAAAAGGCTTTGAATAATCCCTGGTGGACGTAATGACACCGTTCGTAATCTTTCAGATCTTCCTGGATAACACAATGCCAGCTGAGCGGAAGAAGTCAGCTAGCATGGAAGAAAAGGAAACATCATTAAGTAACAAAGAGAAGGAGTTTGGTGAGAGGCGGTCAGTGAGCAGCCGGGACAGACCCAAGGAGGATGTCAGGCTGGGCATGAAGAGAGAGATGCTCAAGCCACCCGAAGATAAAAAGAAGAAAATGGAGGAGGAGAAGCGGAAAAAGGACGAGAAGGAATGGAAGAAGAAAGAGGACGAGAAGATAAAATCGGAGGAGGAACAAAAAAGAAAGGAGGAGGAGGAGAAGCAAAAGCTTGAAGAGGAAGAGAAGAAGAAGCAAGAGGAAGAGATGAAGCTGCAGCAGGAAGAAGCGGCTGCCAAGTTGAAGTAAGAACTTCTTTGTTTCGGGTACCTGTATTTTGGGAGGAAAAGAGAGGAAGGTCCCAGGAGAAATATTTAAGACTTCCCCACCCCACCCCTGTTGTTCAAAGATTTCATTTCCACATCAATGTTTTCCACCATTCAACATGAAAAGGTAATGTGTACAGGTGTAAAAACATTTGTTAAACGAGACGGCTGAGTTTAAAATAATTATATGTATGTTGCAATAGATATCACCTTAGGGGAAAAAAACCCCTCCCTTCACATACGAGGAAACGGAGGCTGATTTTCCCAAGTGATGCCTGCCATTTTTAATTTAAGGCATCAGACTAGAAAGCAGGAGGGAGTAAGTTCTAGTCCCGCCTTAGGCACGAAAGCCAGCGAGTGACTTTGGGTCAATCACCAGGAGCTGTGAGTTCTAGTCCCACCCTAGGCATAAAAGCCAGCTGGGTAACAGGGTTGGCTCAGTGTCCTTGGGCCAATCACCAGGAGCTGTGAGTTCTAGTCCCACCCTAGGCGTAAAAGCCAGCTGGGTAACAGGGTTGGCTCAGTGTCCTTGGGCCAATCACCAGGAGCTGTGAGTTCTAGTCCCACCCTAGGCATAAAAGCCAGCTGGGTAACAGGGTTGTCTCAGTGTCCTTGGGCCAATCACTAGGAGATGGTGAGTTCTAGTCCCATTTTAGGCACGAAAGCCAGTTCAGTGACCTTGGGCCAATCACTAGGAGATGGTGAGTTCTAGTCCCATCTTAGGCACGAAAGCCAGCTGGGTAACAGGGTTGTCGTCGTGGGGAGAATAGGAGGAAGGTTTGAATATGTTCATTACGTTGAATTATTTGTAAAAATAAGGCGGGATACAAATGAATAAATATAAAGTAGAATTACTATTTTTTTAACAAATGTACTGTCCAGTCCTAGTAATGAAGACAGGATACAAATGAATAAATATAAAGTAAAATTGCCATTTTTTTAAACAGATGCATTGCCCAGTCCTCGTATCCTTGTTGGTCTTTACAGAAGGTTTTCTAAAAAAGCTGAATACTGACTTAAAAATATAACCTTGACACACACCCCCTTGTTGATGTACTGTCTTTCCAGAGAGAAAGAAGAAGCTCACCAGCTGCATCAGGAAGCTTGGGAGCGCCACCAAGCCCGGAAGGAGCTGCGAAGCAAAAACCAGAACGCCTCGGAAAGCCGCCCGGAAGAGAATTTCTTCAGCAGGCTGGACTCCAGCCTGAAGAAGAACACGGCCTTCGTAAAGAAGCTCAAGACCATCACCGAGCAGCAGAGGGACTCCTTGTCCCACGACTTCAACGGCCTCAACCTGAGCAAGTACATCGCCGAGGCCGTGGCCTCCATCGTGGAAGCCAAGCTGAAGATCTCGGACGTGAACTGCGCGGTGCACCTCTGCTCCCTCTTTCACCAGCGCTACGCCGACTTCGCTCCCTCGCTGCTCCAGGTCTGGAAGAAGCATTTCGAAGCCAGGAAAGAAGAGAAGACGCCCAACATCACCAAGCTGCGGACCGACCTGCGGTTCATCGCCGAGCTGACCATCGTCGGGATTTTCACCGACAAGGAGGGCCTGTCCCTCATCTACGAGCAGCTGAAGAGCATCATCAACGCCGACCGCGAGACTCACACCCACGTTTCCGTGGTCATCAGTTTCTGCCGGCACTGCGGCGACGACATCGCGGGCTTGGTGCCCAGGAAGGTGAAAAGCGCGGCGGATAAATTCAACCTGAGCTTTCCCCCCAGCGAGATCATCAGCGCGGAGAAGCAGCAGCCTTTCCAAAACCTGCTGAAGGAATATTTCACCTCGCTGACCAAGCACCTGAAAAGGGACCACAGGGAACTCCAAAACATTGAAAGGCAAAACAGGTGAAGGTTTTGGTTCTTTTTTAAAAAAATATTTTTATTGTAGTTTTTTCCGTTTTCCATGATTCCAATACATAATTGATCAGACAGTGTTAACTTTTCCCACAGGTTAGATTAATTTTTCCTATATATTCTATAACTCCAAGTATATATATATATCTTAAACTTTATACTAATTTTCATCCATTTTTAATTCGGTTATTAATCCACCTGTACCAATTATCCCACACCGTATAGTATTCTGAATCCTCTTTTTCATTTAGTTCTAATGTTAATTTATTCATTTTGGCACAATCAAATATTTTCTGAATAATAGATTCCTTTGGTGGTATATTGTTTCCTTTCCAATATTGTGCATATGTTGTTCTCACTGCTGTATGTGTATGATTAAATATCCTGTTTTTTTAATCATATTTAGTCTTTAGTAGTCCTAGGAGAAAGGTTTCTGGAATCAATTCGATTTTATTATTAATTAATTCTTGTAGCCAATTTTGTATTTTACTCTAATACCTCTTCGCTTCGGGACATGACCACCACATATGAAAGAAGGTACCTTGGTGATGTCCACACTTCCAACATTTAGGACTTACATTCAGATAGATTTTTGCCAATCTTGCACAGGTGAAGGTTTTGTATGATCTTAACGTGCCAGAGTGTTTTTTTGAAAAAAACATGGATTAGGTAAGAATCCTTATTTAATTTGTCAAAGGAAGTGTTTTAAACTCTCAGGTCCTGCATTTTCCAGTCAAAAATGGGAGCGGTATAGAGAAATGAACTAATGGAAGAAGTGGTTCGCTGCTGCCGGTTCGGACCGGTTCGGATGAAGCGGTAGTTCCGACCAGCGGTTCACCCGAACCGGTCTGAACCGGCAGCAGCCCACCACTGAATTGACTGAGGAGTAAGGGGAATTGCATTCAGTGGGATTTACTGCCCAGAAGTACCCAGAGAGGAGGTCTGCCATTAGTTCACTGCACGATGAAGGTAGGCTTACAATCCTCCATCAATTTACTCAGAGTCGGCCGTCACGGAATGTAACAACCGGTTCGCCCAGAACTGACAATGTGAGCACGCGGACCTTCCGCATTTCTGTGCAGCCTTCTACGCATGTGCTTCGCTCGCATTCACACCTTCCACTCAGCACACGGCTTCAAAAATACGTTGATATAGGATGGGATAACTCCAGGACAGGTCGGTGCTGGGCGAATCGGTTATTTCATTACGTGACGCCCACCTCTGAGTAAATTGATGGAGGATTGTGAGCCTCCCTTCATCATGCAATTGGGTTTGCATCCATGCATAGATTATCCTCCCGAAGTGGGGACTGCACGTAGACAGGTAGTCCTTGACTTATGACCACAACGGAGCCCAGAATTTAGGTGGCCAAGTGAGAAATTTGTGGAGTGAGTTTCGCCCAAATGTGATTTTTTTCTCGCCACCTTTGTTGAGTGAACCCCTGCAGCAGTGAAGTCAGTAACACGGTTGTTAAGCGAATCCGGCTTGCCCATTGACTCTGCTGGTCAGAAGGTCTTAAAAGGGGGGATCACGTGATCCTGCGACGGTCATAAATACGAGCCAGTTGCCAAGTGTCTGAATTTTGATGCCGCCATGCTCTCTAAGTGGGGGAAAACGATCGTAAGTCACTTTTTTTCAATGATGTCGTAACTTCGAATGGTCACTAAATGAACTGTTGTAAGTCGAGGACTCCCTGTACAGCGGTCTGCAGTCAGAATGAGGAGAAATCAATCCTTTCTCAACCCTTTGGTACTCCAGGTGTGAAAATTGAGAGGGGAGGGGAGCCGTTCCCTTTTGCAGAGCATCAGTTGTTGTTGTTCTGGTTTTTAATTCCAGTTGCTGTTCCTCGTTTGTAAATGATTTGTAAATGGTTCACAAAAGTGTAGTTTTGTAGATAATAAAAGTTAAGTTTTGCCAGTTGTTCTAAGGCTTTCATGTAACACGGATTGGACATGGCTTCACATCAGTCAGATTTATTTGCCTTTCCAATTTTTATTTTTGCTTAAAACATGGTAACTGGTAACATGGTAACGCCCTGAGTCTTCGGAGAGGGGCAACATATAAATTGAATTAATTAAATTAAATTAAATTAACACATGGCGGGCAGCTCTCGACTTACAACAGTTTCTCTTAGTGGCCGTTCAAAGTTACAACGGCGCCGAAAAAAAGTGACCGGTGACCGTTTTTCACACTTAACGACCGCGGCATCCTCCCCACGACTCACGTGATCAAAATTCAGACGCTTGGGAACTGACTCGTATTTATGACTGTCGCCATCCCCTTTTGCGACCTCCTGACCTGCAAAGTCTAAAGGGAAGGCAGATTCACTTAACAACCGTTCTACTCACTGAGCAATTGCTGTGATTCACTTAACAACCGTGGCAAGAAAGGTCATGGGGCAAAACTCACTTAACAACTGTCTCGCTTAACCACAGAAATGTTGGGCTCAGTTGTGGTCGTAAGTCGAGGACTACCTGTATGTTATGTGAATTTCATTGTATGGGTATACTGCGTATATTCATACAATGACAATAAACTTTATATATATTTGTACATCTCCAGTTGGCCTAGTAAAAGTACAGTTTTTATAGGCATTTAATACTCTTTTTTGTTTGTTCATTTAACAAGACTTTTCCTGCTCTTTAAAATATGCCTGTTAGGTTTCTCTGAGATTAATGTCAGTTTTGTATTTGTTGAAATTCCAGTCATAAATAAGAAGTAGCTGGAGCCCTTTTTATATTAAAAAATATTCACTAAGTTTCAAGGCCTGTGCCTTTCATATGGAGCCTTGTCTATTTTAGTACTAAAAGATGAAAAATTGTGTTTTCGGAGAGATTCTCCTTTTGCATTTGCTAACAGATAGCTTTTGGGTTAGAAAGTTTTCTTGACATTCGGGCAACATCTGTCAACTTCTTCACAGTGAATTTTACTCTCGTTTTCCCATAATAAGCCGTGGTAGCAGATTTGTCCTTTTTTAAAAAAATTTCCACTAAAACCACCATCTCGTATTTCTTCTTCATTCCTATTTGAATCTGGGTTGAAATCTTGCTTGAATCTCCCGCTGCTTTTTAAAAACATACTAATGCAAAATGTAAATTAAACGCGTTATCAGTTTTAGAATAACTCCACCAGCGTGATGGAACTTTTCAATATTCAAACATTCAAACATTCCCCAAACAAAGAATTGTCAAAGAGTCGCTGCAGGTTTATTTATAACCTGGGCATTGACTCCCTGATGCAGATACGTCTCACCCCAAAACTGTGTTTGTGATTGTCACAACTTTGTCACAACTTAGACAACTTGTTTTTCCTGTCCTGCAAGATTTTCTTTTGATGGGTAGAAGGAAATAAAAGTCTGGTCCTTTTGTCTCAAGAGGCAAATTTAGGCACTGAACTTAGGAGGGTTGTCCTTTTAGATCAGCTGCCCGTCACTGGATCTGTTGTCGAGGCCCTTTTTATTAAATCTGAAACACTAGAAGGTCTTTGATGTCTGCAGGGAGTATTGCACTTTTCGTTCCTTGTCCTCTGGCTCCTGAAACTTTGAATGCTAGTGTAGGACGTTAGCACCCAACCCGCTCCTAGAAGAATGAAATATTCTGGGAAATATTAAAAAGGCAGAATATTATATTTTCCTGGATGAGAAAAGGAGAAACATGTTTTTAAAGGCAAAGCAACTCCCTGCAGCTCCATGCTCACCCCCTTCAACTCCAGGGTGATGGGATTAAGATATGGCCCTCAGGACATGATAGGATTAGCCCTCTACCCATCTCACCACATGGCACTTGGGAAGAGTAATCACCCAGAAAGGCTTAACCAAGCCTGGGACACAGGCAGAGTAGAGTAGAGTAGAGTAGAGTAGAGTAGAGTAGAGTAGTGTAGTGTGTAGTGTAGTGTAGTGTAGTGTAGTGTAGTGTAGTGTAGTGTAGTGTAGTGTAGTGTAGTGTAGTGTAGTGTAGTGTAGTATAGTATAGTATAGTATAGTATAGTATAGTATAGTATAGTATAGTATAGAATAGAATAGAATAGAATAGAATAGAATAGAATAGAATAGAATAGAATAGAATAGAATAGAATAGAATAGAATAGAATAGAATAGAATAGAATAGAATAGAATAGAATTCTTTATTGGCCAATTGTGATTGGACACACAAGGAATTTCTCTTGGTGCATATGCTCTCAGTGTACATAAAAGAAAAGATACATTTGTCAAGAATCATAAGGTACAACACTTAATGATAGTCATAGGGTACAAATAAGCAATCCGGAAACAATATCAATATAAATCGTAAGGATCCAAGCAACAAAATTACAGTCATACGGTCATAAGTGGAAGGAGATGGGTGGTGGGAACAATGAGAAGATTAATAATAATGCAGACTTAGTAAGTAGTCTGACAGTGTTGAGGGAATTATTTGTTTAGCAGAGTGATGGCGTTTGGGAAAAATGAAGAGCCGAGGTGGCGCAGTGGTTAGAGTGCAGTACTGCAGCTACTTCAGCTGACTGCTAGTTCAGCAGATCAGCGGATCAAATCTCACCAGGCTCAAGGTTGACTCAGCCTTCCATCCTTCCGAGGTGGGTAAAATGAGGACCCGGATTGTTGGGGGGAATATGCTATTTAGTATACTGTCTTTGGTGTAAGCTGCCCAGAGTCCTCGGAGAGTGGGCGGCATAGAAATATGACTAATAAAAAATAAATAAATAAAATAAATAAAAACTGTTCTTGTCCCAAGCCTAGACAGCATACAAAGTTAGCGAAGACCACCCCCACCCCCTGGGAGTCTGACAGCCAATGGGATACATTTCTTGTACAGGAACAGGAAACTCTAAGGCAGGGCCCAAGAGAGTGTATAAATCTCTTTCTCTCACCCATGTGCTTTTTTGCCCAGGATCACAAACCATGTGGTCCTGTCCACTCCACCATTAAAAACCATCTTTCCAAGCAGCTTCCATGTTTCCAGTGTCTTTCTCCCCACTTGGAACTGAACCCAAATGGACATTTCTTCCAACAATAGTTTGCTGTGACTTAACAAGGGCTAAGCCTACAATTAAACAGAAGAAGTACAGGTTCTTCTTCTTCTTCTTCTTCTTCTTCTTCTTCTTCTTCTTCTTCTTCTTCTTCTTCTTCTTCTTCTTCTTCTTCTTCTTCTTCTTCTTCTTCTTCTTCTTCTTCTTCTTCTTCTTCTTCTTCTTCATCATCATCATCATCATCATCATCATTATTATTATTATTATTATTATTATTATTATTATTATTTTGCTCCAAAAGATGCATTAGGGCTTATTTTCTGGTTAGGTCTTATTTTGGGGGGAAATATGGCACTCAATGTGTGTCTGGCTGACAATCTTAACTGGGGCTTATTTTCAGGGTAGGGCTTATTTTACAAGCATCCTGAAAAAAATCATTTTCTGTCTGGGTATTATTTTCGGGGAAACACGCTAGTCCTCTGCTTAACAACGGTTGGTTTTAGTGACCGTTCAAAGTTACAACGGCACTGAAAAAAAGGACCGTTTTTCACACTTAACGACCATTGCCCCATTCCCCATGGACACGTGATTTACGTTCTGGTGCTTGACAACTGATTCGTATTTATGACGGTCGCAGTTTCCCCGATGTCACATGATTCCCCCTTTGCGACCTTCTGATGAGCAAAGTCAATGAGGAAGCCAGATTCACTTAACAACTATGCAACTAACTTATCGCCTGCAGTGATTCGCTTAACAGCTGTGTCGAGAATGGTCGTAAAACGGGGCACAACTGACTTAACAACTGTCTTGCTTAGCCACAGAAAATTTGGGCCCAATTGTGGTCGTATGTCGAGGACTACCTGTAGCAAGGGGTTAGCATCCATTAAGGATAACAGATGTTTTATTTTTGTATATATATTTTCTCATTTACTGCATTTATCTTCTCTGATTATTTTTTTCTCTAGATATTAACTTTGCATTTTCCTGATCCACCCTTTTTAACATTTTCTGACTCTGCAATTTTCCATTCCAGATATTTTAGTCTGTCTAGTTCCACAACAGTTAATTACTTCAATTTAGGTATCTCATTGCCATTTCAATTATAGGTAGTCCTCCACTTAGGACTGCAATTGAGCCCAAAATTTCTGTTGCTAAATGGGAAAAATCGTTAAATGAGTTTTGCCTCATCTTACGACCTTTCTTGCCACAGTTGTTAAGTGAATCCCTGCAATTGTTAAGCCAGTCTCACGGTTGATAAGTGAATCTGGCTTCCCCATCGACTTTACTCATCAGAAGGTCGCAAAAGGGGATCATGTAAATTGCAAACGTCATAAATATGAATCGGAGATGCTTCAGTGGTTGTAAGTGTGAAACATGGTCCTAAGTTTTTCAGTGCCGTTGTAACTTTGGACGGTCGCTAAACGAACTGCTGTAAGTCAAGGACGACCTGTACCGTTCTGTGAAAGCAAGAAATCCTCTCTTCATAGGAAGAACTCATTGAAGAGAAATTTCCAGCCACAGAAAGTTGTAGGCCATTTCGTGACTGCATTGTCGAATAATTCCTATTTGGTACGGTGAAGTCTGAATTTATTGTCTTTAGCTTACTCTTGGCTGATCACAATAAGTATTTTAATTTCGTTAGATTGATCACCTCCTCCAGTACTTTCTCCTCCAGTTATTCTGGCCTATATTCTTTATTTTATGCTTGCAGTCATTTTCAGCTGATAGTTAATTACTCTTATTAACCCCCATTCATCCTGTCTCCCCAAAAGGGAATTGGCCATTCAAACTGTCAGTGCAAATTAGCTTATATCCTACACAAATTATAATTAATGTAACACGTTAATTTAACTTACTAGGGTTTTATGTGTCTTTTAAGGAAGAAATTAGTCAGTTTGGCTTGTGCATTAAATTTTTTGGTGGGGGGGAATTGTAGTGTAATATTTGTACAACGTGCTCGTGCGTATAACTGCCTTTATAATATAAGTTATTTCCTGCATTCATTTGGTTCCCGTTTGGTAGTCGTCTGCTTTGTAATAACTTTACCAATAGCTTTAAAAGAAGCTGGAAGACAAAATAAATGGATCTCGGATGCTTTTATGTTGCAAAGATGCAAGATTGGAAGCATATCTTCTTTTCATTGGTCTGAATAACTCATTTATTTATATTTGAACTGGCATTTTAGTTCTAGGAATTATGTTCGACAGCTGTTTGGAGATTTGCATTTACTAGTTTGTGTTTTTTTTCTCCGCATGAACTGGCATAAATATTAATAATTTAAGTTGCATAAAGTATACGCAGTATATGAAGTACACATGCAGACGCCCACACCAATGTACATGTATAAGATAGTTCTCGACTTACGATCACAACGGAGCCCAAAATTTCTGTCGCTAAGCGTGACATTTGTTAAGTGAGTTTGGCCCCGTTTTACAACTTTTCTTGCCTCCGTTGTTAAGTGAACCACTGCAGTTGTTAAGTTAATAACAGGTTTGTTAAGTGAATCCGGCTTCCCCGTTGATTTTGCTTGTCGGATGGTCGCAAAAGGGGAACACGTAATCCTGGGACACAGCAACCCGTCATAGATATGAGTCCGTTGCCAAGCATCTGAATTTTGATCACATCATCATGTGGAAAACGATCACAAGTCACATTTTTCCGTGCCATTGTAACTTCAAACCGTCACTAAACGAACGGTTGTAAGTTGAGAACTGCCTGTAGTTTTTTTTTTTGTTTAGGATGTAAGAAATGGAAAAGGGCTATAGCCATATCTCTTCTATAAAGAGTGAATATATGTTTGGTACGTGTTCAGTATTTTATAATTAAATATTTATCGGTCAATATTTTTATGCAGTTCTCTCTAGGTTCCCCCCCCTTGTTAAAGGGATTAAAAATTGGACTTTTTATAGCTTGTTTACGGTTAACTTTGGGATTAAACGTTGTCAAAGTCTTTTCATTTTGCTTTTTTTCTGGACTGCGCGTGGTTTTCTAGGCGTATTCTGCATTCTAAAGGGGAATTGAGCGAAGACCGGCATAAACAATATGAAGAATTTGCTATGTCTTATCAGAAGCTGTTGGCAAACTCTCAGTCTTTAGCAGACCTCCTGGATGAAAACATGCCAGATCTCCCTCAAGACAAACCTGTACCAGAAGGTATGTAAATTAAGCAGGTTTAAAATTCGACTTACTTTCTATAGTAAATCTTGCTGGCTCTTAACGTCCCCACCGATTTTGTTCTCAGTTTATATCTTTTAGCACTGAAGTAGAAATAGAATAGAATAACAGAGTTGGAAGGGACCTTGGAGGTCTTCTAGTCCAACCCCCTGCTTAGGCAGGAAACCCTACACCACTTCAGACAAATGGTTATCCAACCTCTTCTTAAAAACTTCCAGTGTTGGAGTATTCCCAACTTCTGGAGGCAAGTTGTTCCACTGATTAATTGTTCTCACTGTTAGGAAGTTTCTCCTTAGTTCTAGGTTGCTTCTCTCCTTGATTCGTTTCCACCCATTGCTTCTTGTTCTACCTTCAGGTGCTTTGGGGAATAGCTTGACTCCCTCTTCTTTGGGGCAGCCCCTGAGATATTGGAAGGCTGCTATCATGTCTCCCCTTAGTCCTTCTTTTCATTAAACTAGACATACCCAGTTCCTGCAACCGTTCTTCATATGTTTGAGCCTCCAGTCCCCTAATCCTCTTTGTTGCTCTTCTCTGCAGGAATGGGGGGGGGACGGGGGGGGATTATTCCGACTTCATTGAAATATTTGATGCTTTTGTATGTTTCAATTGCAGAACACGGTCCGGGAATTGATATTTTTACCCCTGGCAAACCTGGGGAATATGATTTGGAGGGGGGAATCTGGGAAGACGAAGACGCCAGGAACTTCTACGAGAACCTGATTGATTTAAAAGCGTTTGTGCCGGCTATCTTGTTTAAAGACAATGAAAAATGCTCTCAGGCCAAAGATTCTGGGAGGGACGACTCCAGAGGTATAGTATTTGGGTTTACTCCTGAGGTTACGTCACGGAGAAGGGGGTGGGTTTTTATTCTGGGCTGTGATTAGGGTTAGGTGCAGTGATGAAATTCAAATGTTTTATTACCCGTTCCGTGGGCGTGGCTTGGTGGACGTGGTGTGGCTTGGTGGGTGTGGCAGGGGAAGGATACTGCAAAATCTCCATTCCCAATCCACTCTGGGGCCAGCCAGAGGTGGTATTTGCCGGTTCTCCGAACTACTCAAAATTTCCGCTACTGGTTCTCCAGAACCTCTCAGAACCTGCTGGATTTCACCCCTAGTTAGGTTGGCTATGCTGGTTTAGGAAGATGTTCATATTTGCTAACTTTATTAACCATGGCTATATTATTCTGCAGCGATGAATTGTAGAACACGTTAATAGTGGTTCAAACCACAATAAGGAAGCCATGGAAACATTAATACTGGCTTGCATTCAACTAAGAAGCCATGGCTTGTTTTCTGCTCCTTGCTAAATTGTAATACCTCTTACAAGTCAACGCACTCGCTTGCAACCACGGACATTATTGTAGAAATAAGTTTTGAAAAAAGCTGCAGGAATTCCTTGCCAATCTGGGAATATTTTGAGCCAAAGTAAAGGGGGTGAGTTTCCTAACCATTTTTCCTCCCTGCTTTGTTTCTTGGCTGCCCGGTTGAATGACAGGTGGAAACAAATCAAAGATAACTCAAAATGTACAAGATAAAAAACAGTGTAATCAAGCCAGATTCCATTAAACCAACATTAAATTTGTGGCATATACCTAAAAATGGGTAATTTTGAATGGATTTTAGCAAATTACAGGTGTTTCTCAATGCTATGTGTCAATGTGATCATTGCTAGTGTTCTATTTTTTAAGGTTAAAATAGTAACAGCTTTTTTTATTTTCTGGCAAGAATAGGAAAAGAGTGCTTCAAACATTTTTTTAAAAAATGAAAATGTCTTAAGCATTAGGCATCAGATAACTGGTTTTATTATTATTTCATCTATATCTATCTGCTTTATACTTTCATCAGAAAAATAAAAGAAAACAATATACCATATTTTTCGGAGTATAAGACGCGCCTCTTTCCCCCCTAAAAGGAGGTGTAAATTTAGGTGTGTCTTATACACCAAATGTAGCCCTGGCCCCCACCCTTTGGCCTCTGCCTCCCAGCAGTTACCTCCTTGCAGCAAACAGCCCAAAAAAAAAACAAAAAACCCCCAGCTCCTTTCAGCTTCAGCACAGCCTAATTAGCACATGATCAGCCTGCCGACTCTCAGCTGTTTTGCACAGGGCTCCGCTGCTTGCTGCAAGGAGGTAAATTTCTGGGAGCAGATTTTTTTCCCCTTGTGCTAATCAAGCTATGCTGAAAACGAAAATGAAAGTAAAGCAGGCTGTTTGCTGTTTGCTGCAAGGAGGCAAAATTGCTGGGAGTCAGAGGCAGATTTCTTTTTCTTCTTTTCCTCACCAAAAAAAAGGTAGGTGCATCTTGTAGTCCGGAGCATCTTATACTCCGAAAAATACGGTATTTTATTTGAAGGGCAAAGTAATATGTGCATCCAATTCTTTTTGAAACAGAGCTAAAAGAAAATAAAGAAAATAAAGATATATCCGGCACTGAAGACCTAGAACTGGAACTGGAAAACTTGGATATTAATGATGAGACCCTTGATTTAGATTGTGGGGAGGAAGCAGAGGATCTCACAAAAAAACTTCTTGACGAACAAGGTAAAAATGACGTGGAAAAATATGTTATTGTTACGAATTTGTCTAAACGGATCTAAACAGTAGATACCTAAACAATATCTTAAACCGTATTAATAGTAGACATCTCAACAATATCTAAAGCATATTTTAACAGTATGGCTAGCCTAATGCAACTTATTGGGGGGAATTTTTGTAACCCCCGAACAACAGTAGTTTCATCTGTAAGTTGCTATTCAACACTCCTAAAATATACAGCCTGTAGTACAACAGCTTAACCTTGGAAGCAACCTAGGTGTAAGGAGAAGCTTCCTGTCAGTGAGAACAATTAACCAGTGGAACTGCTTGCCTCCAGAAGTTGTGAGTGCTCCATCACTGGAGGTTTTTAAGAAGAGACTGGACAGTCACTTGTCTGAGATGGCATAGGGCCGTGATGGCGAACAGAGCCATATCTGTGGGCATGCGAGCATTGCCCTAGCTCAGCTCCAGGGCACATGTGCGCGCCAGCCAGCTCATTTTCGGGCCTTCCGGGCCCACCGGAAGTCAGGAAGTGGGCCATTTCCGGCCTCCGGAGGGCCGGCATGGGGAAGGCTGTTTTTGCCCTCCCCAGGCTCCAAGAAAGCCTCTGGAGCCTGGGGAGGGCAAAAAACATGCCTACCGGGCCCACCGTGCCATTGCGTGCCAAAAGCAGGGGTCGCGTGTGGGGAGTCGCGCAATAATTGTTTCTGACCAATGTCAAGCCAGAGGGAAATCAATTATTTGTTTGCTTGAATTGAAGCAATAAGAGCAAACAGCATCACATGTTCCTCACACCCAATGGACTTATCAGATTTCTGATGTCTGTACGCATCAACATCTAACGCTTGCATGTTGGAGAAAGCAAAGGTGACATTTTGGGCACAGCTCCCTATTCCATCAAATCCCTATTAACCTTTTTTTTTTAAACCAAGACACATGTCAGCCCACGATCAGCCTAGTTGGAGGATTAGTAAATGTGGACTCAATTCTCTAATCTGGCTTCGGTCCCATTCTTTTAAAAAAAAAAGGAACACGAAACGCACTGTCGCCTACCTCACGGGGTCGTTAGGGTGAATGAGATGGCTTGTAAAGCACTTTGTGAGGTCGAAGGCGCCATAATGGGACGTGTGTCCGCTTGTGAGAAAGACGAGTCCTTTGTACGAACAGGAGAAGTATTGTCTTGTCCGTTTTTGCTTAGCGAATTTCCTTTGCTTTGGTAGACAAGTTCCAGGTTGAACAGTAAGTGTAGACGTTTCCCTTGTCCACGATGAGATCAATTATTCTGGTTTGACAGTGAGGACAATTAATCAGTGGAACTCCTTGCCACCAGAAGTTGTGGGTGCTCCATCACTGGAAGTTAGAAGAGATTGGGCAGCCATTTGTCTGAAACGGTATAGGGACTCCTGCTTGAGCAGGGAGCTGGACTAGAAGACCTCCAAGGTCCCTTCCAGTTCTGTTATTTTATTAATTCCTTTCTTGCATAAGATTTACTTTATGGCTATGCTTTTTCCTTTATCTAGTTTATAATGGCACCCAATATAAATATTATAGTGGCATCCAATATAAACATTCTTCATGCCCCCAAATAGCATTTGAAATAGTCACTGTACACTTTTGGAATAATAAGTAAGACCATCTTGGAGAGTTAATGTGTACCAAAAAGGCAAAGAGGCAATTAAGTATTAAGCTGTTCAAAATAAAGGTTTGCTTCAGTGCAATGTGTAAAAAAAATATTTTTCTATTTTTAACACAATTAGGCAAGAAACAGGGAGCAGATAGCACCGGAGCTGAAAATAGTGACGGAAAGCAAGCTGCAAGAAGTGAGTTTTGAGGTGGTACTAAGAGGAAGAAAGTGTTTTGAAGTAGATAAGCTTATAAGGGGCAGGGACTAGATAGAAAATTCGAGGAAGAGATCCAATTATCTGTAACCTGAACAGTTGCAGGAATATACCCAGTAGAGCTTTTCTAGGAACTCAAAAGATTAATTATTTAAGATGGATATTCTTTGCACTAGTTTCCTTAATAGATGTTAGAGAAAAATAATTCAGGTTCTTTGGTTTTGATGAATTTCAGTTGAGTGGTGAGCTTAAATTTTTAGGTTTCCTGGTTGAGAAGAACTTTTTAAGTATATTTATGAATGTATTTCTCTGAGCTAGCATCGTAACTAAATTAGAGGCAAAGTGTAGAAAAAAATGTTCTTCCGTTTCAGGAACAGTTGCTCATCCAGTAAATTTCTCTGAGATCATCAGAAAATAATGAGAACAAGTGATACTAACTGTATTTAACTTGCCTTTTAATTACAGTTGTTTAATTTGAGGTCACCCCTTCAGTCACTTCAATCCAGTGGCTCTCTCTTGAGTTATGAAAATAGCTTCACCATTGTTTAGTCAACATAGGCTGTACGAATACAGGTAGCCCTCGACCTGCGCCCACAATTGAGCCCAGAATTTGTGTTGCTAAGTGAGACATTTATGAAATGACCTTGCCTCGGCTGTTAAGTGAATCACTTAAATTGAATTAGTCAAACTATTCAGTGAATCTGGCTTCCCCATTGACTTGGCTTCTCAGAAGGTTGCAAATGCGGCTAGTTTTTTTTTTTTTACCCCGCCACCGAGTGGTACCCATTTATCTACTCACAGTATCGCGTGCTTTCAAACTGCTGGGTAGGCAGGAGCCGGGGAGCGAGCGACAGGAGCTCAAACTGTCTCACAGAGCCGGACTTAAACTGCTGGAGTGCAGATCATTTTTTGGCTGGCAGTTCCGGCATCCTGAAGCCCGTTGTGCCACCACTTCCTCTATGTGGTTGGGAGTACGCCAACCCCCATTTCAAATTCAAAGATTTAGTAGGAGAAACCATATACAAAACGTACAAAAATAGACACAAGGGCAAAAGGGAGAAAATCTGAGGCAAATATCCATGGTGAAGCTAGCTTTAAGGGGAAATAATAATAATATTATTATTATTTATTTGATGAAACCCTTCTAAAGTGCAAAGTGCTTTACACTTCTTAGCTTGGATTCCCTTGGAAAGGATCCTGAAGGGGACAGGCTCCATCCATTCAAGGAGTTTGATGAAATGTGAGAATATTCTCCTTGGGGGAGATAACATCAACCGATGAATGGATAAAGACATCAAACTGGGGGTTTAATAAGGAATCTGCAAGTCCATTTTATTTTCTAGATGGAAATGGATTCCTAAAATATTTATGCTCGATTTCTTCTACGAGAGGAGGAAAAAAAAAATCCAATGCAGCGTTTCATCTATCAGTTCCTTTCAAGTTACATTTACACGAGTGTTTTGCCCCGTGTCTCTTCTTAGGGGGTCATTGCATTCATTCTCCATTCTCTTTTACTAATGTCATATCTGTTTATTTTGTTTTTTCTCCCCTTGATTTTAAGCCTGAACTAGGTATTAACTGGGGTTTTTTTCCCCCGTTGAAAAAACAAAACAAAATCCACCCTATGATTCACTTGCTTACGGGGATTACATAATTCTTGGAGAACATATTTTTAAAATTTTACATTTTAGATGTTTATCTGTTTTTGGCTTATCTCTCTCTCTCTCTCTCTCTCTCTCTCTCTTTTTTAATGCTTGATTTAGAACAAGAAGATGAAGAAACGAGCACCGGATCACACCTAAAACTTATAGTAGATGCTTTTCTTCAGCAGCTCCCAAATTGTGTAAATAGAGACCTCATAGACAAGGTGAAATCCCCATCTCATATTTCTAACGGCTATTTCTACAGAATACAGTTGTCTTGATGTAGGCAGTCCTCGACATACGACCACAATTGAGCCCGAGATATCTGTTGCTGAGACATTTGTTAAATGAGTTTTGCCCAGTGGTGAAATGTAAAATTTGTTGCTACCAGTTCTGTGGGCGTGGCTTGGTGGCGGTGGGTGGGTGGTGGGGGTCATGTGACTGGGTGGGCATGGCCAACTACTACTACTACTACTTCTTCTTTTTCTTCTTCTTCTTTGTTTGTTTTTTTTTTTTTTACTTTTTTAAAGCATTTTTTACTACAGGTTCCGGCGAATAGGTAGTAAAAAAAAATGCTTTAAAAAAAGTAGAAAAAAGGTTCGGAGGATCATGTGACACAGCTTCGGAAGCTTTTTTTTTTAACCTTTTAAAAGTTTTTATCACTACCGGTTTGCCCGAACCGGTAGCATTTCACCCCTGGTTTTGCCCCATTTTGCGACTTTTCTTGCCGCGGTTGTTAAGTGAAACGCTGCATTTGATAAATTAAGTCACACGGTTGTAAAGTGAATCTGGCTTTCCCCATTGACTCTGCTTGCGAGAAGGTCACAACAGGAGATCCTGTGACACCCCAGCCCCCAGGGACTCCGCAACCGTCATAAATACCAGTTTGCAAGGTTCCGGAAGCGTCGTAAGTGTGAAAAACGGCTGTTAAGCCCCCTTTTTTTCAGTGCTGTTGTGACTTTGAACGGTTGCTAAATAAACTATTGTAAGTCGAGGACTTGCATTCTAACCCCCTTTGATCCCCTCCAAATGCAGAAAACCGCTTGCTAAAAGCAGTCCTGACAATGAATTTAAATAGCTTTTCCGATCTACGAATGCAAAGAAAAGGCATGTAAAAATTTGTTTCGATTATTAACAGCTGGAAAAAAAATATATGATTCTGTCGGTTGGTCTCAGCCTGAAATCACTTGTGAACGGGAAGAAGCTGCTCTTCTCCAGCACGTAACTGGACTACGATAGCCGCTCGCATATCAGGAATTGGGTTTATGATTAGTTAGATTTAAACTCAGATTTCAATCTTTCCCTTTTCTTCCGCAGGCAGCCATGGATTTTTGCATGAATATGAACACCAAGGCTAACCGAAGGAAATTAGTCAGGGCCCTTTTCATCGTTCCTCGGCAGAGGTAAGCATCGAATTTAAATGTTGCATTTAAAAGTCGGGGTCTGAGATCTGAAGAGGCGTGGAAATGAATTTGGTCCAGACAGCACATTTTCCCCATAAGCTCTCTTCGGATTCTTAAAATCCATTAATATGCAAAAATGGGAGTATTTTATTTATTTAGTTCCTACACCGCCCATCACCTATGTGACTCTGGGAGGCTTACACCCTCATCCTAAAACCATATAAATACACGATGTAAAAGCATAAATCAACAAATTTGGGGATTGTTGTTTGTGACAGATTTGTCTAAAACTTTGTTACACATAAATTTGAAACAGCCATGGATGGTTTAGATCCTGGAACATTGAAACTTAGTTGTTGATTTTTTTTTTTTTTATCATTCTGTTACTACTCCACTGAATGTCACTTAATTGTTTTTCACTTAAAATGTGAGTCATCAATAAAGTAAGCTAAATGCATATAAGTACCACATCTGGGATGTTCTAAGAGAGAAAACTGCCATTCATTTTTAAGAAAGATTCAGTTCAGCCACAGTTTTGCATTTTTACAATTGCTAGACTTTAGTATACCTGTGAAGGATATTTGTGTATCCGCAGTTGCGGCCTTGTTCTTTGTTTACACATACACACTCACTCCTAATGTCTATGCTAATATTTTTTTCCTTAAGGTCTTATTATCCATGGTATTAATACCCATGATCATAAGTTCAGGATTGCCCCAGATAACGACGACTTCCTCCATACAGATAGTTCTCGTCTACAACAGTTCGCTTTAGTGACCATTCGAAGTTACAATGCCACTGAAAAAAATGACTTATGACCATTTTTCACACTTACGACCATTGTCGCATCCTTGTGGTCAGGCAATTTACATTCGGATGCTTGGTAACCAACTCTCATTTATGACGGTTGCAGTGTCCCGGGGTCACGTGAATCCCCTTTTACGACCTTCTGACCCGCGCAAAAGTCAAGGGGGGGGAACCCGATTCGCTTCACAACCGTGTGACTCGCTTAACAACTGCAGTGATTCATTTAACAAATGTGGCGAGAAAAGTCGTAAAATGGGGCAAAACCCACGTAACCAATTTCTCACTTGGAAACATAGATTTTGGGCTGAATTGTGGCCATAAGTCGAGGACTACCAATACAGCTATTGGTCTCCGCTCATGTGACAGACCACGTTAAAATTCCAGAGAATAATTCGCGAGAATAAATTACAAATTAAGAACCTTCCCAGAATATTGGCAAACCATTTCCACATAGTTTCCAAGCAAAATAACTGGTTGTGTTTCTGAAATCATCTAAAGGCAAAGGAACCTTGGTTTTTTAAATATATCTAGTTACACTTTCCATATGAGCAATAGGTTTTGAAGTATTTTCAAATTCTTGGTGAAATCTTTGGAGTAACTCATTGGAAGATCTGGGCAGTCTGTAACGTAGCTCCTGTCCAAACATTAATCTTTACTCATTTTTGTGGTGGTTTTGATTGTTTTTTCTTATATTAGTCCTTGGAGTTAGGCCATAAGGAAAATAAAATACGGTTAACTCATTCTTAATACAAGACTAATTCAGATTTTCCCCAGGTGGTAAGAGCTAGTATAATGTCTAACTTTTTGACAGGAAAAATTCAGATTTCAGTCTTTTCTCAGCCATGGAAATACATTAAGTGACTTTGAGTCAAATTTATTTCTCAGACTTAAAATTAGATCAAATGGTTCTTGTGGAGATAAAATTGGAGGTGTGTTATGCATATTGCCTTGAATTTCTTTGGAGAAAAGGTGAGATAATCCAGGAATGATTATTTCATGAAAGAAGTTGAGACCTTTAATGTTAAATAGAGTCGTGGTGGCACAGTGGTTAAAATGCAACATTTGCAGGCTGACACTGCCCACTGCTAGCAGTTCGATCCTGACTGGCTTGAGGTTGATTCAGCCTTCCGTCCTTCCAAGGTTGATAAAATGAAGACCCAGATTGTTGGGGGCAGTACAAACTGCTTAGAGAGGGCTGTAAAAGCACTATGAAGCGGTATATGCTATTGCTATGAAATAAGAGGCATTTATAAGTGCCCTTCCTTCCTTCCTTCCTTCCTTCCTTCCTTCCTTCCTTCCTTCCTTCCTTCCTTCCTTCCTTCCTTCCTTCCTTCCTTCCTTCCTTCCTTCCTTCCTTCCTTCCCCCTTTCTTCTTCTCCATTCCTCTGAGCCGTAATGGCACAGTGGTGAGAATGCAGGATTGCAGGCTAAGCTTTGCTCACTGCCAGCAGTTCAATCCTGACTGGCTCGAGGTTGACTCAGCCTTCCGTCCTTCCGAGGTCGGTAAAATGAGGACCCAGATTGTTGGGGACAAGAGGCTGACTCTGTAAACCGCTTAGAGAGAGCTGTAAAGTCGTCGAAGCGGTATATAAGTCTAAGGGCTATTACATAATATTAAAAAATGCAGTGGTTGCACTGGTTTCATAACTTCCCAGTAATATTTATAATTATATAATAGGGTCCCTAATATTACTGTTATAATTAATATATAATATATGTAGTAACAGTGTGGTGCTTATATTGCAAATATCTAAAAATCAGATTAAATGTTCTTTGAAATAGAACATTTACCCATGGATTATCCTTTGTTTGCAGGCTGGATTTGCTGCCTTTCTATGCACGGCTGGTTGGTACTTTGCACCCCTGTATGTCCGACGTAGCAGAAGACCTCTGTTCCATGTTGAAGGGGGACTTCAGATTTCACGTATGTTTCCATTGGTTTTCCATTAGATTGAGTTGCCCACGTTTCAAAATGCCTCTCATAATAATAGGGAAACTCAGAGTAAAAGGCCAGTG
Organism: Pantherophis vulpinus; assembly: GCA_037215915.1. Classification (NCBI taxonomy): domain Eukaryota; kingdom Metazoa; phylum Chordata; class Lepidosauria; order Squamata; family Colubridae; genus Pantherophis; species Pantherophis vulpinus. Next base: position 96,140,528 of record JAXLNS010000007.1, on the reverse strand, counting down.
CTATAACAGATTTTGTTTTTTTTTTTTTACATTTCATAAACTAGAATGCAAAATATTGTTACATAATCTTAAAGCCTGACCGTGCACGTATTCATGAGCAGGCTTACTTCTGAATCTTTCGCCTGTTGTTTGAAAATACTGATTTTCAGAGCATTCCAGAACTTGCTGCCACATGGCACCGTTTCTTAAATTGCAGGCTTGAACAAACGTTGAGAACAGCAATTGAAAACCTGCATAGATTTCTTTGGGGTTCTTTCCTAAGCAGAATTGGCAGCCGGTTTAAATTTTTAGATACTTGCTTTTACAACATGTATGTTGGGCTCAGGGATAAAAGATTCAAACTGCTTTTTCAATTTTGGAATCTTCTTAAGTATTGTACGGTACCCAGAAATGGAGGCAGGGAATATCCAACTATTATTCCAAAATATAATTGGCAGTTGACTTGTGAATTCCTTTGTCTGTTGTAAGTCAGAAGCAGAACTGTACTATAAACAACTTTGATAAACAGTTAATAAAAACCAGAGTGCTTTAAAATACATCATCTTGCCTGCCATATATTATATACTTCAACAACATGTATTGATAACTACCGATTCATATAACAATTATACTAAGTGTCTAGGAAATGTACTGGACACAGAAACATAAAAGTTTTAATTTCAGGTTTTCACTTATGAAGAAGTAATGAATTTTGTCATTAAACTTCTGAAGTCTTTTTTCCTAAAGACAAAGGTGTTAGCTTTCTTTGTTGGTGCAACTATTTTCTGTGAATCCAACGGCTATTTTATTCACATCTGGTTTTAAATGGCAGCTCAATATGGTTTAAATTATTTATATTTTTTCTGCATTCATTTTAATATGTATAATCTCTGGAACAACGTGGTTACTCAATAAATAAATTTCAGTCCTCCAGGTCCTGGTTGTCCCAAAGGTGCTTTTTCAAGAGGCAACTGGACTTCCTTTGTTTTTCCTTGAAGACGTTTCGCTTCTCATCCAAGAAGCTTCTTCAGCTCTGACTGAACCATCCAGTCAGAGCTGAAGAAGCTTCTTGGATGAGAAGCGAAATGTCTTCAAAAAACAGAAAGTCCAGTTGCCTCTTGAAAAAGCACCTTTGGGACACTTTAAACCTTTGTTAAATCACAAGATTTATTTTATTTATTTTTTATTTATTTTATTTTATTTCCAATTTATATACCGCCCTTCTCCCTGAGGACTCAGAGCGGTGTACAGCCAGAATTAAGAACATGAAATACAAATATTAAAAAAACAATTAAAATATATATATAAATTTGGCCCAAAAATTAAAAATCACAAACCAATTAAAACATTTAAAAATTTCTTCTTAAGCCAGCCCGGCTTGCTGGAAAAAGTGGGTTTTTCTTGCTGGAAAAAGATGCATTTAAAGATGAATCTCTCTGAACAACTATTTTCAGATCCTTTAAATATTACGGTATGTAGGTGGTAGTACCGGGGAACTAACTTTATATGACCCTGAATGGAGAGACAGAAATATTTTGCTGCTATAGTTCTGGTCCTCCATTGTAAAGGCAGCCCCCACCACAAAGTTGTGAATGCTCCAACACTGGAAGTTTTAAAGAAGAGATTAGACAACCATTTGTCTGAAATGGTAGAGGGTTTCCTGTCTAAGCAGGAGGTTGGACTAGAAGACCTCCAAGGTCCCTTCCACATCTGTTATTCTCTTCTATTCTAAACCACTATTTATTTATTTATTTATTTATTTATTTATTTATTTATTTATTTATTTATTTGTTTGTTTGTTTGTTCAATTTATATGCATTTAGCATATAAATTTATATTACATTTAATATTTAGCGCATTCCAAATCAGCAAACGGAACTTGTGGCTGCTTAAGGTGTAACAAAGTGTACATTGTCACATCTGGATAAAATAAACCCTCATCCTTGTCTTCAGGTGAGAAAGAAGGACCAGATCAACATAGAGACGAAGAACAAAACCGTGAGGTTCATTGGCGAGCTAACTAAGTTTAAGATGTTCTCCAAAAGTGACACGCTGCATTGCTTGAAGGTTAGTGTTCATGGATTGGATCCTGTCCCTTCCTTATGACTAACTGGAGGGGATCATCCTTCAGAATGAGCTTATAAAAAGGGATATGCGTAGTTTGAATTGTCCGTAATGATGCTTTATCATTTAAACAATTTTGTTTTTATAAATATATATATTAAGGGTTAATGTTGCAGATTGGAGTAGAATATTCAAATGCGTTTACTTGTGTCCCAAAATAAGCTTTCTTGAGATCTAAAATAAATATAGATGGTCCTCGACTTACGACCATTTAGCGACCGGGGTTACAACGGCCTTGAAAAAAAGTGACTCAGGACCATTTTTCACACTTACGACCATTGCAGCATCCCTGTAGTCACGAGATTTACATTGGATGCTTGACAACTGGTTCATATTTATGACGGTCGCAGTGTCCCGGGGTGACAAGCAAAAGTCAATGGGGAAGCCAGATTCACTTAACAACCGTGTGGCTAGCTTAACAACTGCAGTGATTCACTTAACAAATGCAGCGAGAAAATGCGTAAAATGGGGCAGGACTCCCTTTACAAATTTCCCACTTAGCAACATAAGTTCTGGGCTCCATAGTGGTCGTAAGTCGAGGACTACCTGTACAGCGTGTGACATACGCTGACCGCACACGAACGTTTCATCGCGAAATCCCCTTAAATGGTAATTTGCAATTCTGCAAATTCTTGGCAGATGCTCCTGTCTGACTTCTCCCATCACCATATCGAGATGGCCTGCACTCTGCTGGAGACCTGCGGCAGATTCCTCTTCAGGTCTCCGGACTCCCATTTGAGGACCAGCGTTCTCTTGGTAAGGATTCTATGATATATATATCTTTCTTCTCATGGTCAATATTCTTCTTCATGGGAGAAGAATATTCTGAACGGAAAGGCCCAGGATTTACGTAGGGAATTTGCAGGGGGTCAGCCCCACAAATAAGATCTCTTCAGGTTCCTTCCTTCCTTCCTTCCTTCCTTCCTTCCTTCCTTCCTTCCTTCCTTCCTTCCTTCCTTCCTTCCTTCCTTCCTTTCTTTTCTTTCTCCCTCTTCCTCCTCTGTCTCCTTCCTTCCTTCCTTTCTCTCTGTCTCTCCCCTCCTTTCTCCCTCCCTCCCTCCCTCCCTCCCTCCCTCCCTCCCTCCTTCCTTCCTTCCTTCCTTCCTTCCTTCCTTCCTTCCTTCCTTTCTCCCTTTCTCCCTTTCTCCCTTTCTTTTCTTTCTCCCTCTTCCTCCTCTGTCTCCTTCCTTCCTTTCTCTCTGTCTCTCCCCTCCTTTCTCCCTCCTTTCTCCTTCCTTCCTTCCTTCCTTCCTTCCTTCCTTCCTTCCTTCCTTCCTTCCTTCCTTCCTTCCTTCCTTCCTTCCTTCCTTCCTTCCTTCCTTCATATTATGGATCATTCTGGTAAATACAGAAGCTAATTCTAGGGTTAGAGTGAAATATTATGATTGGGCTATAGGTATATTTTGAGGGCACGTGAAATAAATAATCTTGGAAGAAAATTGCAAATGTCTCTTCTTCCTCTATTAGCCCTCTGGGTGAGTTCATAAGAGTGGCACTTTTATCGACCGTTGGCAGGATGCAGGTTAAGAATTCAGTTGTTGTTCAGTTGCTAAGCCGAATCCCATGGACCACACCATGCCAGGCCCTCCCTGTCCTCCACTGTCTCTCCGAGTTTGCCCAAATCCATGTTCATTGCATCAATGACACCATTTTAACAATCTCCTCCTCCGTCATTCCCTTCTCTTTTGGCCTTCCGTCTTTCCCAACATCGGGATCTTTTCCAAGGAGTCCCCTCTTCTCATTTGGTGGCCAAAGTATTTGATCTTCAGCTTCAGGAGCTGAAAGAAAGAATACCTCTTGGTAAATTAGTGAGGGGGTGTGATGGCTCAGCAGTTAAAGATGCTGAGCTTGTTGGCTGGAAAGCTGATATTATGTTTGAGTGCCTCGCGAAGGGGCGAGTTCCCATTCCTTGCCTCGGCTCCTGCCCATCTAGCAGTTCAAAAGCATGCAAATGCAAATAAATAGGTACCACTTTGATGGGAAGGTAACAGCATTCTGTGTGCCTTTGGCGTATAGCCATGCTGGCCACATGACCACAGAAAATGTCTTCGGACAACACTCCCTCAGCCAAAAAATGGAACATTGTGCCCTAGAGTCAGACACCAATCGGACAGGGAAAATTTTACCTTTTACCTAAGTAAATTGTTAAATCTGTATTCCAAAGCTTCTGACTTGGTTAGGGAAGGATGGCCACAAGGCTTATCAAAACCAAGATCTAATTAAAATTTTATTTTTTCATGTATCAGACTTGGAAACCAGCCGTCTCGCTCGCAAAGCGTCACGAAAACTGTGGCTTTCCTGCCCTGAATGTTTTCGCCTCTTGTTTCTAGGAGCAAATGATGCGTAAGAAACAAGCAATGCACCTTGACGCGCGCTACGTCACGATGGTGGAAAACGCCTACTACTATTGTAACCCTCCCCCAGCGGAGAAAACGGTGAAAAAGAAACGGCCTCCCCTCCAGGAATACATCCGGAAGCTGCTCTATAAGGATCTCTCCAAAGTCACCACTGAAAAGGTCCTTTGTTTTTTCTTCCTCTGTAGTCGGCATCGATACGGAGAGAGATTAGCCCTTATTCGGGGGAAACGGAATTGGGGGTGGATGAAGTTAGGCAATTACATGGATTAACATTTTTATTTCTCACTGTTTTGCGATCCTTAAGGGACGTTGGCCCGTTCTGTAAACGAAGAACCAAGGTGGAAACCAGATATTTTAAAATTTAACAATGGCGGACCTAAACGTTGAGCTTAAAATGAAAATATTGAATCCATATTTGGTTCACAGATCAAATAATACTTCTCAGGTTTCTTATCGATAATTAAGTTCCTCTGCATAGTTTTTCTGCATTAGGTTTAACGTGTTCAGTCTCCGGAACAACGTGGTTATTCAATAAATAGTTTAAACCAACATTTCTTAAGATGGGTTTGCAGATAAGCTTGCAATGATCACTAAAGCGCAACCAAATGTAAGCCGGCTTGTTTGTTAACATCATTTGTTTGTGGCACCTTAAACAGTTTCATTTGTGGAAAATTCCTACCTGCCACAAGGTAAATGGCTGTTTACAAGCTGGTAACAACTACTGTTTCATCATGGTTTTTTTTTTTTAAATGCTTTCCTTGAAAGGTTTTTGAATTTTTAGAATTGGTTGCCTGTAGCTAGCAGGGTTTACCTAGTGCCGTGATGGCGAACCTATGGCATGCGTGCCACAGGTGACACACATAGCCATATCAGTGGGCACATGAGCTCAGCTTTGGCGCACATGTGTGCACTGGCCAGCTGATTTTCAGGCCTTCTGGGCCCACCGGAAGTTGGCAAATGGGCCGTTTCTGGCCTCCGGAGGCCTGCGGGATGGGTGGGTGGGGAAGGCCGTTTTCACCCCCCCCAGACTCCTAGAGAGGCTCTGGAGCCAGGTGAGAGAGAAAAACGGGCCTACCGGGCCATCGCGTGCCAGGAGGGGAGGGAGCACACGCATGCGTGGGGGGCGCATAAAATTATGAGTGTGGGCACATGCACGCATGACACACACACACCCCTGCACGCCCCCTCCTGGCACGCGATGGCAAAAAGATTAGCCATCATTGGCCTAGGGTACCTACAGATCTGGAATTTATTGTGGTAACAGGTCATGAAGAGAATATGAGTGTCAAAAACTGTGTGGTTTTGTTTTGGAATATTATTGAAAATTCTCAAACCTTAAGCCTCCATTCAGCAGATGTTGGATGCAACAGACAAAATTTCACTTCAGACTTTACCCCGGAGAGATCAGGATCACTGATTCAATTTACTTCAACTTCTGACGATTTATAAAGAATAAATGTAAATTTACAAATATAAACAAAACCTAAATAATGCCAGTTTATTCAGTCATGGGATTGCACGGCTTATTTTGGGTTTAATCATGGATGCCTCTTTTCTTTTAGAATTAGGAGCCTGGATAGCTCTGCAGACTAAGCACTGTAATTTAACACCAGCTGTCTGCAATTAAAGTAAGTTCGAATCTCGCCAGGCTCAAGGTTGGCTCAGCCTTCCATCCTTTCTAAGGTAGGTAAATTGAGGACCCAGTTGTGGGGGCAATAAGCTGACTTTGTATAAATATACAAAAGGATGAAGGCTATTGCTTAGCACATTGTAAGCCGCCCTGAGTCTCTGGAGAAGGGCGGCATATAAATCAAATTTAAAAAAAAAAATGAAATTAAAAGTTTTACTCTTTTAACAACCAACTAAATGTATGTATCCGATTAAAAAAAAAAAAAACACTTGTGAGTTATTTAAGGTTCTTCACAATTTTGCTTAGGTCCTGAGACAAATGCGCAAACTGCCTTGGCATGACCACGAGGTGAAAGATTACGTGATCTGCTGCATGATCAACATTTGGAATGTGAAATATAACAGCATTCACTGTGTAGCCAACCTTCTGGCAGGACTGGTCCTTTACCAAGAGGACGTTGGGATTCACGTGGTGGACGGAGTTCTAGAGGATATTCGATTAGGGATGGAGGTAAAAGTACTTTAAAAAGCTGCTCCCGCTATTTAAAAAGAAAAAAAAAGGCGAAGTATATTTAAATTAAATTTTCTTGTGGTTTTATGTCCCCGTCGTTAATGATAATGTAGAAATGCCTTACAGAAGGAGAAATTTAAACTTGGATCGAAATAGCTGCATTCTTGGTGCTCCGTAGTCAAGTTCTTTGGTAGTGCGGAAACGTACCGTATTTTTTGGAGTATAAGATGCACCTTTTTCCCCCATAAAAGAGGCTGAAAATTTGGGTGTGTTTTATACTCCCGAATTTAGCTTTTTCGAAGCTTTTTTTCAGACCTAACGAGGCGCTAGCGAGGGAAGTGATCTCGGTGCTTTGCTCTGACTCTCAGATGTTCTTTAGAAGTTTTTTTTCAGCCCTAACTAGGTGCTAGCTGAGTGAAGCGATCTCTCCCCCCCCCCCTTTGCCTGCTTTTCTCATTGCTGCTTCCTCTCAGCTGTGCCTTAGAAGCTGTTTTTTATCCCCAAGCAGGGGATAAAAAACCCAGCAAACTAATGCTTGCTAAGGATGCTAGCTAGATGAATACCTGGTAAGCAGATTTTTTCCTCTATTTTCCTCCCCAAAAACTAAGCTGCATCTTATACTCCGAAAAATATAGTAATTTTCTGCGATGTGAATAGAAAGAAAATCAGAAAAGATTTGATCCTGCATTCTCCCTGGTGGCTCCCATATGTTAAGGAAGGGAAAAAAATGTTTTATGTCACCTATCGTGATCTGACTTAGTGGGGTCCCCATTTGGAAGTTTGCAATGAGACCCATTGCTTATAAACATTTTCCAAACTGTCCAATTACATATAAACATAGAGGTATATAAACAGACAGCAAACCCCAGTCCTTTCTAGCACTGATGATGTTCCCTAGTTGGGTTACAAAATGTCTGCAAGAAAATATCCAAGCTCAGAGACCTTCAAGGACCTCCTCCTCCTCCTCCTCTGCTTCCTCTTCTTCCTCCTCCTCCTCCTCTCTGCAAACCCTTCTAGCACTGATGATGTTCCTAGTTAGGTCATGAAACTTTGGCAAGAAAACAATCAAGCTCAGAGAGCACCAAGGACCTCTTCCTCGTCCTTCTCTCCCTTCTAGAACTGATGATATTCCCTAGTTGGGTCATAAAATGTCTGCAAGAAAATATCCAAGCTCAGAGACCCTCAAGGACGACCTCCTCCTCCTCCTCCTCCTCCTCCTCCTCCTCCTCCTCCTCCTCCTCCTCCTCCTCCTCCTCTCCCTTCTAGCATGGATGGTGTTCCCTAGTTGGGTCGTGAAATGTCTGCAAGAAAACCCCCAAGCTCAGAGAGCACCAAGGACCCCTCATTTCAATCCTGAGCTACAAATAACTCTCTTCTCTCAGAAGGCGAGAACGCTAACTTTGCAGCTTCTTTCTTTTTCTTCCTTTGAAGGTTAATCAGCCCAAATTCAATCAGCGGAGGATCAGCAGCGCTAAGTTCCTCGGCGAGCTGTACAACTACAGAATGGTCGAATCGGCGGTCATCTTTCGGACTCTGTACTCGTTCACGTTGTTCGGGGTGAACTCCGATGGCACGTCGAGTCTCCTGGACCCCCCCGAACACCTTTTCCGAATCAGACTGGTCTGCACCATCCTGGACACCTGCGGGCAGTACTTCGACAGGGGATCCAGCAAGCGAAAACTGGACTGCTTCTTGGTCTACTTTCAGGTAGGGTAACCCTCCGGCCTCGCGGGCCGCTTTACAATTCCCGCGCGTTATGCTGTCTCCCACGCTAAATAAAATCAATAAACATGACCCGGACAAGAATTGCGTCATTCGGGGCGTGTCAAACTTGATTTTATTGAGGGCCACATCAGGGTTGTGTTTGACCTCGGGGGGGCGGGGCAGGGTGGGTGTGGCCAGGGTGGGTGTGGCCAGTTCGACGTCACTTGTGTCGGGGTGCCTGTGGAGGCCCGAGTGCTTTCCCAGAGGGCTTCCGAGCTCTGTTTTCAGCTGCGACAGCCTCCTGCAACCCTCTGCCAGCAAAAACGGACCTTGGGAGGGCCGTTTCCAGGGCAGCCTCGTGGGCCAGATCCGGCCCACGGACCTTGAGTTTGAGACCCCTGGCGTAATTGAATCAAGTGGTCAAAGTGAAAAGAGGAAGGGAGGGAGGGAGGGAGAAAGGAGATGGATTAAGCCAAGCCATGGAATAAGAAAGCATTTGATAAAACAGGTCCTTGGATTTCATCCCAGCCTTTACTGTATACGGGTAGTCCTTGGCATAACAATTCAGAAAGGTCAGGAGTATCTGTGCTACAGACAGACAGGCAGACAAGGAGAATGTCTTAATGGAAAGAACCATGCCACTGTATTATTAATTAATATTTATTCATAAGCGCATACATTTGTGCCATCAGGTTGCTTTTCGCCGCATTGGAAATAGCAAAAGAGTTGGAAGGGACCTTGGAGGTCTTCTAGTCCAACCCCCTGCTCAAGCAGGAGACCCTGTACCATTCCAGACAAAATGGTTGTCCAATCTCTTCTTGAAAGCCTCCAGTGTTGGAGAAGGAAGGGAGCGGGGAAGGAAGGAAGGAAGGAAGAAAGGAAAGGAAAGAAGGAAAGGAAAGAAGGAAAGGAAAGGAAAAAGGAAAGGAAAGGAAGGGAGAGGGGAAGGAGGGAAGGAAGGAGGGAAGGGAAGGAAGGAAAGGAAGGGAGGAAGAGAAGGAAGGGAGGAAGGGAAGGAAGGAAGGGAGGAAGCTCTTAACCAATGGCCACCGATAAATTTGAGGCGACTCTGTTTTAGACAAGATTTTTTTAAAAACATTAACTCGCTCGCTGAAAGGAATTCCTGGCTGATTCGACGAACTGGAGAAGCTGGGCGTTTACCATGCGGTGATATTTTTGTGTGTGTGTTGTGGTTTTTTTTCCCCTCCCAGAGGTATGTTTGGTGGAAGAAAAGCTTGGATGTATGGACAAAGGATCACCTCTTCCCTATAGACATTGACTATATGATCAGCGATACGTTAGAACTGCTGAGACCGAAAATAAAACTTTGCAATTCTCTGGAAGAATCCGTGAGGCAGGTACAAGAACTGGAAAGGGAATTCTTAATCAAACTAGGTAAGACTGCCACGTCGAGGCCAGAGGGAGCTGAAATTCCCACTTTGATATATATATATATATATATATAGATATATATATTTGGTAGCACTGTTTATAAAATTTGAGATGTCTCCGGGTAAGTGGGTATAAATTTTCCTCTTGTCTCCATAAGTGGGGAGGAAGTGCTTAATTGATTAATTAATTAATCTGGCAGCGTACCAATTTAATAAATAATGGCCCTCAGTCCAATTTCCTCTTCATCATCATCATCTTCATCAAGAAGATGTATATTCCACTACAGGTAGTTCTCGACTTAACAACGGTTGAATTAATGACCGTTTGAAGTTACGACAACACTTGGGGGAAAAAAAAGAGACTTGTTTTTCATTCTTACGACCGTTGCAGCCTCCTCAAGGGTCACGTGATCGAAATCCAGATGCTTGGCAACCGCCTCATATTTTGGACGGTCGCAGTGTCCTGGGGTCACATGCAGTGGTGGAATGCTGCCGGTTGTTTAACAACTGGTTCGGTGAGCGCGCGGTTTGCGTGTGCTTAGGGCGCTTGAGCGCAGCGCTGAAAATGGAGCATTTAGAAACTCAGCTGCTTACCTTCCAAGTCAGCAACAGTGATTGAGATGAGCTACAAAGCAGGAAATAAAGGACAGGATAGTTCGGGGGCAGGCGGGTGGGGCCAACTGATTGTCGGCGCTACCGATTCACCCGAACCAGCTGAATTCCAACTCTGGTCACGTGATCCACTTCGTGACAATGGGGAAGCTAGATTCCCTTCACCACCACGTTGCTAGCTTAACAACTGCAGGTGTGGCAAAGTGGCAAGGCTTGACACAACCCACAATGGAGGAATGATGGAGTTTAAGGAGAGGGTTAAATTTAAACACCGATTTTTATATGGCTGTCTGAAAACCTATTTTAGACTTTTTGGGTGAAATGGAAAAAGTGCACTTAGGATTTGTGATTTTGATTATGTGGGGTAAACACCTCTGGGGAACTAGAAAGAAAAGTGAGCTTTTTTGTAATCATCGAGTAAGAAATTCTTTTGTAATTGTACTTAATACTTACTGCAAAATAAATTGGAAATCTTTCTCTTTCTTTCTTCTTTTCTTCCTTCCTTCCTCACTCACTCACTCCCTTCCCCTTTCTTTCTCTTTCTTTCCTTCTTTCTTTCTCTCTCCCTCTTTCTCCCTCCCTCCCTCCCTCCTTCCTTCCTCTGTCTATTTATTGGTCTGTGTTTCATTTTTCTGCTCTTTGTAAAACCTTTAATTAAAAAAACCCCCACATAATTCTTTTCTTCTTCCTTTCCCCCCTCAGGTCTTATGAATGACAAAGACTCTAAGGATTCCATGACTGAAGGAGAGAACCTGGAGGAGGATGAGGACGAAGAGGAAGGTGGGGTAGAGATCGAAGAACAATCTGGAAATGAAAGCGAAATAAACGAGCCAGAGGAGGAGGTGATTCTCTCTGCTCATAACTTTCTTAAACAGAGTTTGGAAGAGTGGCTGATAGAGCTCTTGGCCAACTGCTCCCAATTCACAAACATATATCTGTTATGTTTAAAGCCTACAACTCAATGCAACTGAGGAGAGTTTTATATATAATTTGGGTAGGCCAGGACGAGTAGGCCATGTTCATCCCTGCCCACAGGATGTGTTCACAGGATATAGTTAAACAATAATAATAATTATCCAGGGGAATCTGTTTGCACCATGTGGCTGCCATCTTTAACCATATCCGACGGTGACTCTGTTCCCAGCTGTGATAATTTACTAAATAGAGTATTGTTGAAGGGTAGTTTCTGAAATCCAGTTGAGAATATCGGTAATTTTGTGATTCTGTGATCCATTGTACACAGATTTCATTAGAATCTCATGCCTTCTGATTTTTCATGTCAGGAACAACTGGACAGGATAATTAACTTCAGAGTGAATTTTGAAATAGCTCTGAAACGATGGCCAAAATATCGTTAATAGAATAGAACAGAACACAACAGAACAGAATTCAGGATAGGATAGGATAGGATAAATAATATAGAATAGAATAGAATTCAGAATAGAATAAAAAAGAGAAAATAATATAGAATAGAATAGAATTCAGAATAGAATAGAATTGAGAAAATAATATAGAATAGAATAGAATTCAGAATAGAATAGAATTGAGAAAATAATATAGAATAGAATAGAATGGAATAGCAGTAGAATAGAATAGACAACAGAACAGAACAAAACAGATGGAAGGGACCTTGGATCTGGAGGCAAGTAGTTCCACTGGTTAATTGTTGTAACTGTCAGGGAATTTCTCCTTAGTTCTAATAGTTCTTAGATTAAGTTCAGCAAAGCTTGTGCACAAAGGCTGTGAAGATGGTAATTGGCGTAACTCCTCTTAAAACGAGAGGCTGTACATTAAATCTCTTGATCTTTTCAGGAAGGGTCGGAGAATGATGATGACGAAGGAGAAGAGGAAGAAGAAGAAAATACCGATTATCTCACTGACTCTAATAAGGAGAACGAAACGGATGAAGAGAACACGGTATCTATATCTATATCTATATATCTATATCTATATCTATATCTATATCTATATCTATATCTATATTATAAAAAGTGCTAAAATAGACTGCCTACAAAATTAGTTTTGGGAGGAAAAATGAATTTCCTTTGGTTTGAAAAAAACCCCTGCAAACACATCATATCTTATCAATAGTTTTAAAGAGAGAACACCTATATAGGTAGACGGGGTGCCATAATCATTAATCTCCAGACAAGCTGACCTCAGGAAGCAAAAAATCACAGACCTTTTTCATATCAGCCTCATCCTGATGCGATCGAACAATCAGCTATTGATCAAAGATTAATATCCGATCTCCCCTATTGACTCTTTGGGCTGAGTTGAGAGAGAGAAAAGTCGAATAAACTCTTTATCTTGATCTGATTTGATGCCCCCATCTTAGAATGGCTGGTGCTCTTTTCCCCTTGAAAGTTACCTAATAAATTCAGAATTCAGAATAGAATAGAGCTGGAAGGGACCTTGGAGGTCCTCTAGTCCAGCCCCTTGCTCAAGCAGGAGAACCTATACCATCTCAGACAACTGCTTGTTCAGTCTCTTCTTAAAAATCTCCAGTGATGGAACACCCACAATTTCTGGTGGCAGGCTGTTCCACTGGTTAATTGTCCTCACTGTTGAGAAATTTCTCCTTAATTCCAGGTTGCTTCTCTCTTTGATTAGTTTCCAACCGTTATTTGTTGACCCCCCCCCCCCCCTCTTCTTTGTGGCAGCCCCTCAAATACTGACATACTGCTATCAGGTCTTCCCTAGTCCTTCTTTTCTCTAGACTGGCCAAACCCAAAACCTGCAACCTTCGTTCTTCGTGCGTTTTAGCCTCCAGGCCTTTGATCGTCTTCGTTGCTCTTCTCTGCCCTTTTTCCAAAGTCTCAACATCTCCTTTTGGAGTATGGTGACCAAAATTGGTTGCAGTATTCCAGGTGTGGTCTTACCTGCGAGAGATTGCTTGGAAGAATAAAAACAAAAAAGAAAGAAAGGAACGGTGCTTTAACAGAATTAGTCACGTTGCTTTTAAAAGGAATTGACTGCAGAAGATGCAATGTTTGTGTATGAGTTGCGCTACATGTCAAAAGGAAGGGCTGTCTCAAAATAGCAAGCTGAACCGTGGACGTGTTTCTAATGCTTTCTGGTACAAACTCTTCTTTAAAGCAAGAAGGGTCAGCTTGTCCCAAGCCAGAGAAGACAGCTGAATCTAAAAAAAATTAAATTGCATTGGGACATAAAAGAGTCCTGCAAATTTAACTCAGACGCTTATCCAGGGCCGTTTTATGTTCTTGTTTGACAATTAAAGAGTAATAGGACTGGAAGGGACCTTGGAGGTCTTCTAGTCCAACCCCTTGCTCGAGCAGGAGATCCTATTCCATTTCAGGCAAATGGCTGTCCAATCTCTTCTTAAAAACTCCCAGTATGGAGTCACCCCCAACTTCTGGAAGCAAGTTGTTCTACTCATTAATTGTTCTCACTGTTTGGAAATTTAGTTCCAGGTTGCTCCTCTCCTTGATGAGTTTCCATCTATTGCTTCTTGTCCTGCCTTCTGGTTCTTTGGAGAACAGGTTGACTCCCCCCCCCCTCTCTCTTCTAGGTAAAAACAAGTGGAGCATCAGTACAACGGCTTCTGGGTCACCGTCATGTAGCTAATAACTGGGGATTTCAGCAGAACAAAATACATTCAGGGTGGTGTGCATTCTTACAGAAGGCAGAGAATTATGCTTGCCTGAATTGGATTTAAAATAATAATAATAATAATTATAGTCCATGACGAACACTGGAAATGGAAATGGATCTGGATGGCTGAAAACCTCCATAGACAGCCTGTTCTTTATGGGAGAAAGCCAATCTGTTGGCCTTTTTCACTTGGCAGAAAATATACTGTCAGGGCATCGATTAATCCCATCTTTGGCTCTGGGAAAAATCACCCTGATTTGATTAGAGGATGGGTCGTGGCTTTCTCCAAGTTGCAATATTCTGAAAAGAAAACCCGAAGAAAAGTTCTCTAATAAAACTCATTTATTTGTTATAAAGAAAATAAAACACCTCACTAACTAAGAAAAATAATGGTTACATTTTGAAATAGTTCGGGCCAGCTGCTTTCCAGCAACCGGCACTTGTGGCAAGAGAACAAAGGAAAGAGTGTGTGAAGGAATGTGGGTGGAGACAGATACACATAGCTTACTGATAAGAAGTTGGCAAGCTACGGAAAGTCTGACAGTCCAGAAATGATTAGCTCAGCTGGTAAATAAAATAACGCAGTGACATATACATCAGCCAAAAAAAAACCCCACAATGGTGCTATTTTCTTTCTCATCCCTTTAAAAAAATAAATTATTAAACATTTTTTTAAAAACAGACAAAAAGGAATCTTTAACAATCTTTCCTTTTCCACAAGTTAACGTCGGTAAAGAATTTCTTACTTATACATTTTTTCTCCCTTATTCTAATGTATCATTTATACATATACTTCTAATATTAATTTATCCCCCTTTTTTTAAAATATATATATCAGGAAGTAATGATTAAAGGAGGTGGGCTGAAACGGGTCCCCTGCGCGGAAGATGAAGATTTTATTCAGGCATTGGATAAAATGATGCTGGAAAATTTACAGGTACGGATTGATTTTTTTATACAGTCGTGCAAAAATGTCGCGTTTCACAGAACCCCCTGCTTCTTGAAACGACGGTGGAATGGTTCCAATCTTTTAAAACTTGGCTGCGGTCATTAAGTTGAGGACTTATCTGAGGAATACCAATACAGTTAGTCCTCGAAAATATGACCACAACGGAGCCCCAAATTTCTGTTGCTAAACGAGACATTTGTTAAGCGAGTTTTGCCCCCATTTTACGACCTTCCTTGACACAGCGGTTAAGCAGATCCTTGCAGTTGTTAAGTTAGTCATACGGTTATTAAGTGAATCTGGCTTCCTCGTTGACTTTGCTCGTCGGAAGGTCGCAGCTTTGCTGGCTGAGGAATTCTGGGAGTTGAAGTCCACAAGTCTTAAAGTGGTCAAGGTTGGAGTCCCCCTGCTCTAGATCTTTTCTTGGCGGCTCCCTAGGTGGCTCAGCGGCTAAGACGCTGAGCTTGTCAATCAGAAAGGTCGGCAGTTTGAATCCCTAGTATAGGTCTCCTGCGTAGCGGGGGGTTGGACTAGATGACCTCCAAGGTCCCTTCCGACTCTGTTACTATTACCTGTTTCCCTTGCAGCAAAGAAGCGGGGAGTCGGTGAAAGTGCACCAGTTGGACGTGGCCATCCCTTTGCACCTCAAGAGCCAGCTGAAGAAAGGACCTCCCCTCGGGGGCGGGGAGGGGGAGTCTGAATCCGGAGACACCATGCCTTTCGTCATGCTGACGCGGAAAGGCAACAAGCAGCAGGTAAGGTTACGCCCTGGTTGCACAGGTGTAACCCTTTTTAATCCGCTATTAACATTTCAGGTTAGTAGCAATAGCCCTTAGACTTCTATACCGCTTCTCAGTGCCCTCTCTAAGCGGTTTACAGAGTCAGCCTCTTGTCCCACAACAATCTGAGTCCTCGTTTTACCCACCACGGAAGGCTGAGTCAACCTTGAGTCGGTCAGGATTGAACTGCTGACAACGAGCAGTAAATTAGCCTGCAGTACTGCATTCTAACCACTGTGCCACCACAGCTTCCTTCCTTCCTTCCCTCCCTCCCTCCCTTTCTTCCTCCGTTCCTTCCTCCTTCATTTCCTTCCTCCCTCTCTCCCTCCCTCATTTCCTTCCTTCCTTCCTACCTTCCTCCCTCCCTCCCTCCTTCCTTCCCTTCCCTTCCCTTCCCTTCCCTTCCCTTCCCTTCCCTTCCCTTCCCTTCCCTTCCCTTCCCTTCCCTTCCCTTCCCTTCCTTCCTTCCTTCCTTCCTCCCTCCCTCCTTTCCTTCCTTCCTCCCTCCCTCTCTCCCTCGCAAATATTTTCTCTTTCCACCGTGATCGAGAAACCATCTGCCGCTGTTTAGGATTGAACTTTCAGCCTCCCCAGTTGGAGGCTGTGAGTCTTCACCTCTAGGCCACCGCACCGCTATTCGCACATTCCAAATACAGTTCTCAAAACCCCCCCGGGACCTGTCACATGCCAAGTTGGTGGCGCCAATGAGAGAATAATTCCCGGGTTCCCTTCCCTTGCCCTGTAAGGCCACGTTTAGTCAGGAACGTCTTCCTTCCTTTGGATTCTTAGACCGGCTTCTGCTCTTTCAGTTTAAAATCCTAAACGTGCCGATGTCCTCTCAACTGGCCGCGAACCACTGGAACCAGCAGCAGGCCGAGCAGGAAGAGCGTATGCGGATGAAAAAGCTAACCTTGGACATCAATGAACGGCAGGAACAGGAGGACTATCAAGGTAGGGGAGGCTCCTGTTCAGTTTTATAATCATGATGGTGAACCTATGGCATTCGTGCCAGAGGTGGCACGTGGCGCCCTCTGATGGCACGCGAGCTGTCACCCCAGTTCAGTTCTGCTGGCATGTGCTTGCGCCTCCCTCAAGCCAGCTGGTCTTTGGGTCTCTGCCATGCATGCCAGGGGGGAGGAGCGCAGGCAGGTGGCATGCATGTGCAGGGGGAGAGATGTATGTATGGGGTCCCAATGCACAGGCGCATGTGCTGGGCCCACACACACATATTGCATTTTTGGGGGGGGGGGGGGCACGTTTTGGGCACTCGGTCCGGAAAAGGTTAGTTGTCACTGCTTTATAACGTTAGTTCTCCATTCATTCGTTAGTTCTGCAGCGTTAGTTTTGCAATTCATTCATTGCAACCATTCATTTAGTGACGTTCAAAATTACAATGGAGAAAGCGACAGCCTATCCTTGCACGGGAAACGGGTTCTTGGTTGTGATAGTTTCACACGCCGCTGAGATCTTTTTGTCCTCTCCGACCATGAACATTGCAAATTTCTTCCCGAGAAGTCTTTCATCATTCATCAAATGACAAGGATTTGTTCGTTGAGGGAATTGGGGGACTTCTGATACTTGTTAGAAATGTCCCTGGCGCTCTTTTTAATTCAGAAAGGTGTGTGTGAACAGCTGAGAATTACTTCATTCTCAGCTTAGTCCAAATTAAGTCCAAAACAAATTCTTCGTAAACTGTCCTTCGGCCTTATCACCAACCTTTGTCTACTTTGGCACCCTGCCAAAGGCTTTTCTTGGCAAAAGTTCAGAAGCAAGAGACGCTGACAAGAAACAAATGTAGCAACGTTGCTTTCCTACAAAGATCCCAAGAGCCGTTGCTGCTCTTTTAAGCCTTCTGGGAGAGGCCAATCATCTCCTGGCCTTACTCCTGAGTCGTCCTTTTTGCTTTAGCTGCTCTTGCCTTCTGGCAGCTCTTCTCATACGTGCACCAGGAACAGGCTTCTGCTGCTCCTCTGCCTCTCTGCTATCCGCCTCTGGAGGCACCGGAGTCCGCATATCACTCCCCGATGGCCCTGGCCCCTCTCTGCCTCCTACGCAGAGCCCACACCCGGGCCTTCCCCAGCCTCTAGGACTGGCCCATGGTCCTCCCCAGCCTCCTCACTGTCCAACCCCACTGCCAGCTCTGCAGGCTATTGGCAAACCACAGCAAATGGACTGTGCTATCCCTCACCCTTCAATTTATTTCTTAAAAAAACAAAAATTTTCATCCGCAGAAATGATGCAATCCTTGGCTCAGCGGCCGGCTCCAGCAAATACAAACCGAGAACGGCGACCTCGGTACCAGCATCCTAAGGGAGCCCCTAATGCTGACCTCATCTTTAAAACTGGTGGAAGGTAAGGATCCCCAGGGCAGAGGTGTCAAGCTCAAGGCCCGTGGATCCATGGGCTGGATCTGGCCCATGTGGTGCTTAGATCTGGCCCGCAGGACCGCCCTGGAAACAGTGAAGGACCGGCCCACGGTGCCTCTGCCAGGAAAAAACAGAGCTCGGGAGGGCTGCATGCGGTTTTCCCAAGCTCTGTTTTTACTGGCAGAGGGTTGCAGGAGGCCGTCACAGTCAAAACAAAGCTCGAGAGCCTCTGGCAGAACTCTCGAACCACCACAGATGCCCCCGATATGAGTGACATCATGCCATGCCCCCCCCAGCCCCCCTGAGGTCAAACACAACCCTTAGTGAAATCGAGTTTGACACCCCTAATCCAGGGAATAATGTGGAATTATTCTGTGGTTTTCGGTTTTTGTACCGCTCCTGATTTCAGAACTGAGAAGTCTTTTTAATTTTTAAAGGGATAACACTATCCTCGAGCAAGAAGACAGTTTTGCTGGAACCTGAGGAGTTCTGCCTTGAAAACCTTAGAGCAGAAATCACAAACGTGACTGAAATTATTATTTACTAGCTGATAACTTGGCGTTGCCCGGGTATTTATTTATCCAGTCCTGTATTAGACAAGAAGAGCAACTTCACCCTGAGCCCTGATTTTGGCGAGAATTAAATTAGTTAAAAATGCCCCCAGAAGCATCAAGTAAAATGACAACACCTTGTTGTTTTGCTAGCTGATCCATGATCATTTGGTATGTTTTTTTCTGATCTTGATTTAGAAGTGGCTTCTTATCCACGATATAGGCACTATGCTGTTGGACGTTGTAGTTCTTTTCTCGTATGTAATCTGCGTGAAGTACATTGTGTCGGTCTCGTCGTGGTGCAGGCAGGGCGAGTTACAGTAATGTTTTATTGATCATGGCCTCAAGTATAATCGAAACCTTGTTGAAAATGTCCGGACAAAACGTAATTTCTAATGTTGGATTTTCCCCCTTACCAGAGGGAACCCCCTTGTGGAGTACTGTGAAGCCGTTACCATGGCAACTCCACTGTGCTGCACAGTAGAAGCCATTTTAAGGCAGTACAGTAGAAGCCATTTTAAGGCAGTACGTAGAAGCCATTTTAAGGCACAACAGGCTGTATCTTAACAACACCCCTCCCCCCCCCCCCGGAGAGGGGTGTCTTACCCCCACAGTATTTTTTTCCAGAGAGTAAGTCATCTGTGTACCAAGTTTGGTTGAAATCTCGAGGCATTCCAGAGTTATGCTGGAACATACATACACACATACACACAGAGTCATTTATATATAGATAGATAGATTTAGTGTATGGTGAGAACAGGACAGAAGAGAAATAAACATACACACACCAGGGCTTGCACCACCTCGTACGCTCAGTAAGCGAATAAATTTCTCTGCCGTCCTTCTGACCCTTTCCTCCTTGTCTCTCCCAGGAGACGTTGATCCAGCCGCAAGAGTCATCTCACATCAGGTCCCGTATCTCCAATGTTGTGGATTAGTGGAGTCCTCCAGCAATTAAACCGAGAGCAGCGGACACATCTGAGCATGTCAGTCTTCAAGAGAGTTGAGCGATGGGCAGGCTGGGGGCCGTAGAGCAGGATGCACCAGCCTCTTATTAAAAAAAAAAAACACAAAAACAAAAAACAGAAATAGTGGAAGCTTCCAGTCATGGCCTATCAAAACCGAAAACAAAAGCATCTTGTTACGGATACCGTGTGCTGCGAGGGTTAACCTTTTCATGAGAACAGAATAAATGAGATGGTTAACTTGACCGGTGGAGCAGTTCAGTTAACAACTTAAAATAAGAGCAACTTTTTTAAAAAAAAAAAAAAGATGGATTACGCTGGAACAGAGAGAGAGAGAGAAGAGACAGTTTTGGTGGCTAAGTCTGGGGAGGGAGGGGGAAATAATAAGAATTAATTAATAATAATAAAGTTAGAGCGGCGTTTTCACGGAACGACGCATGGCGGTGTGCCAGGAGATAGTGCTTTCTTTGGGAGGGACGCAAGCCAGGTCTAGAGAAGTCATAAAACAAGGACTAGTAAAGCCCCTCCCACCACCGAGGAGAAGCAAAACGGCAACTGATTTACCAAAACGCGAGATTTTTTCCTTGGAAGGCGGTAATCTGATAGGAAACGGGTCTGTTCCAGGTTGCGTGGGGTGCAAGCGAGAGAGGTTTGAAGGAACCAGAAACAAGGAAGTGTGGGATGTTCTCCAGAAGGTTGCAGGTAGATGGGAAGGGGGGAGGGAGGGGGAGAGAGAAAGAAGGGAGAGAGCATTGACCAAAAGTTGCTTTGAACAGCCTGACACCAGCCAAGGGTCTTTAGAGAGGAGCTCATTTAAAGCATCATTGAAAAACCAAAATGTGCCAGTCAGCACGACAGACAGATGCCAGGAAGTGGAGCTGAATGTTCTGTTGACTTTCATGGGTTGATAAGCCTCTGTGTCTACATATTTAAAAAAAAAAAAAAAACGAAAAAAGGAAAAAAAAAATAGTTGGCAGAAAAGTAGAATTTTTATTTTTCTAAATTGAGATAAAAGTTTCTCTGGTCAGGTTTTTTTTTTTTTGGACAATCTTTGTTAGTTAGTTATAGGGGTGGGGTGGGGTGGGGGGGTATTTTTTTCTTCTTTTTTTCCTTTTTTTTTTTTGCTGCTGCTTCCTCCTCCTTTTCGTTGGCTTTCATGTAGCGGGTAGTACATTCTGTTTAAAGGACACATCCGTTGGCTATTCGGATTTATTTTCCTTTTCTTTTTTCTTTTCGTTTCCCTCGCCGCTTTGAAATTCTTTTGACCGCCGTTGAGTTCTTTGCATGTAGACTTTTAAACAATGAGATTGTACGACTTGTAACATTTCACATGCGATAGGCACCGTCAGCAACAACGCCACACACCTGATCTTCACCAGCTTCTGAAATCTGATCTTTGCCGATGCTGCAATAAAGTGTTATATAATTTAGAACGGCTTGTTTTGTCTTTCTGTGTCCCCTTTTGGGGGGAGGGGGAAAGTGCCTTAGATTGCATCAAGCGACGGGGATTTCTTTGAAAGCAAAAATGTCTGCGCTCAGATAATTTTTGAGCCTAGCCTCAGCGGTGGGTTTCATATTTTGTTGCCACTGGTCCGCCGTGCACACCCTCGCTTTGCACTCATGCTCACCTTCCGTGTATGCGCCCAGCCTCAAAACCGGGCCTACCCGCGATCTCGACTACCGGTTTGCTCGAACCGGCTGAATACCACGTCTGCGGAATCTCCTATCTTCCCATTAGCCTCTCGCAAAAATCCAGAGGGGGAACTGTTGCCCGAGATAAGTCAGCAAAACTACAGGTGAAACTCGAAAAATTAGAATCTCATGCAAAAGTTCATTTATTTCAGTAATGCAATTTACAAGGTGAAACTAATAGATGAGATAGACTCATTACATGCAAAGCGAGATAGTTCAAGCCTTGATTTGTCATACTTCTGATGATTATGGCTTACAGCTCATGAAAACCCCAAATTCACAATCTCAGAAAATTAGAATATTACATGAAATCAATAAAACAAAGATTGTACATAGAACAATATCGGACCTCTGAAAAATATAAGCATGCATCTGTACTCAGTACTTGGTTTGGGCCCCTTTTGCATCAATTACTGCCTCAATGCGGCGTGGCATGGATGCTATCAGCCTGTGGCACTGCTGAGGTGTTATGGAAGATCAGGATGCTTCAATAGCGGCCTTCAGCTCTTCTGCATTGTTTGGTCTCATGTCTCTCATCTTTCTCTTGGCAATGCCCCATAGATTCTCTATGGGGTTCAGGTCAGGCGAGTTTGCTGGCCAATCAAGCACAGTAATCCCATGGTCATTGAACCAGGTTTTGGTACTTTTGGCAGTGTGGGCAGGTGCCAAGTCCTGCTGGAAAATGAAGTCAGCATCCCCATCGTCTGCGGAAGGAAGCATGAAGTGCTCCAAAATCTCCTGGTAGACGGCTGCGTTGACCCTGGACTTAATGAAGCACAGTGGACCAACACCAGCAGATGACCTGGCTCCCCAAATCAACACAGACTGTGGAAACTTCACACTGGACTTCAAGCATCTTGCAGTGTGTGCCTCTCCGTTCTTCCTCCAGACTCTGGGTCCTTGGTTTCCAAATGAGATGCAAAAGTTGCTCTCATCAGAAAAGAGGACTTTGGACCACTGAGCAACAGACCAGTTCTTTCTGTCTTTAGCCCAGGTAAGACGCTTCTGACGTTGTTTGTTGTTCAGGAGCGGCTTGACAAGAGGAATACGACATTTGAAGCCCATGTCCAGGATCCGTCTGTGTGTGGTGGCTCTTGATGCACTGACTCCAGCCTCAGTCCACTCCTTGTGAAAGTCCCCAAACACTTTTGAATGACCTTTTCCTGACAATCCTCTCCAGGCTGCGGTCATCCCTGCTGCTTGTGCACCTTTTTCTTCCACACTTTTCCCTTCCACATAACTTTCTATTAATGTGCTTTGATACAGCACTTTGGGAACATCCAACTTCTTTTGCAATTACCTTTTGAGGCTTTCCCTCCTTATGGAGGGTGACAATGATGGTTTTCTGCACAACTGTCAGGTCAGCAGTCTTTCCCATGATTGTGATTCCTACTGAACCAGACTGAGAGACCATTTAAAGGCTCAGGAACCCCTTTGCACGGCTTAATTAGCTGATTAGAGTGATTAGGGGGCTGGAGGATAAAAGATATGAAGAACGGTTGCATTAAACTATGGCTAATTTAATGAAAAGGACTAGGGGTGAGATGATAGCATCTTGCATTTGAGGGGCTGCCACAAAGAAGATATTGGGCTCCGAGATCACCGCAGATGGGGACTGCAGAGAAATTAAAGGACGCTTGCTCCTGGGGAGGAAAGCTATGGCAAATCTAGATAGCTAACTAAAAAGCAGAGACATCACCCTGCCAACAAAAGTGCGTATAGTCCAGGCGATGGTTTTCCCAGTTGCAATGGCTGTGAAAGTTGGACCATAAGGAAGGCTGAGCACCAAAGAATGGAGGCCTTTGAATGGTGCTGGAGAAGACTCCTGCGAGTGAGTCCCTTGGACTGCAAGGCCATCCAACCGGTCAGTCCTAGAGGAGATCAACCCTGACTGACTGCTCTTTAGAAGGCCAGATCCTGAAGAGGAAACTCAAATCCTTTGGCCACCTAATGAGAAGGAAGGACTCACGGGAGAAGAGCCTCATTCTATTCCATTCCATTCTGATTTCTCTTCCCTTCCCTCTTCTCTTCTCTTCTCTTCTCTTCTCTTCTCTTCTCTTCTCTTCTCTTCTCTTCTCTTCTCTTCTCTTCTCTCCTCTCCTCTCCTCTCCTCTCCTCTCCTCTCCTCTCCTCTCCTCTCCTCTCCCCTCCCCTCCCCTCCCCTCCCCTCCCCTCCCCTCCCCTTCCCTTCCCTTCCCTTCCCTTCCCTTCCATCTTCTCTTCTCTTCTCTTCTCTTCTCTTCTCTTCTCTTCTCTTCTCTCCTCTTCTCTCCTCTCCTCTCCTCTCCTCTCCTCTCCTCTCCTCTCCTCTCCTCTCCTCTCCTCTCCTCTCCCCTCCCCTCCCCTCCCCTCCCCTCCCCTCCCCTTCCCTTCCCTTCCCTTCCCTTCCATCTTCTCTTCTCTTCTCTTCTCTTCTCTTCTCTTCTCTTCTCTTCTCTTCTCTTCTCTTCTCTTCTCTTCCCTTCCCTTCCCTTCCCTTCCCTTCCCTTCCCTTCCATCTTCTCCTCTCCTCTCCTCTCCTCTCCTCTCCTCTCCTCTCCTCTCCTCTCCTCTCCTCTCCTCTCCTCTCCTCTTCCCTTCCCTTCCCTTCCCTTCCCTTCCCTTCCCTTCCCTTCCCTTCCCTACCATTCCATTCCATTCCATTCCATTCCATTCCATTCCATTCCATATTCTCTTCTCTCCTCTCCTCTCCTCTCCTCTCCTCTCCTCTCCTCTCCTCTCCTCTCCTCTCCTCTCCTCTCCCCTCCCCTCCTCTCCCCTTCCCTTCCCCCACCCCTCCACTACACTCTACATTCTATTCTATTCTATTCTATTCTATTCTATTCTATTCTATTCTATTCTATTCTATTCTATTCTATTCTATTCTATTCTATTCTATTCTATTCTATTCTGCATTCCAGACCCATTTAAATAGCATAAGATTTCAGGACGAATCTGATGTACTGCAGCTGCCGAACATTTATTCCTTTTAATATTTGCTGGTTAAAAAAAAAAGCAAATTACTCACCATATTGCCAGACTCTTGATTTTCTGCGGGGAACAAAAAGCAGAGATTTAATAACACGTCTTATATAAAGATTGTCACTGGGACAACTGAGATTACCGTGAACTGCCAATGTTCTCGTGCCTAATTTTTGAAAAAAGAGAAAAGGCACGCTCTGACCACAAGATCCACGTTTTCCCACTTAGCTTCTTGAAATGGGATTTAAAAGCAGCTTCTCCGTGATAAATGAATTTAGATTGCCGGTGCAGATAACAGCGGTCTGCTTTTGAATTTTCTACACCTTCTGTGAGACCTTTTGTTTCAAGGAAAAAGGGAAAGAACCGTGCAAATTGGTAAATTAGTATTTTTCCACTCTCACTTTCCCTTGTTATTGGCCATGAAAAATAGATTTGATAGTAGCTGGACACTCCATTTGTTGGGCACGAAGTTAATTGTCATTGCTGGAAATCAGTAAGGCTTCAGTTAAGGTGCTGGAACATTTCTGGATCTACCATTCTTTAACTTTTGGCTGAATGCAGAATAATAGAGTTAGAAGGGGCCTTGGAGGTCTTCTAGTCCAACCCCCTGCTTAGGCGGCAGACTCTGTATCATTTCAGACAAGTGGCTGTCCAGTCTCTTCTTAAAAACCTCCAGTGATGGAGAAGGGAGGGAGGGAGAGAAGGAAGGAAGGAAGGAAGGAAGGAAGGAAGGAAGGAAGGAAGGAAGGAAGGAAGGAAGGAAGGAAGGAAGGAAGGAAGGAAGGAAGGAAAACAGAATAATAGAGTTGGAAGGGACTTTGGAGGTCTTCTAGTCCAACCTTCTATTCAAGCACGACACCTGATACCATTTCAGACAAATAACTGTCCAGTCTCTGCTTAAAAACCTCCAGTGCAGAGTTGGGTTGCAGCAGGTTCTGACCAGTTCTGGAGAACCGGTAGCGGAAATTTTGAGTAGTTTGGAGAACTGGTAGTAAAAAATCTGACTGGCCCCGCCCCCATCTATTCTCTACCTCCCGAGTCCCAGCTGATCGGGAGGAAATGGGGATTTTGCAGTGACCTTCCCCTGGAGTGGGGTGGGAATGGAGATTTTACAGCATCCTTCCCCTGCCACGCCCACCAAGCCACACCCAAGAACCAGTAGTAAAAAAATTTGAAACCCACCACTGCTCCAGTGATGAAGAAGGAAGGAAGGAAGGAAGGAAGGAGGGAGGGAGGGAGGGAGGGAGGAAGGAAGGAAGGAAGGAAGGAAGGAAGGAAGGAAGGAAGGAAGGATAACAACATAACAGCATAACAGAGTTCGAAGGGACCTTGGAGGTCTTCTAGAAAACCAACTCCCTGCTTTAGGCAGGAAGTTCTATACCAGTAATGGCAAACGTCACGTTCGCGCCCTCATCAGGACTGCGCTCCAGAAAAGCCGAACGTCCAGGTTCTAGCACGCATGCATGCCCAATGATCAGCTGGATGGTGCACATGTGCAGGCTGGTTTTTGGCACTGCCGCGCGCACGAAGGGATCGCACTCCGGAAAAGCCAAACTTCTGGGTCCTGGCGTGCATGCGCACCCAACAATCAGCTGGCTGGCGTGCGTGCGCACATCGGTTTTTGGCACTGCCATGTGCGTGAAGGACAGCTGATCGTTGCACGCGCCTGCGCGCCAGAAACCCGGAAGACAAGGCAAGGCCGTGCGTGCCAAAGTTAGTTACGAAGCATTTGAATTTTGATCCCGTGACCATGGGGGTACTGCAATGGTCATAAGTATGAAAAATGGCCATAAGACCCTTTTTTTCAGTGCCATTGTAACTTCGAGAGGTCACAAAACAAACTTATAAGTCCAGAACAGGGTGTATAAATATCAGTTTTTCTTCCATTGAGATGTTCCACCATCTAGCCACCAGGGGGCAGCCTTGATGGTGGAAATGATAGCCAGATGCTATTTCCCTGTATCTTAAAATTCACAACGCTGGGAAAAAAATAAGAGAGCAATAAGAGACAATAGTTTTAAAACTAAAACTCTGATATTTCGTCCTTCCTTCTAATGTCTTCCCCTCGTATTATAGTTTTTCATAGCTGCATTCCCTCCAAAGTTCTTTATTGATTCCTGAATGCAGAAAAGGTTATTTAAGGTAATTAGTTCCTTGCGAACGATGGTGAAAGAGAAATAAAGATAAAATTAAGATGAAGAGAAACCTTTTAAGTAAACACCCATCCTATCTCCATTCAAATATTTAGTTATGCAAACAGGAGTTCATAATGGGATTCAAACAGGATCAAGGCAGGGGAAAAATACAGTAGTGGTCAAAATTGTGGAAACCTTTTGGGAAAAGTGTATTTTTGAGGATTGATGATTAATAACACTTTTTTTTTTTGGAGTTTCAAGATAATCCTATTCCACTGCTGGAAAGGCCTGGGAATAGCCCAGACCTTCACCCAATTGGAAATCTATGGAGCAGACTGAAGAAACTTGTTAGTCAGAAGCGACCCAGCAATAAAACCCGGTTAATAGAAGCCATCATTCAATCTTGGTTTCACATGATAACAGCTGCAGAACTCAAAGACTTGGTTCGCTCCATGGGAAGACGTTGTAAGGCCGTCATTCATGCTAAATGTTACCCAACTAAGGATTAACTGACATGGGGATCATTTTTGTATATATCTCGTTTTTTCTACGAGTTTCACTTTTCTTATTTATACGGTAACTGCTATTCTAATAGCAAATCCTTCTTAAAAGTTATTGCATTATGTTATTGATTAAATTATCTTTCCATTGATATATAATTTTATGGTAAGGTAAAGGTAAAGGTTCCCCTCGCACATATGTGTGCTAGTCGTTCCTGACTCTAGGGGGCGGTGCTCACCTCCGTTTCTAAGCCGAAGAGCCAGCGCTGTCCGAAGACGTCTACGTGGTCATCTGGCCGGCATGACTCAATGCCAAAGGCGCATGGAGCGCTGTTCCCTTCCCACCAAAGGTGGTCCCTATTTTTCTACTTGCATTTTTTACCTGCTTTCGAAATGCTAGGTTGGCAGAAGCTGGGACAAATCATGGGAGCTGACCGCGTTACGCGGCACTAGGGATTCGAACCGCTGAACTGCCGACCTTTTTATTGGCAAGCTCAGCGTCTTAGCCCCTGAGCCACCACGTCCCTTAATTTTATGGTACTACTCCCCCCAAAAGTGGTGTTATTAGCTAGTTTAAGAAAATAACACTTTTCCCAAAAGATTTCCACAATTTTGGCCACTACTGTAATTCTAAAATACCTTCATTTCAAGGTTAATACAAGTAGTCCTTGGCTTATGACCACAATGGAGCCCAAAATTTATGTTGTTAAGTTAGAAATTTGCTAAATGAATTTTGCCTCATTTTACGACCTTTCTTGCCACCGTTGTTAAGTGAACCGTTGCAGTTGTTAAGTGAGTAACACGGTTGTTAAATGAGTCTGGCTTCCCCATTGACTTGGTTTGTCAGAAGGTCGCAAAAGCGGATCACGTGACCCCCCCCAGGACCCTGCGACCGTCATAAATACGAGTCAGTTGCCAAGCGTCTGAATTTGGATCGTGCAACAGTCATAAGTGTGAAAAACGGTCGTAAGTCACTTTTTTCGGTGCCCTCGTAACTTAACCGTGTTACCCACTGCAGTGATTCGCTTAGCAACTGTGGCAAGAGAGGTCGTAAAATGGGGCACACTTAACAAATGTCTCACTGAACCACAGACATTTGGGGCTCCATTGTGGTCATAAGTCAAGGACCTACCCGTGTATTAATTTTAACCAATCTCAATAAAATAGACTTCTGGTTTTCCCGTGGGATGGATTTTCAGACACATGAGGCGAACCAACCTTGACATATTCCATATTTGGGGGGAAAAAATTGCGGTTCTTCCAGATGTTAGATGACACTTCCCATCACCTCTGGTCATTGACTGAGCAAGGAAAGCTGGTGGGATCTCTAGATCCCTCAAAGTTTTATTTATTTTTATTTATTTATTTCCAAGGCCAGGGTTAGGGTTAACCCTTCTTCTTCTTCTTTTTTTTAAAAATATCTTTATTAAATATTTACAGTAAAATTAACACACAATAATGATTGGAAAGCAATATAAAAAGTGAAATATAGAAACACATAAAGACAAGACTAAAACGAAACAACAAACATGACTAACCGAGAGTTAAGCTCACTCTCCAATTAATATTGGAGCCTGGATAGCTCTGCAGACTAAAAGCACTGTAATTTAACACCAGCTGCCTGCAATTACTGTAAGTTCAAATCTCACCAGGCTCAAGGTTGACTCAGCCTACCATCCTTTCTAAGGTAGGTAAATTGAGGACCCAGTTTGTGGGTGCTTCCAGGAGCAATGTGAGATCGCAGCTGTCTCTTCCTTTTAACTGCTAGTGGGGGTGTGAGCTGATTGGGTGGGAACTTGGCTGTGTTCTGATTGGGTGGAGGTGTGTTCTGATTGGTTAGAGGCTTGGCTGTGATCTGATTGGATGGGGGGGTTGGTTGTGCTCTGATTGGCTGGGTGTGTGTTCTGTTTGGGTGGGGGCTTGGTTGTGCTCAGCTTAGTCTGAGTTGTAGGGGGATTTGAGCTGGTGAGCTGCGTTGTTGTTGTTTGGCTTCGTGTTTGTGGCCGTGCGAGCTCTTCATGGTGGGTGTCAGTCTGCTTCATGTATGGATTGGAGGGGTTTAAAGTGGCTAATGATGCAGCTGCGGTCTGGCTTCTGGTCCTTGGTCGTGGCTCACCCAATCAGAACACAGCCAAGTTCCCACCCAATCAGCTCACACCCCCACTAGCAGTTAAAAGGAAGAGACAGCTGCGATCTCACATTGCTCCTGGAAGCACGAAGCCGAGAACACCAGCCTGAAGATGACGAATGAGACTTCGTCGAAACGTCGCCAAGACACTTCCAATTTTACGTGGGAGAAGACCCGAATAACCAAAGACCTATATATATATATATATATATATATATATATATATATTAACTAAGAAGGGTTAACCCTTCTTTAGGCCTGGTCTGCCTTGTCTCAAGTGGGAATCTGGTCAAACCCTGGTCACGTTTGAAGGTCTCCATGCCACCTTCTGCCCAACCTACTTGCATCCTACTGAGAAGGCAACCTCTGCCTGCCTTTTTTCTGCTCCGTGTTGCAAGAAATATGGTCTGACTTGTGCTAGCTCAAGTGTTGAAGTCCAGATGGCCTGCCACAGTTCATTTGGTTGATGGCAAACGCTGCACGGTTCTGGGGCAGATACACCCTTTCTCTTCCGGTCTTTCCTGGTTGTCCTCCATGGACACTAGTAGGACTTTTTCATGAGTTCGCAGTTGGAAGAATGAAAAGCCTTCACTGTTCCATGGAAGGGAGGGAGGGAGGGAGGGAGGAAGGAAGGAAGGAAGGGAGGAAGGAAGGAAGGGTGAGGGGAAGGCAAACAGACAGGGAGGAAGGGGAAAGAAGGGAGAAAAGAAGGAAGGAGAGTGAGGGGAAGGCAGGCAGGCAGGAAGGATGGTAAGGGGAAAGAAGGAAGTAGGAAGAAGGGAGGAAGGGAAGGAAAGAAGGAGAGTGAGGAGAAAGGCAAGCAAGCAAGAAAGGAAAGAAAGAAAGAAAAAGAAAGAAGGAAGGAAGAAAGAAGGGAGAAGAAAGGAGGAAGGGAAGGGAAAGAAGGAGTGAGGAGAAAGGCAGGCAGACAAGCAAGCAAGAAAGGAAAGAAAGAAAAAGAAAGGGAGAAGGGAAGGGAAGGGAAGAAGGAGAGTGAAGAGAAAGGCAGGCAGGCAGGCAAGCAAGAAAGGAAAGAAAGAAAGAAAGAAAAAGAAAAAGAAAAAAGGAAGGAAGAAGGGAGGAAGGGAAGGGAAGAAGGAGAGTGAGGAGAAAGGCAGGCAGGCAAGCAAGCGAGCAAATAAAGAAAGAAAGAAAGAAAAAAAGAAGGAAGTAAGGAAGAAGGAAAGAAGGAGAGTGAGGAGGAAGGCAGGCAGGCAAGCAAACAAAGCAAGCAAGAAAGAAAGAAAGAAAAAGAAAGAAAGAGGAAGTAAGGAAGAAGGAAGAAGGGAGGGAGGAAAGGAAGGGAAAGAAGGAGAGTGAGGAGAAAGGCAGGCAGGCAAGCACGAAAGAAAGGAAAGAAAGAAAGAAAACAAAAAAAGGAAGGAAGGAAGAAGGGAGGAAGGGAGGAAGGGAAGGAAAGAAGGAGAGCGAGGGGGAAGGCAGTAAGTCAGGAAGGAAGAAAGGTAGGAAGGAGAGTGAGGGGAAAGAAGGAAGGGCCCAGCTTATCACAGCTCAACCAGTAAAACTGTATCCAAAATGACAACTAATTTTGACACATCATCGCAGAAAAGAAAAAAGAGAGAGACAAGGACTGCCTTCCCAGTAGGTGGAGGATGGGCTTGTGGGTCTTTTCCTGGAGGCACAGCCCAGGAAGTCCATTCTCACGCCAGGGCAAGCAGTCACAAAGCTCTTTGCAAAGAGATCGATATTCCTTTTGCCTTCTCTTCTGCCCTTCCTCTGCCCAGGTAGAGAGAGAGGCCCAGCTGCTCCCTTGCAGGACAGGTGAGCGGGAAGTTAAGGCAAGCGGTTTTTTGTTTTTTTTTGCAATCTTCTCCCCCCATTGTTTCATTCATTGCAAAATAGGAAAGGCTCTGGCCCCTGACGGCTAAAACATTTAGCTACTCAAATTAACTAGCACCAGAGGCAGCAGCATCAAATTAAGCCTGATTAATGTCATTAAAAGCCCAGAGATTAATTCTCTAGGTCTATTTGAAGTGATTCATTGCCAGATAAATAAACAATTAGAGAAAGAAGGTTAGCTGACAATAAGGGGGCGGAGGGAAAGAATACACTGCCTCCCCCAATATTAATAATTAGAGCTTCACTTTTATTGGATGGGTCTCAGTGGTGGGATTCAAGTAATTTAACAACCGGTTCTCCGCCCTAATGATTTCTTCCAACAACCAGTTTGCCAAACTGCCCAGAAAGTTAACAACCGGTTCTCCCGGAGTGGTGCGAACCGGCTGAATCCCTTCACTGCCCTTGGCACTCCGGGCAGTGGTGGGATTCAGCCAGTGGTGGGATTCAAGTAATTTAACCACCGGTTCTCTGCCCTAATGATTTCTTCCAACAACCAGTTTGCCCAACTGCTCAGAAAGCTAACAACCGGTTCTCCCGAAGTGGTGCGAACCGGCTGAATCCCTTCACTGCCCTTGGCACTCCGGGCAGTGGTGGGATTCAGCCAGTGGTGGGATTCAAGTAATTTAACAACCGGTTCTCTGCCCTAATGATTTCTTCCAACAACCAGTTTGCCCAACTGCCCAGAAAGTTAACAACCGGTTCTCCCGGAGTGGTGCGAACCGGCTGAATCCCTTCACTGCCCTTGGCACTCCGGGCAGTGGTGGGATTCAGCCAGTGGTGGGATTCAAGTAATTTAACCACCGGTTCTCTGCCCTAATGATTTCTTCCAACAACCAGTTTGCCCAACTGCTCAGAAAGTTAACAACCGGTTCTCCCGAAGTGGTGCGAACCGGCTGAATCCCTTCACTGCCCTTGGCACTCCGGGCAGTGGTGGGATTCAGCCAGTGGTGGGATTCAAGTAATTTAACAACCGGTTCTCTGCCCTAATGATTTCTTCCAACAACCAGTTTGCCCAACTGCCCAGAAAGTTAACAACCGGTTCTCCCGGAGTGGTGCGAACCGGCTGAATCCCATCACTGATGGGTCTCAATATGAAGAGGTGTAGAAGACTATCATTTCCCACTGCCCACCCCCCCAAAAAAGTATCCATGCTTGAAAACGAACATCGAAAAGGGAGAAAGGATATGATATTTAGGGATAATTTAAAAACAAAACAAAACACCAGTAGGTTTTTGTGAAAAAAGCACTGAGCAAGACTGGAAAAGTTCGTGCAATTAAATGTCTTGTTTGATAGATTTTATTTTGTTTGCATATAAGATAGCCTTCATTGCCCCCATTTTTTTCTGTGGAACACACTAGCACACATTAAAAAATGAAATTGGGATGCCTGCTCTCAAAAGAAAGATAGACAGGTAGGTACTGTAGCTAAGGGTAGGTTAGGTAGGATAGATAGATGATAGATAGATAGATAGATAGATAGATAGATAGATAGATAGATAGATAGATAGATAGACATGATAGATGACAGATAAACAGATGATAGATGATAGATAGATACATAGATACATAGAGAGAGATAAACAGATGTTAAATGATAGATGATGGATAAACAGATGATAGATAATAGAGATAAACAGATGATAGATCATGGATAGATAGATAGATAAACATGATAGATGATAGATAAACAGATGATAGATGATAGATACATAGATACATAGAGAGAGAGAGATAAACAGATGTTAGATGATAGATAGATAAGCAGATGATAGATGATGGATAAACAGATGATAGATGATGGATAAACAGATGATAGATGATGGATAGATAGATAGATAGATAGATAGATAGATAGATAGATAGACATGATAGATGACAGATAAACAGATGATAGATGATAGATAGATACATAGATACATAGAGAGAGAGAGATAAACAGATGTTAAATGATAGATGATGGATAAACAGATGATAGATAATAGAGATAAACAGATGATAGATCATGGATAGATAGATAGATAAACATGATAGATGATAGATAAACAGATGATAGATGATAGATACATAGATACATAGAGAGAGAGAGATAAACAGATGTTAGATGATAGATAGATAAGCAGATGATAGATGATGGATAAACAGATGATAGATGATAGATAGATACATAGATACATAGAGAGAGAGAGAGAGAGAGAGAGATAAACAGATGATAGATGATGAATAAACAGATGATAGATGATGGATAGATAGATAGATAAACAGATGATAGATAATAGAGATAAACAGAAGATAGATGATAGATAGATACTGTAAGAAGAAGAGGAGGAGGAGGAGGAAGTAGAAGAAGAAGATATATATATAT
Source organism: Pantherophis vulpinus (assembly GCA_037215915.1). Classification (NCBI taxonomy): domain Eukaryota; kingdom Metazoa; phylum Chordata; class Lepidosauria; order Squamata; family Colubridae; genus Pantherophis; species Pantherophis vulpinus. The sequence continues at coordinate 96,107,361 of JAXLNS010000007.1, read as the reverse complement.
ATAGATAGATTAGATAAAGAGATAGAGATAGAGATAGAGATAGAGATAGAGATATATACCAATACATTTACATGCTCATACATATACTCTACACACACACACACACACACCATATATTAAGAGCCAAGTTGGCACAGTGGTTAGAGTGCAGTACTGCAGGCTACTTCTGCTGACAGCCAGTTGCCTGCAATTTGGCAGTTCGAATCTCACCAGGCTCAAGGTTGACTCAGCCTTCCATCCTTCCGAGGTGGGTAAAATGAGGACCCAGATTGTTGGGGGGCAAGAGGCTGACTCTGCAAACCGCTTAGAGAAGGCTGCAAAGCACTATGAAGTGGCATATAAGTCTAAGTGCTATTGCTAAATGCTATTATATAGTGCTCACACATCAACAATCTATGGTCAGAAAAAAAAGTCTGCATATAATACAACAGGGAGGGATCCACAGCCTGTGGACCGGAAGTGGAGAAGATAACAAAATACAAAGACCTACAAACAGAAGGAGAACGAGTGTGGCCAAAGGAATTACAGACTGTATCCATAGCGATGGTTGCCTTGAATGCAATCCCAAAACATCTGGAGCACCACTGGGACACCATCAGTCCATTCTGCAGACTAAACCCTGTCAGAATATTCATGACTGGGAAGACATGGTAACAAGGTCAGCCAATGAATAGGCATAGCAACTAAATCAGCCAATTGGGAGCTGAGACAAACTGGAGCCAAGGCGTGTCTTAGTCTGCAGCTTCTGATTCTCTGCAGAGAAAGAGAAACTGAAACCAGAGTGCACTAAGCTCTGAGCTGTGAAGCAATGGGTCTGAACTTGTCTGCTGATCTGAGCTGAAATGAAACTGTGAACCTGCTGTTGGTATTGTAAATTTACCTCATGTATTATTATCAGTTATTTGTGTGTGCTTCTGGGTTTGATTTTTGCAAGAAACTCTGACAAACCCTGATGCGAATCTTATAATTTCGTCTTCTGAATAATTTTCTAAAAGCCTTATTAATTGCCGTTATTACCCCTACATGCTGTCATAAAGTTGAAAAATAGTTGTATGACAAATATTATTAGAGAATTATTATTTTTTTGTTTAGAAACGATTGTTTCCCTGGATGGTTTATCACTCTGTTGTAGCACCTAATTAAAAAAAAATGCTTTTAGTATTTGTTCCTCCACGCAATCCCATCTGCTTTTTCCTTCGCCCTGCCAAAAATACCATCCCTTTAATATCGGATCACACTTTCTTTGCGAGAACTTTTTTTGGCTGTGATTTTTCGTGCACTTTCCTGACTTCGCTGCTTTCTCCAGTTAATTAATACGTTGCTTTTACGAGTGCTTTTTACGAGGGATACCAAACTTGGAACAAATCCTTGAAGAATCAAATACGAGTTCCAAAAATACCATCCCACCGAACATGACTGCATACAAGAATATTATTACCCAGAAACTTGGATCAAAAAAACTGTAATTAAAATAAACGGATGAAACTTCAGCAGTTTTCAGGAGTCGGGGGTGGCTGTGAAACCCATCGGCGAAGAGGTAAAAATTCGATCTGCTTCGGAAACACCGGGTACCTTTCGTTCTTTGAAAAAAAACTTTGGAGAAAGTGTTGTGTTGATTATATTTGTCTCAAATAACCTTCTTACCCTACTTTGGGCTAATTAATATTCTATGGAATTTCTAATGTCTACAATGGAGGGAGGATGGAAGACCAGAGAACCTGGATCCACTCAGCAAAAATTCAACAATGAGGTGTGTGTGTGTGTGTGTGTGTGTATAAGTGGGTTTCACGAGTTCACAGATTCCTTGGTATGTGAAAATAGGAACTGGCACCTCTAACCAATATTTAGGTAGGCCTTGAATCATGACTTCTATTTCTATTTGGAATGGATTGGATTGGAATGGAATAGAATGGAATAGAATAGAATAGAATAGAATAGAATAGAATAGAATAGAATAGAATAGAATAGAATAGAATAGAATAGAATAGAATAGAATAGAATAGAATAGAATAGAATAGAATAGAATAGGCAATCGGGAGTGGAAGGGAAGGGAAGGGAAGGGAAAGGAAGAGAAAAGAAAAGAAGAGAAGAGAAGAGAAGAGAAGAGGAGAGGAGAAGAGAAGAGAAGAGAAATCAGAATGGAGTGGAGTAGAGTAGAGTAGAGTAGAGTAGAGTAGAGTAGAGTAGAACAGAACAGAACAGAACAGAACAGAACAGAACAGAACAGAACAGAACAACAGAGTTCGAAGGGACCTTGGAGGTCTTCTAATCCAGCCCCCTGCTCAGGCAGGAAACCCTATACCATTTCAGATAAATGGCTGTCCAATTTCTTCTTAAAAGCCACCAGTGATGGAGCACTCAAACTTCTGAAGGCAAGTCGTTCCACTGATAAATTGTCCTCACGGTCAGGAAATTTCTCCTTCGTTCTAGGTTGCTTCTCTCCTTGATTAGTTTCCACCCGTTGCTTCTTGTCTTACCCTCGGGGGCTTTGGAAAATAGGATAACCCTCTCTTCTTTGTGGCAGCCCCTTAGATAGATCTTGAACTTGGAAGCTTGACCCATTGAAGTTCATCATTAACTCTGGACAATTCCAGGTCAGGATCTTAAAAAAAATACCTCCCGCGATGGAGCACCCGAAATTTCTGGAGGCAGGTCGTTCCACTGGTTAATTATCCAGTTCAGGAGTGGGTTCTACTTACCTTTACTACCGGTTCGCAATAGGATCGCACATTTGTGAAGCTTCTGCGCATACGCAGATCGCTGATGATGACATCCGGGGCAGTGGGCGGGGCCTCCTGCTGGTTTTACTACCGGTTCTTGCGAACCGGTCCGAACCGGGGTCAATCCAGTTCATTGCAAAGCAGGATCTTTGAAACAGCTTTGGATATGGCATCGACCGTAAGGTTTATGAATCTCTCTTCTCTTATGGGTGGGACCTTGTCTCTACTCTCGAGATCATTGGCCGGAAAGTGCAATGGTTGACTTTTCTGCAGCTTTCGGGATTTCAAGGTCAGCCAAAATCCAGACCTTCCTTTAAACAATTTATGAGCCATTTCGGAGGGGAAGCCACGCAATGCTCTACCTGCCCCCTTCCTTCCCGCTTGCAACGGGTCTCTGATTAGTTTGATTAGAAGTTGAGATGGCATCATCACATTTTGTGCTGACTCCAGCAGGAGAGCTAATATTGTGGGACTCTGAATAATGCGCGGTGGTTACAGATCCGTGGGCTCTTCTTGGCTGGGTCCCCAGAATTCTGAATGGGTCAAGATAACAAGGACTGTGAATTTTGGCGGCAGGCGGGACAAGGAGGAGAATTATTATTCACACGAGGCTGGAGGAAAAATATCTCGTGGTGGTTGGCAGGAGAGGGTTGTTGATGTCCGGTCTTTCTCAAAGACGACCAAGGAAGAAGACTTTTGAGCAAAGCGGGAAAACTTTCTGAATTTTCTTTGGATTTCTTCTTCTCCTTCTCCTTCTCCTTCTCCTTCTCCTTCTCCTTCTCCTTCTCCTCCTCATCCTCCTCTCCTTCACCTCCTTCTCCTCCTCCTCCTCTTCTCTTCCTTCTCTCCTCCTCCTCCTCCTCTCCTCCTCCTCTTCTACTTCTCCTCCTCTTCTCCTCCTCCTCTCCTCCTTCTCTCCTTCTCCTCCTTTTCCTTTTCCTTTTCCTTCTCCTCCTCCTCTACTTCTCCTCCTCCTCTTCTCCTCCTCCTCCTCCTCTCCTCCTCCTCCACCTCCTCTACTTCTCCTCCTCCTCTTCTCCTCCTTCTCCTCTCCTCCTCCTCCTCCTCCTCCTCCTCTACTTCTCCTCTTCTCCTCCTCCTCCTCCTCCTCCTCCTCCTCCTTCTTCTCCTTCTGCTTCTCCCCCTCCCCTCCCCCTCCTCCCCCTCCCTCCTTCCCCCCTCTCTGAGCTGAAGAAGCTTCAGAGCTGAAGAAGCTTCTTGGATGAAAAGCGAAACGCCTTCAAAGAAAAACCAGAAAGTCCGGTTGCCTCTTGGAAAAGAAAAAAAAAGCCCCTTTGGGACTCCAGAGAAGGGGGTTGATTGAACCAAGTAAGGTGGATTGAGTGTCTTCCTTTGGACCGCGAGCCTTACAATTACATTGACTCTTTGTTAATTGAGTTTTGTGTGTTTGCTTATCTAGGCTTACAATTTGAAAGGCGGTAAGTGTTTCATTGCTTCCTATGTTTGCTATGAGCCTAAAGGATTTTAGAAGCTGTTCACGTAACTTTTTTAAAAAAACATGATTCCCTGTGCAACAATATTTCTAACAGTTACACTATATAACATTATAAATTCTTCCCACATACATCCACAAGGTACGTTTAAGGACACAAGATCTTTGCAGGAGTTTTCTGCCACCTGGATTTTGGCATTCTCATGCATTTTCATTCCCATATCATTCACTGTCACCTGATCATTTGAAACAATGGTGAAAAATGATATTCCCTTTTTTATTTTTTTTGCCTGACATTCTCTTGACTTGTGGGCCTACGACAAAGCCGGAAGGAATGGCCTTCCTGCAAATTATGCCCAGGAAGCTTCGTAAACGCTTGACGGAGGGAGATTACACATGCAATCTGACCACGCTAACAATGCTCACACGCTCACCCTCACTGAATTAGATTTGAATAATTGAAGGAAAATGAGAGAGCAGGCATGCAAGCAGTGCCATAAAAATGTGAGTTTTCTGCAAACAGCTGGGCTCCAGTTCTGTGTAATAAAGCTGCACCTGAGCCCTGCAACAGTTATGTATTTGGTAAGGAGCAAGGATTTTCAAATGACTCCCTTCCTTCCTTCCTTCCTTCCTTCCTTCCTTCCTTCCTTCCTTCCTTCCTTCCTTCCTTCCTTCCTTCCTTCCTTCCTTCCTTCCTTCCTTCCTTCCTCATTCACTGTCCTCCCTCATGTCTTTCCTTTTTTCCTTCCTATCCTCCCTCCCTCCCTTTCTTCCTCATTCATTTCCTTTCCTCCCTCATTTCCTGTCCTCCCTCATTTCTTTGCTTCCTTCCTTCTTGCCTCCTTCGTGTCCTTTCTTTCCTCCTTCCTTTCCTCCTTCCTTTTCTCCCTCCTTCATGTTCTTCCTTCATCCATCCATCCATCTTTCTCATTCCCATCCTTCCCATCTTCCCTCCCTTCATGCCTCTCTGCTTCTTCTTTTATTTCTGTCCTTCCTTCCTGTCCTCCCTTGTTCATTTCCTTCCTTTCTTCTCTTCTTCCTATTTACATCCTTCCTGTCCTACCTCATTCATTTCCTTCCTTCCTTCCTTCCATCCTCCATCCATTTGTTCATCCTTCCCTCCTGCCTTCTTTCTTCCCTTCCTTCCTTCCCTTCCTTCTTTCCCTTCCTTCCTTTCCTTCCTTCCATTTATCCTCCATCCATCTGTCCTTCCTTCCTTCCTTCCTTCCTTCCTTCCTTCCTTCCTATTTACTTCCTTCCTGTCCTACCTCATTCATTTCCTTCCTTCCATCCATCCATCCATCCTCCATCCATCTATTCATCCTTTCTTCTCCTTTCCTTCCTTCCTATTTCCTTCCTTCCTGTCCTACCTTATTCATTTCCTTCCTTCTTTCCTTCCATCCATCCATCTTCCATCCATCTATTCATCCTTCCTTCTTTCCTTCCTTCCTTCCTATTTCCTTCCTTCCTGTCCTACCTGATTCATTTCCTTCCTTCCTTCCATCCTCCATCCATCCGTTCATCCTTCCTTCCCTTCCTTCCTTCCCTTCCTTCTTTTCCGTCCTTCCATTCATCTTCCTTCCTTCCTTCCTTCCTTCCTTCCTTCCTTCCTTCCTTCCTTCCTTCCTTCCTTCCTTCCTTCCTTCCTCCTTCCTTCCTTCCTTCCTTCCTATCCATCTTGGTTCCCGTCTCTTCTTTTGACAAAGGCACAGGTCCAAGAAACAGCAGCTTGCAACTGATTTAATTAGCTTCGGGCGGGGTGATAATTTTTTATTGGGACGCCAGGACAACCAAGCAGCTTTCCCTACATGCAAATTTCTCGTTAGCTTTATTGGGAGTAAATGAGGAAAAATAAAAAAAAAGGATGCCAAGCTCCAATGTTGGGCAAAGACAGGCTCTCCCAAAGGGCCTTTTTAAAATAAACAAATAGACGGAGCCAATAGACAAACCAGGTGCAACCTCTTCCGTAAACGAGGCTTCAAGTAAACTGGTTAGAGTAACAAAGATAGCTTAATAAACTGCAGGGGAGCAGCCAGCCTTCGTCCAACGCTCTTCCCCAGATTTGATGGCCCCTGGAAAGCAATTATATACAGTAAGCCTTGGGGAAGAATGAATCTGTCCGTTCTCTGCTACATAGAAAAGAGGAGGGGAAAGAAAAACCCACACAAGGAAGACAAATAGTTTAGGCTTAAGTTTATTTCACTCTTCAGTTCAGTGGTGAAACCCTCCGCGGATTGCCACCGCACTACTGCACTACTATTAATCTTCTCATTGTTCTTATCACCCATCTCCTTCCACTTATGACTGTATGACTGTAATTTTGTTGCTGGCATCCTTACGATTTATATTGATATTGTTTCCTGATTGCTTATTTGTACCTTATGACTATCATTAAGTGTTGTGCCTTATGATTCTTGACGAATGTATCTCTTCTTTTAAGTACACCGAGAGCGTATGCACCAAAGACATATTCCTTGTGTGTCCAATCACACTTGGCCAATAAAGAATTCTTCTATTCTATTCTATTCTATTCTATTCTATTCTATTCTATTCTATTCTATTCTATTCTATTCTATTCTATTCTATTCTATTCTATTCTATTCCACTCCACTCCACTCCACTCCACTCCACTCCACTCCACTCCACTCCACTCCCCTCCCCTCCCCTCCACTCCACTCCACTCCTATTCCTATTCCTATTCCTATTCCTATTCCTATTCCTATTCCTATTCCTATTCCTATTCCTATTCCCTTCCCTTCCCTTCCCTTCCCTTCCCTTCCCTTCCCTTCCTTCCCTTCCCTTCCCTTCCCTTCCCTTCCCTTCCCTTCCCTTCCCTTCCCTTCTCTTCTCTTCTCTTCTCTTCTCTTCTCTTCTCTTCTCTTCTCTCCTCTCCTCTCCTCTCCTCTCCTCTCCTCTCCTCTCCTCTCCTCTCCTCTTGTTTGGCAAAATAGAACCTACACACAAGATGATTTTTTTTAAAAAAAATTGTCTCTGGAGGTTTGCAGGAAACAGCATTTTCAAAGTCACGGTCCCCTCCTGCCCTAAAAGATGTTGGGGAAACAATATTTCATGTTGATTTGTTTCAGATCAGAGCTTCAAGAAAATATGCAGGGACACAGAGTCCCTGCTGCCGAGGCTCGGTAATAATTCCGCTCGGTAATTTCAATCGATTGCCCCAAAGAATATCTTATAAAAAATATAAATTTTATTATGGCGGCTCCAGTCAGAGAAAGAAAGGGGAAAAAAATTGTAGCATGCATTTTAAGTTTCACACAGAGCAATCAAAACATCAGTGTTCATCCCAGAACATCGAACCCTCTGAATTTATTTATCTGAGCCTTGAGAAAGGAGAAATAGAACAGAATAACAGACTTGGAAGGGACCTTGGAGGTCTTCTAGTCCAACCCCCTGCTTAGGCAGGAAACCCTATACCAATAATGGCTAACCTTTTTGCCGTCCTGTGCCAAAAGCAGCGGGAGCATGGGGGGGGGTCGTGCACACGCGTACCCACACTAATTCAATGCACCTGCCCCCCCCTGCACGCAACCCCCTCAGCGCGATCCTCGCTTTTGGCACGCAATGGCACGGTGGGCCCAGTATGCCCGTTTTTCGCCCTTCCCAGGCTACAGAAGGTTTCTTGGAGCCTGGGGAAGGCGAAAAACGGGCTTCCCCACTCCTCTGGAGACCCTCCGGAAGCCCGAAACAGCCTGTTTCCTGACTTCTGGTGGGCCTGGAAGGCCCGAAAATCAGCTGGCCGGCATGTGTATGCGTGGCGGAGCTCTGCTCGGACAACGCTCGCATGCCCACCGATATGGCTCTGTGTGCCACAGGTGGCACTTCTTTTCATTAAACTAGACAAACCCAGTTCCTGCAACCGTTCTTCATATGCCTCCAGTCCCCGAATCATCCTTGTTAATGTAATGTTAAAATTATGGCCACAAATGGATCCCACAGGTTCAACTCAATGGATTGAATGCGTAGTCAAAAAATATCAGATCTCATTGGATTTTCAAAAATGGGAGGAGATTTGGCTTAAAAATTTAAAATTAACTATGGCATCCTCTTATAAAGAGAATATTTATAAGATGGTTTATAGATGGCACCTACCTCCAGAAAGATTAGCTAAAATGTTCCCCGGGACGTCCCTACAGTGCTGGAAATGTGGGCATAGCAATGGAACCTACTTCCACCAATTTTTTTTTTTTTTTTTTAATTTGATTTATATGCCGCCCTTCTCCGGAGACTCAGGGCGGCTTACAGTGCGTTAAGCAATAGCCTTCATACTTTTGTATATTTTTACAAAGTCAGCTTATTGCCCCCACAAACTGGGTCCTCATTTCACCTACCTTAGAAAGGATGGAAGGCTGAGTCAACCTTGAGCCTTGGAGAGATTCGAACCAGCAGTAAATTGCAGGCAGCTGTGTTAATAACAGGGTGCTTTAAACCACTGTAGTACCAAGGCTCTTACAATGGTGGACATGTCCGCTGGCAGCTAAATATTGGATGAAAATACGACGATGGTTGCTTGAAATCACACACTGTAGAGTGGAACTGAAACCGGAAACCTTTTTGTTGGGGTTTAGACCCGCAAATATTGGATTGACTAAATGGTATTTGATGCTGCACATAATTACTGCAGGGAGACTGGCATTCACACAAGAATGGAAGAATGAGGACTTACCAACGGACTCAAAAATAATTTATAAAATCGTGGAATGTGCGGAGTCCGACAGACTTACAAAACTGATCAAGGGTAAAAGAGACTCAGATTTTTATAGTAGTTGGAACATGTGGTATGACTGGATCCAGAAACGATGGGAGAGAGATAAAGGATAATGTTGGATTATAATTATAGATGATGGTATAATTATGGTAATCAATAAGTATTGGAAATGTAAATTTGTATATAAGAATATGTAAATAGTTTCTATTTTTACTTTCTGATTATTAGTGTATATATATACACATGGATATTTTGGTGATGTTACACCGTGATAGAAAAACTATTATACATTTGTTTTGGTATGTTTTTGAACTATAATAAAAATTTATATATATAAAAAATCAGATCTCCCCTCACCGCCAATTTCTTGCCTTGGAGAAACTCAGAGGTCTAAAACCTTGACAAAGCAAACCTACCTGTGGTCAGAAATGATCCTGAATCAGTGGGGTAGGTTCTACTTACCTTTACTACTGGTTTGCAACGGGGCCGCGCGTGCCCACGGTCCAATCAAGCCACCGTCCGAACTGGAGACAGGCCCCAGTCCAGAGGTAATATTCACTTAAACTTCCCTACCGGTTCGCAATTGTGAGCATGTGCGTTGCACCCATGCGCGCAGCATCAAAATGTGCAGAAATAGGATGGCATAGAGCCGGGGGCGGGTGGACTGACCCACCCGTGATTTCCGCTACCAGTTCAGGCGAACCGGCAGCATACCACCTCTGCCCCAGTCACTCCCATCCAGGTGCAGGTTGAGCGTCCTTGACTCTCAGAGAAAAGAACGTTTTTATGGCTCTATATCAGTGATGGTTAACCTCTTTGGTGCCGAGTGCCCAAGCGGCCCCCCGCGCAAGCATGTGCATCCCAGCGCATGCACCCCACCCTCCCGCGCCCCATTTTGGCTTCCAGGTTGGTGCAGGAGGCTTTCCAGGCCCAAAATGGGGCATGCCGCATCCCAACTGGGCTGGGGTGATGGCTGGTTTGCCCGCAGAGAGGGCTGTGCGGGCCACCAGTGGCACGCGTGCCCTAGGTTCGCAATCACGGCTCTATATCTTCCCCATTCCTTACAAGTCCCCCCTCCCATTTTCCCAGGCATTTCCCTGGCGGTCCCCCAGGGGGAGAGCCTTCTCTGTGGGGGTACCTACGATCTGGAACGAGCTCCCCCCGGAGATACGGAGGATCCCGGATCTGCGCACCTTCCGTCGCGTGCTTAAGACTTTTTTATTTCATCAAGCTGGCCTGGCCTAAATCTTCTCCCCTTTTTTAAATGTAAATTTGTAATTTGTTTTTAAATTATTGGGTATTTTAAATTTGTCTCAGCCAAATTATTTAATCTGTTTTTATTCTATTTCAAATTTTTGTATTTATGTATTTTATTCTGTGGCTGTTCACCGCCCTGAGTCCTTCGGGAGTAGGGCGGTATAGAAATCCAATAAAATAAAATAAATAAATAAATAAATGCGGCTGCCCTGAAGCTCTGAAGAAAAGATGGCCTCCAGGGCTGACACATAATTTGTCATGCATAAGGAAGCCAAGAACAGGAGAGAAAGTCAGAGATCAGGTTGTCTAACCTCTTTCCGCAAAAGGCCCTACATTGCAGAAATTTACCGCGGTGCAGTGGTAAAATTCAATTTTTTTTTACTACTGGTTCTGTGGGCGGGGCTTGGTGGGTGTGGTGTGGCTTGGTGGGCATGGCTTGGTAGGCGTGGCAGGGGAAGGATACTGCAAAATCTCCATTCCCCCCACTCCTGGGGCCAGCCAGAGGTAGTATTTGCCGGTTCTCCGAACTACTCAAAATTTCCGCTACCGGTTCTCCAGAACCTGCTGGATTTCACCCCTGCTGCAGTGGACTTATTACAAACCAGGTAATCTCTGGTTAACTGCCTCTTTCCAGGACCTCCATTTTTGCTAATCAATAGCTCAGGTCTTGCTTTCGGCGTGCCGCAGAATAAAACTTTGCATTTTGGACAAAATGATGGTTTTGGAAACAACTCTTGCTGAGTAAGCAGACAAGCCCTTTTTTTATCCCAATCCTAGCATTCCCCCTTCCCCCTGGGAAAAAAAAATCACCATACATTGTATATACAGTATAAAGGGCAATTTGCACATCCTGAAAATGCTTATCCTACAGGGTAAAGTTTTTCTTGAATTGGCAGAGATCATGCACACAGGCCTGTAATTACATGACATAATAACAATGGAATGACCAACCTAGAATTAAGGAGTAATTTCCTGACAGTGAACACAATTAGCCAGTGGAATCAGAAGTTGTGGGTGCTCCAACATTGGAGGTTTTTAAGAAGAGATTGGACAACCATTTGTCTGAAATGCTTGAGGGCCATGATGTTGCTGTTACCAGATGCTCTTCTGGTTTACAGCCAGCTGGTCTTTGCAGGCGCCGGAGTTAAAACAGCCTGAAAATGGTCCCAAAGGCGGCTAAAAACAGGCTGTTTTTGAGGTTGTTTTCAGGCCATTTTCCAGGTCATTTTTGGCCTGAAAAATGGCCCAAAATGGCCTGAAAACAGCCCAGAAAATGGCCCGAAATGTGGCCCAAAAAACAGCCTGGAAAATGGCCCAAAAATGGCCTGAAAACAGCCTGGAAAATGGCCTAAAAACAGCCCAGAAAACTGCCTTAAAAACTGCCTGAAAGCCTGAAAAACGGCCAAAAAACAGCCTGAAAACAGTCCAGAAAATGGCCCGAAATTGGCCTGAAAACAGCCTGGAAAATGGCCTAAAAACAGCCCAGAAAACTGCCTTACAAACTGCCCGAAAGCCTGAAAAATGCCCAAAAAACAGCCTGAAAACAGCCCAGAAAATGGCCCGAAACGTGGCCCAAAAACAGCCTGGAAAATGGCCCAAAATTGGCCTGAAAACAGCCTGGAAAATGGCCTAAAAACAGCCCAGAAAACTGCCTTAAAAACTGCCTGAAAGCCTGAAAAATGGCCAAAAAACAGCCTGAAAACAGCCCAGAAAATGGCCCGAAATGTGGCCCAAAAACAGCCTGGAAAATGGCCCAAAATTGGCCTGAAAACAGCCTGGAAAATGGCCTAAAAACAGCCCAGAAAACTGCCTTAAAAACTGCCTGAAAGCCTGAAAAATGCCCCCAAAACAGCCTGAAAACAGTCCAGAAATTGGCCTGAAAAGTGGCCCCCAAAATGGCTTGAAAACAGTCCAGAAATTGGCCTGAAAAACGGCTGAAAAACGGCCTAAAAACAGCCCAGAAAACTGCCTTAAAAACTGCCCGAAAGCCTGAAAAACGACCAAAAAACAGCCTGAAAACAGCCCAGAAAATGGCCCGAAACGTGGCCCAGAAAACTGCCTAAAAAACTGCCTGAAAGCCTGAAAAACGGCCAAAAGAACAGGCCGATTTTAGGCTGATTTTGGGTTGCTTTTTGGGCTAAAAACGACCTGAAAAATGGCCCAAAAATATCCCCAAAACAGCCTGAAAACGGCCCAAGAAAGGGCCAAAAATGCCCAAAAAACAGGCATGTGCGTGCCAGCCAGCTGGCTTTGGGGTTTCCGGTGTTCTGGTGGTTTGGGCACTCGATGGCAAAAAGAGTCTCCTGCCTGAGCAGGGGGTTGGACTGGAAGACCTCCAAGTTCCCTTCTAGCTCTGTTATTCTGATACCAACAAAGATAACCTACAAAGAAGTCCTAACTCTGCGGAAGAAAATTTGGCTTAAAAGAATGTCCTATATTTCGCTCTTTCGAGTTTGAAGTTCAGGCTAATGGGTATCTGATTGAGTAATTTAATGGGAAAATGCATGTAAAAATTAAGCCACTTAGCTTAATTATAAGTAACAAGGCTTCCCCCAGATATTTTACTGGCAGAAATGTGTGCCCTAAGGGCATAGAATAGAGCTCCAGCTATTAAAATGATGCAGCGCAGCCTGGGAAAAAGGAATGGTTGGGTGGAAATATATAGCTAAGATCATCTGCGGAGGGCCATTATCCCTTCCCTTGATCAAGATCATGCCTGATTTGAGAAAATGGCCAGTTGGATTATCTGCTGATTATCCCCATATCCCGTCCTCCTAAAAGTCAGCCCCTCTTTCTCAAAATAATGAATGTGAGGGTTGCCATTTAGCCAACCGCCAAATTGGACTGAATATCTATTTTTCTTTGACTTCTAAAACCAATACTGAGAGCTTCTGCATAGGAGACAAATTCCTTGTGTGTCTAATCACACTTGGTCAAATAAAATATTATTCTATTCTATTCTATTCTATTCTATTCTATTCTATTCTATTCTATTCTATTCTATTCTATTCTATTCTATTCTATTCTATTCTATTCTATTCTATTCTATTCTATTCCATTCCATTCCATTCCATTCCATTCCATTCCATTCCATTCCATTCTATTCTGTGTTCTGTTCTGTTCCCTATTCCCTATTCCCTATTCCCTATTCCCTATTCCCTACTCCCTTCCCTTCCCTTCCCTTCCCTTCCCTTCCCTTCCCTTCCCTTCCCTTCCATTCCATTCCCTTCCATTCCATTCCATTCCATTCTGCGTTCTGTTCTGTTCTTTTCCCTATTCCCTATTCCTTATTCCCTATTCCCTATTCCCTATTCCCTATTCCCTATTCCTTCCCTTCCCTTCCCTTCCCTTCCCTTCCCTTCCATTCTGCGTTCTGTTCTGTTCTGTTCCCTATTCCCTATTCCCTATTCCCTATTCCCTGTTCCCTGTTCCCTATTCCCTATCCCTTCCACTCCACTCCACTCTACCTACTCTACTCTACTCTACTCTCAATATGCCTCAGGAGTCCTAGCTGACCTACCAAAGGTTGAGTACCATTATGAGGACGTCGGTGCAGATGGATCCCAAAACACCCCAATTTACAGACAGGCAAAATTGACGTATCTCAACCTCATCAACTGTCAGCCCCACTAGCAGGGTCAGAGCATGGAATCCACTCCACCAGAAGGTTAAAACTATTTTTTTATTGAGATTGGCTGTAGTAATAGAATCTCACAAGTTTGATTGTGCTGTATTATCTCCTCTTCCTTCTTATACCTCACTGGATGAGGGAGGTTTCTGTCTGAGCTTCTTCTGAACATTATCTAGGCGGGTCTGGACTTCAGGTTTTTTTTTGGTCTAGTCAACAGCTTTTGCATATCTCCATGAAGGCATTTCTACATCACTAGAGCCTTTGGCTTATATGTTGCATCCTCTCATACGGTTTCCCTGCCCAGCCAATTGTTTATTAGGTTGTAATAAGCCAGTAAATTTTCAGTCAACAGTTTCTCATTTCACCTGAACTATTGTTTTAATATCTCAGCTGAAGTTTGATTTTTCCAAGGAACACAGCAAATCTTGACCAAGCCTGAAATATGACAGAAGAAGAAGAAAGAGAAGGAGGAGAAAGGGTGAAAGAAAAGGAGAAAGAGAAGAGGAAAGTGAAGGAGAAGCAAAGAAGGAAAGAAAGAAGGAGGAGAAAGAGGAGGAGAGGAGAAACAAAGAAGGAAAAAGAGAAGGAGAAAGAAGAGAGGAGAAGGAGAAAGAGGAGGAGAGAAGGAGAAGATGAAAGAGAAACAAAGAAGGAAAAAGAGAAGGAGAAGGAGGAGAGGAGAAGGAGAAAGAAGAGGAGAGAAGGAGAAGATGAAAGAGAAACAAAGAAGGAAAAGAGAAGGAGAGGAGAGGAGAAGGAGAAGAAGAAGAAGAAAGAGAAGGAGGAGAGCGGGCAAAGCAGAAAAAAGGAGGAGAGAAGGAAAAGGAGGAGGAGAGGAGAAGGTGAAGAAGAAGAAAGAGAAAGAGGAGAGAGGGTGAAGGAAAAGAAGGAGAAGGAGAAGAAGAAGAAGAAGGAGGAGGAACAGGAGGAGGAGCAGGAGGAGAAGAGGCTCCATAAAATCAATGCAATGTATTGGCTAGAATGTTAGACATTGAAGGGAAGAGATTTAATCTGAATTTAAAGTTTAGCTCAGCCATGAAGGAAAAAGAGAAGGAGAACGAGGAGGAGAGAAGGAGAAGGAGAAGAAGGAAATGGAGAAAGAGGAGAGAGGGTGAAGGAAAAAAAGAGAAGGAGAAGGAGGAAAAAGAGAAAAGGAGGAGGAGAGGAGGAGGAGGAAAGAAGGAGAAGAAGAAGGAGAAGAAAGAAAAGGAGAAAGAGGAGAAAGGGTGAAGGAAAAAGAGAAAAGAGAAAGAGGAGGAGAGGAGAAAGAAAAGGAGGAGAAGAAAAGGAGAAGAAGGAAAAGGAGAAAGGAGAGAGGGTGAAGGAAAAAGAGAAAAGAGAAGGAGAAGGAGAGGAGAAAGAGAAGGAGAAGGAGAAGAAGGAAAAGGAGAAAGAGGCAAGAGGGTGAAGAAAAAAGAGATAGAAAAGGAGAAGGAAGATTGACCGAATATATCAACAATAGAAAGAAAAGGGACCCAACACAAGCACAGTGTTTATATATATATATATATATATAAAAAACTAAATCAAAACTCCTAGGCTTGATCGAGTAGTACATGAATGAATTTTTGAAAGTATTGGTTTCTGAATGGATGGAGCGGAATATCAACTAACCCCAGGAAACCCCACTGGTTGGTAACTTGAGGTTGGAGATCTTATTTGCTGTTTGTTGAGCTACCAAGACTCCTGACCCACCCCCCGTCATGCTGAACACACAACTGACTAGATTGATGATGGATGAAAGCCTATTCTGTCAGATGCAACAGATGCTCTCCTAAATCGGTAAGGAGGAGTGTTAAGAGAAAGAAAGAAAGAAAAAAAAAACCCAACAGGTTTCGAACAGGAGAGTCCAACCCCAAAAAGTATTAGCAGAAACAGTGGGAGGCTTGTCAAATTGCTGCAAAAGATTTGAAGAACCATGAAAATAAATTATAAGGTTCTGCAATATGCACCTTCTGTTAGGCATCACACTTAAGAAAGGTGCATTAAGATCATCATCATCATCATCATCATCATCTTTGCATGGACAGCACTTGAAACACGTAGAAGGAAAATGTGGTGACAACTTGACATGGGCCTGGCTTAAGATGGGAACCATCGAGAAAGAAACGGAAGGTTTAATACTTGCTGCTCAAGAACAAGCACTACAAACTAAGGCCACGAAAGCAAAGATACAAAAATCCACCGACAATCCAAACTGCCGACTTTGCAACAACAAAGTTGAAACTGTCTCACATTTAATATGTGAATGCAGCAAAATCGCACAAAAGCTAGACACGACCGAGTTGCTTAAATTAATCCACTGGTCATTATGTAAAAAATACAACTTTCCTGTATCCAAAAAGTCATGGGAACACAAAGCGGAAAAAGTTATAGAAAATGAGAAGGTGAAGATCTTGTGGGACTTTCAAATACAGACGGATCGTCGCTTGGAACACAACACAACAGATATCACAGTTGTCGAAAACCGAAACGTACAATTTATTGACATCGCGGTACCAGGAGATGCCAGGGTCGAAGAAAAAGAACTGGAAAAAATCACGAAATATCGCGACCTGGCCATCGAAACTACACAGCTATGGATGAAGCATGTAAGAGTGTTATGCATTGTCATTGGGGCACTTGGTGCCATGTCCAAGAATTTTATAAGATACATCAGCAAATTGCAGCTTCCTGCAATAGCACCAGCGGAACTGCAGAAAACTGTGATACTTGGAATATTGTACGTCTTAAGAAGATACTTGGCTGATAACTAGGACACTGGCAGCAACCCGTATCAACCATTAGTACCAGTCAGTGGTATTTGTGACATATTTTTAAATCTTCAGTTGACTGAGTTTCATGTTTAATGAATAAAAGAGATTAATAATAATGATGATGATGATGATGATGATGATGATGATGATTTAAAGTTCAAAATTGTTTCCTCTCTTTAGGAACCATATCACTTCTTTCTTATATTTGCAAGCTTTCTGAAGCTAGGAAATTTTGGGGGGGGGGTTTGACTTCAGGTGAAAGTACATGATATGATTTACAATCAGAAATTGAGCCCAAAATTTATGTTGCTAAGTGAGACGTTTGTTAAGTGAATTTGGGCCCATTTTACGACCTTTCTTGCCACAGTTGTTAAGTGAGTCACCGCAGTTGGTAAGTTAGTAACTCGGTTGTTAAGTGAATCCGGCTTCCCCATTGAAGTGCATTTATTAATTTCTACTATTTTTAAAATCTGATCTTCCTCCTATATAGAGATGCTCAGCTCAGCAGTGGGTTCCACATATTCTTACTACTGCTTTGCTCGTGTGCGCGGCTCCAGGGATGGGTTCTAAATTTTTTTACTACCGGTTCTGTGGGCGTGGCTTATTTTGTGGGCATGGCTTGATGGGAGGGGTAATGTGACTGGGTAGGCGTGGTCAACTTTTTTTTTTTTTTTTACTTTTAAAAGCATTTTTTTCTACAACCTTAAGAGGTTGCAGAAAAAAATGCTTCTAGAAGCCTCTGACGATCAGGCAACTCAGCTGGGATCGTCAGAGGCTTTTAAAGGCATTTTTTTTCCTACAACCTCTTCGGCCGAAGGGGTTGCAGAAAAAAATGCTTTTAGAAGCCTCTGACGATCCCAGCTGAGCTGCGTGATCCTCAAAGGCTTTTTTTTTTTTTTACTTTTCAAAGCATTTTTTTGGCCTTGAAGAAGTCCAAACTTGAAGAAGTTGTAGAAAAAATGCTTTTAAAAGTAAAAAAAAAAAGCCTCTGATGGGGTGGCCGGTGACTGGGTCGGGGACCGATTCGGGGGCGTGGCCAGCCAATGTTATTACTGGTTCTCCGAACTACTACAAATTTTTACTACCGGTTCTTACGAACCGGCTGAATACCACCTCTGGCTCAGCTCTTTTTTTTTCCCCCCCTGGGGGAAAAAAATGTAAACTTTGTCAACAATTTTGTGCCTTTTTTAAAAAAAAATCCCGACTGAAGCATTTTGATCCCTGTTGGGCCGCCTGGAAATCACACGGTCATCTCTCCCAAACTGTGCATCACGAATCTCGTGCATATTTTACATTTATTCATTCTGAGGTGCTGAGCTGAGACTGTTCATACGAAGGGCCGCAACCGGCATTTCTTCCGTTGCGAAGGAAGGAAGTCAATCCAGTGTCGGTGATCGCAATGGCGTTTCCTTCCTGCCTGCGTTCCCATTCTCTATTGATGGTGGCTGTTTCCTTCTCCTTTCTTTCATGTTGGTCCATCATCCGTTACATTGACCTCAGGAAAGCCTTGGGGGGGAGGGGAGGGGGAGAGAAGAAGTCAAGAGGGTAGCTGAGATGGTCTCCTTGAAGGTCTAAAAGGATTCTTTTGGTCAAGCTAGGGATGCAATCTTGGTTACGGTGGTGATGGGTGCAATTTTGGAAGTTCTCAGGAGCCAGATTGGGGTCAGATCACCACAGAGGAAGTCCAAAT
The DNA here is from genome assembly GCA_037215915.1 of Pantherophis vulpinus. Lineage (NCBI taxonomy): Eukaryota > Metazoa > Chordata > Lepidosauria > Squamata > Colubridae > Pantherophis > Pantherophis vulpinus. The sequence continues at coordinate 96,089,131 of JAXLNS010000007.1, read as the reverse complement.
ATTTGGAAGCTAAGAGTCAACACCCAACTGAGGGCACCTAATCAAAGAATCATAGAATGACAGAACTGCCATCTTGGGACAGAGGAGGAGGAGGAGGAGGAGGAGGAGGAGGAGGAGGAGGAGGAGGAGGAAGACAACGTCGACTGTGGAGTCCTTGGTGCTCTCTGAGCTTGGGGGTTTTCTTGCAGATATTTCATGACCCAAACTAGGTAACATCATCAGTGCTAGAAGGGAGGAGGAGGAGGAGGAGGAGGAGAGAGCTATGGATGCTATCTTGGTTACAGTGCTGATGGGTGCAATTTTGGAAGTTCTCAGGAGCCAGATTTGGGTCAGATCACCACAGAATAAGTCCAAATATTTGGTGGCTAAGAGTCAATACCCAACTGAAGGCACCTAATCAAAGAATCATAGAATCACAGAACTGGAAAGTCTTTTAGTCTGCCTTCTCCCTGATTGTAAGCTTCTTGAAAAAAAGTCTTTCTGTGTTAATTTTCCTCTGTAAAGTACCATGTATAACAACAGGATTTCAATGGAAATCACTCATGTATTTTTTCTGACTTACCCCAGCTGATCGTGGTGGGTTTATTCGGTTTTTCTTGTTCCGGTCTGCAGCGACTAGCTTTATCTTATAACCTTCTCCTGAGTAGGAATTATCTGTAGAGGAAAAATGAAATCTTTAAATGAAATAAAATTCAGCATGGCAGATGAGAATCATCCCCCCCCCCACCACACCATTTTCTTATTAAATTAATGTAATAGCAGAGGTTAAAATTGAAAGTATTTTGCAAACTTCAAATGCTTAGGCTAACATGGACAATGCTGTTTTAAAGCTTTCAAAATACCAGATAGATAGAAAGATAGAAAGAAAGAAAGAAGATAGATAGATAGATAAAGGTAGGTAGGTAGGTGGATAGATAGATAGATAGATAGAGAGAGAGATAGAGAGAGAGAAAGAGAGAAAGATAGGTTAGATAGCGATAGATAGTAGATAGATAAAGGTAGGTAGGTAGGTAAGTAGGTAGATAGAGAGACAGAGAGATAGGTTAGATAGAGAGATAGAGAGATAGAGAGATAGACAGAGGGAGAGGGAGAGAGATAGGTTAGATAGAAATAGATAGATAGATAGATAGATAGATAGATA
>JAXLNS010000007.1:96025490-96082990 GCA_037215915.1 Pantherophis vulpinus | reverse complement strand
ACCATGCGGTCCCCTTTTGCGACCTGCAGTGCTTCACTTAACAAAGCCATGGCAAGAAGGGTCATAAAATGGGGCAAAGCTCACTTAAATACTGTCTCCCTTAGCAACACACATTTTTGGGGCTCAGTTGGGGTCGTAGGTCATATATATGCAAAAACACACCCGAGATTTTAGAGCTCACCAGCTCAAATCCCCCTGCTACTCAGACTGACCCGAGCACAACCAAGCCCCCACCTAAACAGAACACACACCCATCCAATCAGAGCACAGCCAACCCCCCATCCAATCAGAGCACAGCCAACCCCCCAACCAATCAGAACACACCTCTGCCCAATCAGAACACAGCCAAGCTCCCACCCAATCAGTTCACACCACCACTGGCAGTTAAAAGGAAGAAACAGCTGCGATCACACACATTGCTCCTAGAAGCACGAAGCCGAGAACACCAGCCTGAAGATGACGAATGAGACTTCGTCGAAACGTTGCCAACAGACCAACACACGAGTCCAGCCCTCTACAAGTGATCTTAAACTCACCAAGACTGGGAAAAGATTTCACCACCTGCGTCCGGGTTTGGCTCAACATGTGGATTTCCTTGCTGCCTGGGGGGAGGGTCCTCCCCAGAGAATAGTGGGGGTGCGTGGGAGAACTCGGACTTTGGCACCACGAATTCTGAACAGGGCGCCGGATGGGGGGCATCCTTTTTTCCCTAGAAAAAGAAAATTCAAAACCAATCAAGGAGAATATTTGTAGCTCAGGGTTGAAATGAGGGGTGCTTGGCCCTCTCTGAGCTTGGTGATTTTCTTGCAGACGTTTCATGACCCAACTAGGTAACATTATCAGTGCTAGAGGGGAATGGAGTTAATGCAGAGGAGGAGGAGGAGGAGGAGGAGGAGGAGGAGAACTGTGGGGTCCTTGGTGCTCTCTGAGCTTGGTGGTTATTATTATTATTATTATTATTATTATTATTATTATTATTATTATTATTATTATTTAATTTTGATGCTCTTGGTTCTGCACTTTGGAAACATGTCAAGCGAAGAGAATTGTGTCTATCACAGTAGAGAAGCCTAAAATTGCACACACATATACCCCTTTTCTTTGTGCCTGTGGAGCAGGGGTGGGTTCTAATTTTTTTTTACTACCGGTTCTGTGGGCGTGGCTTATTTTGTTGGCGTGGCTTGGTGGTGGGAGGTAATGTGACTGGGTGGGCGTGGCCAACTTTTTTTTTTTTTTTTTTTTACTTTTAAAAGCATTTTTTCTACAACCTTAAGAGGTTGCAGAAAAAAATGCTTTTAAAAGCCTCTGACGATCAGGCAACTCGGCTGGGATCGCCAGAGGCTTTTAAAGGCATTTTTTTCCCTACAACCTCTTTGGCTGAAGAGGTTGTAGAAAAAATGCTTTTAAAAGCCTCTGGCAATCCCAGCTGAGCTGCACGATCATCAGAGGCTTTTTTTTTTTTTTACTTTTAAAAGCATTTTTTTTCGGCCAAAGAGGTTGTAGAAAAAATGCTTTTAAAAGGGAGAAAAAAACAGCCTCTGATGAGGTGGATGGGGTAAATGAGTGGCGACCGGGCCGGGGACCAGTTCAGGGGCATGGCCAGCCAATGTTATTACCGGTTCTCCAAACTACTATAAATTTTTACTACCGGTTCTTGTGAACCAGTGTGAACCGGGAGCAATCCACCACTGCTGTGGAGTTGAGGGAACAAAGAAGAAGAAGGGAACTGAAAGAAAAGGATGCATGTACAGTAAACTATAAATGGACACATTTTCCTGATGTGTTGAACAAGATCTATGAAAGTCACAAGCAGGCCGAAAATATGACAATCTTGTCCTGTGGTCGGTTTCCTAGCAACTGATACTCTGAATATAAGACATGAGATTGAGTTATTATAGCTGAGAGATATATTCAACATCCATCTGATTAATCTACTTTTAACGCTACCTTGAGCGCTTACTATTAAACATAAGTGATTCCACAACTTAATTGTTTCATTTAAGTACTGTCTTTCCTTCCCCCCTTCTTCTTCTCCTCCTCCTCCTCCTCCTCCTGGAATTAATATCCGTGGGCTGCTGTAGTTTTAATTCTTTTATATAAGATTTATTTTTTCTCTCTCTTCCCTGTATATTTTATGGGTCTCTTCCACTACCCTTGAAATGCTTTTTTTTTTTTTAAAAAAAAATGAGATGGGCAAAGCATTTGACTTTCAAAAAGACCTTTGGAGCATAGTTTCGCGCGGACAACTTAATAAGGCAAGATGCTGGTTGCATCAACGGGATTAAACTTCCCTTACATGCATGGACAAGGTAGAGGGGTTTCAATCATGCTGCTATATAGGGAATCCTCGATTTATGGCCAAGGATTGAGCCCAAAATTTCCATTTCTATGTGAGACAGTGGTTAAGTGAGTTTTGCTCCATTTTACGACTTTTCTTACTACAATATCATTACCTCAAAGCAATTCATAGAATGGAATGGAATGGAATGGAATAGGAAAGAATAGAATGGAATGGAATGGAATGGAATGGAATAGAATAGAATAGAATAGAATAGAATAGAATAGAATAGAATAGAATAGAATAGAATAGAATGGAATGGAATGGAATGGAATGGAATGGAATGGAATGGAATGGAAACAGAAACAGAAACAGAAACAGAAACAGAAACAGAAACAGAATAGAAATAGAAATAGAAATAGAAATAATAGAATAGAATAGAATAGAATGGAATGGAATGGAATGGAATGGAATGGAATGGGAATAGGAATAGGAATAGGAATAGGAATAGAATAGAATAGAATAGAATAGAATAGAATAGAATAGAATAGAATAGAAAATATGAAATGGAATGGAATGGAATGAAATGGAATGAAATGGAATGGAATGGAATGGAATAGAATAGAATAGAATAGAATAGAATAGAATAGAATAGAATAGAATAGAATAGAATAGAATAGAATAGAATAGAAAATATGGAATGGAATGGAATGGAATGGAATAGAATAGAATAGAATAGAATAGAAAATATGGAATGGAATGGAATGGAATGGAATGGAATGGAATGGAATAGAATAGAATAGAATAGAATAGAATAGAATAGAATAGAATAGAATAGAATAGAATAGAATAGAAAATATGGAATGGAATGGAATGGAATGGAATGGAATGGAATGGAATAGAATAGAATAGAATAGAATAGAATAGAATAGAATAGAATAGAATAGAATAGAACATATGGAATGGAATGGAATTGAATTGAATGGAATGGAATGGAATAGAATAGAATAGAATAGAATAGAAAATATGGAATGGAATGGAATGGAATGGAATGGAATGGAATGGAATAGAATAGAATAGAATAGAAAATATGGAATGGAATGGAATGGAATGGAATGGAATGGAATAGAATAGAATAGAATAGAATAGAATAGAATAGAATAGAATAGAATAGAATAGAAAATATGGAATGGAATGGAATGGAATGGAATGGAATGGAATAGAATAGAATAGAATAGAATAGAATAGAATAGAATAGAATAGAATAGAATAGAATAGAATAGAATAGAATAGAATAGAAAATATGGAATGGAATGGAATGGAATTGAATTGAATGGAATGGAATGGAATAGAATAGAATAGAATAGAATAGAATAGAATAGAAAATATGGAATGGAATGGAATGGAATGGAATGGAATGGAATGGAATGGAATGGAATGGAATGGAATAGAATAGAATAGAAAATATGGAATGGAATGGAATGGAATGGAATGGAATAGAATAGAATAGAATAGAATAGAATAGAATAGAATAGAATAGAATAGAATAGAATAGAATAGAATAGAATAGAATAGAAAATATGGAATGGAATGGAATTGAATGGAATGGAATGGAATAGAATAGAATAGAATAGAATAGAATAGAATAGAATAGAATAGAATAGAATAGAATAGAATAGAATAGAATAGAATAGAAAATATGGAATGGAATGGAATTGAATTGAATGGAATGGAATGGAATGGAATAGAATAGAATAGAATAGAAAATATGGAATGGAATGGAATAGAATAGAATAGAAATAGAATAGAATAGAATAGAATAGAATAGAATAGAATAGAATAGAATAGAATAGAATAGAATAGAATAGAATAGAATAGAATAGAATTCTTTATTGGCCAAGTGTGATTAGATACACAAGGCATTTGTCTCTGGTCCATAAACTCTCCATTGTTCTTAAATGTCAATTTTTTCTTCTTATAGCTTTCCAAGAGATGGCCTCCATATAATAGCAATATCACTTACTTTTATACCACGCCACAGTGCTTTGCAGCCCTCTCTAAGCTGTTCACAGAGTCAGTTTACAGAGGAAGGCTGAGTCGACCTTGAGCCGGTCATGATCGAACTCCTGACAGCGGGCAGAGCTTAGCCTGCCATGCTGCACTCTAACCACTGTGACGCCACGGCTCCTATCTAAGCCCTACAGAGCAGAAGGTTCGATCGGATAGAAATAACGGAGCCCTTCCTTCCCGCACCGCACCTTAGGATGTAATCCGGTTCGGGTTCCATCAGATGGCTTTGGTTGGGCATTCCTTGCCACGTGTCAAACGCTCTCGCTTCCCACTGGTCCTGTTTTGGTAAGGCCTGGGCTCTTCTCAACGCCTGCATGGATTTGCTGCTGACTCTCGCATCCGATTCCATCACCTTCAGTGACTTCCTCTTCCAGTTGATGGGCGTGTACCAAGCCACGGCCTAGAAAAGAGACAGAAGGGCTGTCGTGACCCAGCTCCCCGAACACGACAAACCCTCTGACATGAACTCAAAAGATTCCTTTATTAGGAGTGCCGGCAGCCCCGGGAAAAAGTTTCTCTCAGAGGCCGTCCGGCAGGGAGATAAATAGTTGTCTGCCACATCTATTCATCTCCGTCCCCTGCCTTTTATCCCAAGAGGTAATGTGTGGCTTTGCTAGCAGCGGTGACTCTTCCGTCCCAAGGACTGGCCCATAGATTTCCACTGCTCTCCTCTCCTCTGCCTTCTGCCCATCCACGCGTCAGGCACTGGACCCAGCTGTTCCTCCTCTTCCTCATCAGCCACCTCCAGACCTGGGGGCTACTGACTCTCCATCTAAGGGGTGATGGACGGCCCAAGCTCTGCCTCTGTCTCTGTGCCAGCTGTTCCTCCTCTTCCTCCTCAGCCACCTCCAGACCTGGGGGCTATTGACTCTCCATCTGAGGGCTGACGGATGGCCCAGGCTCCTTCTCCTCTCTCTCTCTCTCTCTCTCTCTCTGCCAGCTCCATTCCCTCTTCCCCCTTGGAGCTCTCAGATTTCCTTGATGCTGACCCCGACTCCCACGCCTCCTCCTCCTCCTTTGAGTTGACTGCTGGAGGGGCCGGCGGCCGACAGGCCACGATAAGGACCTCGGTTTTTCTAGGAAGGCCAAGCTGCTCTCTGGAACAGGGGTCTCCAACCTTGGCAACTTTACGACAGAATTCTGGGAGTTGAAGTTCATAAGTCGTAAAGTTGCCAAGATTGGAGACCCTTGCTCTGGAAGACATACCTAGAATTTTATTTCTAAGACAAAGAAAAAAACCCCTGAGAGTATTCGGTGACCCATTTCCTACTTGTCCCGAATCTCTGCTTGTCTGATTTGAACTGGAGGTTCTCCTCAATTTACAACCTTCTGTTTAGTGACCATTCACAGTCACGACGGCACTGAAAAAAGGGGACTCATGGTCATTTTTCACACTTACGACCATGGCAGCATCCCCAAAGTGATCAAAATTGAGACGCTTGGCAACTGATTCATATTTATGACGGTTGCAGTCTCCCGGGCTCACGGATCCCCTTTGGCGACCTTCTGACAAGCAAAGTTAATGGGGAAGCCAGATTCGCTTAACAACCTTGTGACTAATTTAACAGCCGCAACGATTCGCTTAACAACGGTAGCAAGAAAGATCGTAAGATGGGGTGAAACTCACTTAACAACGGTCTGGCTTAGCAACAGAAATGTTGGGCTCAGTTCTGATTGTAAATCGAGGACTACATGTATGTGTATGTATGTATGTATGTATGTATATATATATATATATATATATATATATATATATATATATATATATATATATATATATATATATATATATATATATATATATATATATATATATTTAGGTCTTCGGTTATTCGGGTTTTCGCCCGCGTAAAATTTGCTCCTAGAAGCACGAAGCCGAAGACACCAGTCTGAAGATGACGAATGAGACTTCGTCGAAACGTTGCCAAGAAACCTCCAATTTTACGCAGGAGAAAACCCGAATAACCAAAGACCTACATACAAACACCCGCGAAAACCTCAGAAAATATATATATACTGAAAAAAGGAGACACATGGTCATATATATATATATATATATATATATATATATATATAAAAACCAGAGGGGGAAACCCGAAAGAGTCACCTGCCCGGAAAGATTGCAAAGGATGGTGGTGCATTCAGAGCCTGATTGAAACCTGTCCAGCTCCTTCCAGAGATAATCCGAGGGAGGATTGTGAGGCTTCTTAGAATCCATGGACCAGACCTGAAAAATACAGCACAATCGGCAGCAATTAAGCCTCACATACAGGCCCTTCCGGAATCTTTCCATAGTAAGAGGAGACTTAGTCTAAAAAAGAGCTGAGTTTCCTTTCTTTCTTTCTTTCTTTCTTTCTTTCTTTCTTTCTTTCTTTCTTTCTTTCTTTCTTTCTTTCTTTCTTTCTTTCTTTCCTTCCTTCTTTCCTTCCTTCCTTCTTTCTCTCTCTCCCTCTGTCCCCCTTCCTTCCCCCTTCCTTCCTTCCTCCCTTCTTTCTTTCTTTCTTTCTTTTTCTTTCTTTCTTTCCTTCCTTCCTCCTTTCTCTCTCCCTCCCTCCCCCTTCCTTCCTTCCTTCCTTCCTTCCTTCCTTCCTTCCTTCCTCCTTTCTTTCTTTCTTTCCTTCCTTCTTTCTTTCTCTCCCTCCCCCTTCCTTCCTTCCTCCTTTCTCTTTCTTTCTTTCTTTCTTTCTTTCTTTCTTTCTTTCTTTCTTTCTTTCTTTCTTTCCTTCCTTCCTTCCTTCTTTCTTTCTCTCCCTCCCCCTTCCTTCCTTCCTCCTTTCTTTCTTTCTTTCTTTCTTTTTCTTTCTTTCTTTCTTCCTTCCTTCCTTCCTTCCTTCCTTCCTTCCTTCCTTCCTTCCTTCCTTCCTTCCTTCCTTCCTTCCTTCTCCTCTCCTCCTTCTGTTATTGATCCTTTCCTTTCCTTTCCTTTCCTTTCCTTTCCTTTCCTTTCCTTTCCTTTCCTTTCCTTTCCTTTCCTTTCCTTTCCTTTCCTTTCCTTTCCTTTCCTTTCCTTTCCTCTCCTCTCCTCTCCTCTCCTCTCCTCTCCTCTCCTCTCCTCTCCTCTCCTCTCCTCTCCCATCTCTTCTACCCCCTCCCCTCCCCTCCCCTTCCCTTCCCTTTCCTTTCCTCTCCCATCTCTTCTACTCCCCCTCCTTCTCTCACCTCTCTTCTCCCATCTCCTCCCCTTGTTTTTCCCCTCCCGTCCCATTTCTCCTCTCCCTCTTTCTCTCCTCTCCTTTCCTTTTCTTTGCTTGCACTGACTGGGGATTTTCTATGTACTTTAAATCTTACACATCACGCCAGAAAACCTGGATGTCACTTTCAGCAACCCTGATAAGTGGGACCCCTCGGGAGTCGCAGAAACGGTTGTGCATCCCTGCTCTAAAACATCTCACCCCATGGGAAGATTCTGCTCTGGACTCTCAGCAATTCCTTGCAGAGGAAGGTGCAAGTGTTACAAGCCTTCGCAACTGTTCGCAGATCTGAAATATTTCTAGAGCAATATTTAGTCTCAACAACGAGAAGCACCAGATTTGCTCAAAGTAATAAGGGTTTTTGAGGTCTTTTTGGCTCTATAATTGGTCCTAATGATTAGCCTTAATGAGGAGGCCAGATGGTTAGATCATTAATGTAAAAAGCATAACTATAATATCTGGAAGTTGAGCCAGGCAGCTGACTTATTTTCTTGTCGATTTGAAATTTTCCTGCTTATCCAAGTAGCTTCTTCTGTCCGCACAAGTTGGTTAGGGGAGTGTAGAAAGTTAGCCCGCATCCCTCTCCTAGGAGAATGAAATGTTTTGAGAACTATTAAAAAGGCAGAATATAATATTTCCCTAAATGAGAAATGGAGAAACATGGGGTTTTTTTTAGAGGCAGGAAGCAGACTCACTCTTAATAGCCCCTGCCTTTTCTTAATAGCCCTCAGCAGATGTCAGCACTTAAGAGATAAAGAGATAGATAGCTCTAGTCATAGGCAAAGCAAATACTGCAGGCAGAAATCCATTCAAGGCAGGATATTTTGAAATTCCCTGCAGCAGAGTCTGAACAAACGCAGAGTGATAGGATTAGCCTCCACTCAAGAGCCAAACCAGGACAAAGCCATGATTAAGCCATAATAGCAATTGCCCAAACACCCTTTCAGAACAGAAGCACCTTCATTGCATCATCTCAGCAGTCCAAACTTCAACCAAACCTGGGAGCTCAGACAACCTATAGAGCCAGCTTTGACCCATACATAACCTCTACAGCAACCAATAGAATACATCTTCTTGCACAGGAACAGGAAGCTCAAGTGCAAAGCCCAAGAGAAGGTATAAAAAACCCCACACTCTCAACTCCATGTGGTCAGCTGCACCAGAACCACAAACATGTGGTCCTGTCCATCAATAAATGGACTCTCTTTCCAATCAGCCTCCAGCCTCCATTTTGTCTCCAGTGCCTTTCCCTCGGCTTGGAACTGAACCAGATGGATATTTTTTCCCACAGGGGTCTGTGTAGGCACAGAGTTGTTGGAATGTGCCAACTCTTAACATTGTTGTTGTTGTGTTATTGACCCAATGACAGGCAACAACAAGAAAACCAGTCCCGTTGCATGACTCAACTTGCAGATCATTCTACTTGGTTGATTGACAACCTTCATTGACGTAGTTATAATACTTCATCCTGAGCACTTTCTAAGTGGCGCAACTATTTTTATAAACCTGGTGTGAGCAGTGGTGGGTTTCAAAATTTGTTTACTACCGGTTCTGTCGGCGTGGCTTGGTGGGCGTGGCTTGGTGGGCATGGCAGGGGAAGGATTCTGTAAAATCTCCATTCCCTCCCCACTCCAGGGGAAGGATACTGCAAAATCTCCATTTCCTCCCGATCAGCTGGGACTCGGGAGGCAGAGAATAGATGGGGGCGGGGCTAGTCAGAGGTGGTATTTACCGGTTCTCCGAACTACTGAAAATTTCCGCTACTGGTTCTCCAGAACTGGTCAGAACCTGCTGAAACCAACCTCTGGGTGTGAGGGAAGGAAAGAGATCGATGATCACACTGGAGAGTGGGATTGTGCAGTTGTGGCCACTGCCTTAATTTTTTTGGACTCCCTGAAGGAAGAAGGGAAGGAAGAAAAACACGGATGCCGGCACAACCTGACAGCCTATTTAATATTCCATTCTACCGAGCAGAGAATTTTGCATTCCGGTAGTACCGTGTCATCAACCATTTTCATATTTCACTCACCGTCACACAGGATTTCGGCTTCATTCTGATGTTGGGGGGGAATTTAAAAATGGCCGCTGGGTGGCCATTAATATTCTGCTGAAGAGTATAATCTCCAATGCTTTCTTCTTTATCAAAGGAATTATTGATTATCTTCACATAATGGCCACTAAAATGAACTTCAGTAATTTTAAGATTCCCAACACTATTAAAAAAAAATGAAAGAACAAAACTCGATTAGACAACCCAACCTTATTGGGGATTATCTATCTATCTATCTATCTATCTATCTATCTATCTATCTATCTATCTATCTATCTATCTATCTATCTATCTATCATCTATCATCTATCTATCTATCTATCTATCTATCTATCTATCTATCTATCTATCTATCTATCTATCCCTCCCTCCCTCCCTCCCTCCCTCCACCCACCCACCCACCCACCCACCCATCCATCCATCCATCCATCCATCCATCCATCCATCCATCCATCCATCCATCCATCCATCTATCTATCTATCTATCTATCTATCTATCTATCTATCTATCTATCTATCTATCTATCTATCTATCTATCTATCTCTTCTATCTCTTCTATCTATCCTTGTTAAACCACGTTGAAGGAAATCAACTTAACATTTGCCTGGGAGCACAGGTGAGATAGAATCGCATTCTTGTGCTCCATTTTAACATTCCCATACTGTAGATGTAAATACCACTAAAGTCTCAAGTTTCACTGACTGTTGGGATGCCTGTTGCGTATGTATCTATCATCTACATCTATCAATCCATCTATTTTTAATGACTCTGTTAATCCCTTGCAGTGGGGTAGAGTTGGGACGACTGAATGGTTTTTTTTAAATTTGATTTATATGCCGCCCTTCTCTGGAGACTCAGGGCGGCTTACAACGCGTTTAGCAATATAGCCTTTATACTTTTGTATATTTATACAAAGTCAGCTTATTGCCCCCACAAACTGGGTCCTCAATTTACCGACCTTAGAAAGGATGGAAGGCTGAGTCAACCTTGAGCCTAGTGAGAATTGAACTCGCAATAATTGCAGGCAGCTGGATGTTAAATGCTGCCTTAGGAGGCATTAGCCTCCTGCGCCACTCAGGCTCCTGTTGAGTTGAGCGTTTACTGGCCGGATGCCCTTCCTGACACCTATGCAGTGTTCACAGCAGACAATTACTCATTGCACCCAGAGAAAGAAATATCTGCCTCTACCTAGGATCGAATTCACAGCCTCCTGATTGTGAGGTCTCACCTCTAGACCATCACACCACTCACTGGGATTATCTATATAATCATAAAAAAGCAAAATCCACCCAAGCACCAAATCTGGTGGCTATCCAGATTTTCGCAGATCAGATTTGGGAACTCAGGTTTACCGTCAAGGGATTTTAAACTGAGTAGGTATCTCATTCACCTTATGCTTCCACCCCACCACAAAGCTTGGAAGGAATGTCCATCCCGAAGATCAGACATCTGAATTTCTAAACTTTCTCTCCCATTTCTCCCAACCCTCTGATCTTCATAGTTTTCCTCTGTATGCCCCCCAGATCACATTGTCAAAATAAACGGGATTACTTAGGGTTTTTTATGAAACAAGAGCAGTATTCCAAAACTACCTGGATGACGATGAACTGTAGTACTCGGCTGGAATTCGAGACCGTCTGGTTGTCTCCATCAATTCGTTGTTGCTCTTCTTAGGGTCACCAAACAATGTTCTCATATAGTCCTGACCTTTTCCAAGTTCTTCGTTGTCAAGGGTCTCAGAGCAAGAAAGGTACTGTTTTTGTGGTAGAGTGGTGCTGGGGCTGGGAGCAGCTAAACCAAAGTGAATGAATGAATGAATGAATAAATGAATGAATGAATGAATGAATGAATGAATGAATGGATGGATGGATGGATACTAATCAAGGAGAGAATCAACCTAGAAATAAAGAGGAATTTCCTAGCAGTGAGAACTATCAACCCATGGAACAGAAGTTGTCTTCAGAAGTTGTGGGAGCTCCATCACTGGAGATTTTCAAGAAGAGATTGGACAACCACCTATCTGAAATGGTACAGGGCTTCCTGCCTGAGCAGGGGGTTGGACTAGAAGACCTCCAAGGTCCCTTCCAACTCTGTTATTCTGAATGAATAAATGAATGAATGAATGAATGAATGAACAAATGAAGTCTCAGGGATTAAAACAACTATTTAAAATATAAAAAGGAAAGGTAACTTTTTTGAAATAATTACGGGGATCAAATGACTCCATCTTCTCTTCCCTTTGCTGCCAACATTAAAGTGCAAGGTATTTTCTGAGCATCTTTTAAAAGTTATGGGCACGAAACGAGGCACAGCTGGCAAAGTGAATGTTTTCCTAGCAATTTTCTGATTTATTACCTTGCTAGAATTACGTTCAGTGGGTCATCACAAGAACCATCAGTGAAATAGCTGTTACTCTAGATGTCTGGATAATGTCTTTTCAACCAGGAGCCACTAAAGATTTTCCCAAACTTTTTTTTTCCACCTAAAGAAGGAACTATTACTGTATATCCTGAGAGAAGTCCTAATTTTCCCCTCCCGCCATTCATACTTTAGTAACAATGTGGGGGGGGGGGGCTGCATCTGTCTGGGTAATGATTAGGAGATCTGTCCTGTCCAAAAAAGCAATTGGCTGCAGTGATTTTGTAGAAAGTAACACCCAGAAGAGAGATGTCTATGGAGATACTCAGTCATCCAGGTCAGTGGTGAAATCTTCCCCAACTTCTGAATGCATTTTTTTAAAAAAATACTGCCTGGTCCCAAATGTGGACTTACGTAAAGATTTGTCCACCGTCATGAGAGAAGATATAGGGAATCGGACCATCCTAGACGAAGATCTGCCACGAAGAAGAGTGACCGTGGACGTGGACTCTATGAACCGGGAAAATACGACTTTCTCGGAAGGCTTGGCAGTGATGCTGGTTTCAGACTCTGAAATATGCTGGAAATGGACTGGAGCACTGGGCAACCGATAGAGCGCTGGCTCCGTTCTGCAATGGACATTGAAAATCAACCCGTCACGCATGAGCAAATCAGATCCGTGTCAGACTTCGATGCTATCTCAAAATAAATGAATTTCCAAACTGCCAATCTTTAAGGAAATCTTCTCTTTATTCGAGTACAGCAACCGGATCATGACTCGATGCGGACAAGACTGACCTTTTGCCCCCCAATCCCCCCCTTTCCGATCCCCAATTATCTGCTTCTCATTGGCTATCTTCCAAGTCACTCTCCTGACTTCTTGTCTCGTCATTTCACAGGAATGTTCCCCCCTCTTCATTTCCATGGAGACCAGGCTTCAAAGGGATTTAGCAGGCAAAAGTTCAGGGCTTATCTCCCTTTTCTATGTCAGTGCTGAGATGCTGACAATCCGTACACAAAGAGTTCAATTACCTACTTTATTGCTTAAGCCCATAATACAGGAATCTTCCCAGACTGAGGATTTGCAGAAGAGTGAAACAAGGTTCAACGGCATTCAAGGAGAGTCAAACTTTACTCTCTTGTGCCCTCATAACTCTGGAAAGTAACTAAGTCAGTTTGAAAAGATCCACCGTAACTTCAAACAGTCACTTAGAAAATGGTCATAAGTCGGGGACTATCTGTATCCCTGTAACTTGGGATACAGGTAGTCAAGTCAACATACGACCACACCTGAGTCCCAAATTTATGTTGCTCAGTGAGAAATTTGTTCAGTGAGTTTCGCTCCGTTCTCCGACTTTTCTTGGCAACTTTGTTAAGTGAATCGCTGAAGTTGTTAAATTAGTGACACGGTTGTTAAGTGAATCTGGCTCCCCCACTGAAGGTCACATGACCCCGGGACACTGCAACCATCCTAAATACGAGTCAGTTGCCAAGGGTCTGGATCACATGTTCCTGGGGATGCTGCAAAGTTCGTAAGCATGAAAAATGGTCATAAATCACTTTTTTCGGTGCTGTTGAAACTTTGAACGGGCAGTAAGCAAACTGTCGTAAGTCGAGGATTACCTGTACTTATTTGTCATTGCCAAATTCTCGTCTTTTGTAGCTGCTACAGTGTTAAGAATTGTTAAATAGAGAAGAAGTCCTTTGTGGCTATGTGGATTTTATTTTATTTTTTTTTAAATTTTCCCTTCTGAAGTGCACAACTATCATTCACTTTTCATCCTGGCTTGTTTGAGGCTGTTAGCAGAAACCAAAATTGTGGGCTGTATGCACAGATTTATAGAGGCTCTATGTTGCTCATATTTATACATAAACGTATCATCAGCAAGCAATAAGGAAGGCTGGGAGCAAACATTTTATTTAACGGAGACCTGAAAGGAATTCAAATGATTTAGACAGGTGAGAGAGAAAATTGCACATTTATGTTCATGCATGAATAACTTTCATGGGTCTCATTCCCGCTGAGCCTGACAGAGGTGTCATCACTGTGCATTTGAAGTCGCTTTTTCTTGGAGATGTTTATCATTTTTAAACATGTTGTGCAAGTATCAACATGTATAGATCCCTTGACAAGTGATAAAAGAGGAAGAGGAAGAGAAGAAGAAGGAGGAGGGGGAAGGGGAAGGGGAAGAAGAAGAGGAGGAGGAGGAAGAGAAGAGGAAGAGGAGGAAAAGAAGCAGAAGCAGCAGAAGAAGGAGAAGGAGAAGGAGAAGGAGAAGAAGAAGAGGAGGAGGAGGAAGAGAAGAGGAAGAGGAGGAGAAGAAACAGAACCAGCAGAAAAAGGAGATCAGATATGTGCCACCTGTGGCTCACCATCACGGTACTATGCTATTGTTATTCAGGGAAACCAGAGCAAGGTTACCTAAAGTAGCAAGAAAGTGGAGAGTTTCGAGATAAGTGAGTAACCTACCCTTTCATATATCCAAACGTATTTCTCAACGAAGTGATTTCCTCTTGCAGAGAAGTATTCTTTTCCTGAATAGCTTCCACGGCTTTTAGCTTGGAGAGAAGATGATGTTGTATGTCCTTAAAAAATAAAATAGATAAATAAATAAAAAAAGGCAGAAGAAAGATTTGACGAAGTTAAAGGCTTATGTAGTTTTCAAACCGTTTTGACGCAGTTTTCCTGGTCTCAAATAAAGTCATTAACCCCACACAAAAATTTTTTTTTTACTACCGGTTCTGTGGGTGTGGCTTGGTGGGCGTGGCTTGGTGGGCGTGGCAGGGAAAGGTTACTGCAAAATCCCCATTTCCTCCCGATCAGCTGGAACTCGGGAGGCAGAGAATAGATGGGGGAAGGGCCAGTCAGAATTTTTACTACTGGTTCTCTGAACTACTCAAACTTTCCACTACCGGTTCTCCAGAACTGGTCAGAACCTGTTGAAACCCACCTCTGGTGTCTCAGCAGTATAACTAGATTGTCGGCTCACAAACAACCTCCAAATATAGGGAGGAACTCCCTGGGATCCTACGGGAAAGTGTTATGAGGATGACAGTGAAGAAGAACGAAAGAGATATGGGCTACTTGATAACTTCTGGTCATTCAGTTCCATCCAGAAGGTTAGGGGCAGTCCTCGACTTACAACCTTTTGTTTAGCGACTGTTTGAAGTTACACTGACACTGTAAAAACTGGCTTATGCCCGTTTTAAGGTCAGAAAGTACCAAGGACCCCCTGGGCCTCCTCCTCCTCCTCCTCCTTCTCTTGAGAGCACTAAGGACTCCACAGCCCTCCTCCTCCTCCTCCTCCTCCTCCTCCTCCTCCTCCTCCTCCTCCTCCTCCTCCTCCTCCTCCTCCTCCTCCTCCTCCTCCTCCTGAGAGCACCAAAGACCCCACAGTCCTCCTCCTCCACTACTATGCACTTCTAGCACTGATGATGTTCCCTAGCTGGGTCATGAAACGTCTGTAAGAAAACCACCCAGTTCAGAGAGCATCAAGGAACCCTTATTTCAATCCTGAGCTACAAATATTCTCTAAAAATACTTATACATGCAACACCCATAAGGCACCCCAAGCTTCAATCACACGATTATTTTAGCTACCATCTTGATTTTTTTTCTTTCTTTCACTTCTCACTCTCCTCCCCACAGACACCCCTGCGAGGAAACCTTTTCTTCAGTGGCCTGAGAGAAAGGAAATATTTTCCTCAGGAAACATCAGCTTTGAACCATGGTTGGGTTCAGACCAGGGGTGAAATCCAGCAGGTTCTGACAGGTTCTGGAGAACCGGTAGTGGAAATTTTGAGTACTTCGGAGAACCGGCAAATACCACCTCTGGCTGGCCCCGGAGTGGGGTGGGAATGGAGATTTTGCAATATCCTTCCTCCAGGAGTGCGGAGGGAATAGAGATTTTGCAATATCCTTCCCCTGGAGTGGGGTGGGAATGGAGATTTTACAGTAGCCTTCCCCAGGAGTGGAGAGGGAATGGAGATTTTACAATATCCTTCCCCCAGAGTGGGGAGGGAATGGAGATTTTGCAATATCCTTCCCCGGGAGTGGGGAGGGAATGGGGATTTTGCAGTATCATTCCCCTAGGATGGGGAAGGAATGGGGATTTTGCAATATCCTTCCCCTGGAGTGGGGTGGTAATGGGAATTTTGTAGCATCCTTCCCCTGCCATGCCCACCAAGCCCCGCCCACCAAGCCACACCACGCCCACCGAGCCATGCCCACAGAACCGGTAGTAAAAAAAAATTGGATTTCCCCACTGGTTCAGACTTCAGGAAGACCAAGCTGTCCACATCATGGGAGAACTCCTATTTCTTCTTAACTATCTTACAGTCAAAATTCATTATATTTCCAATAAGCCATAACATGTTTCTTCACTGACTTCCCAGTCTGGGGAACGTTTTAAACAGGATTTCAGAAAGGGCTAACTCACTCTCTGGCATGCTATTCTGCACAACCATTGTTGTTTAATTCATGGGGCGAGCCGCGTTATTTTTTTTATTCTGGTAAGAGAATGTCTGGCTGAGTAGTGAGACGTAAACACCTTTACAAATTCACACCTCGGCGACAGTTCTCCATCAATATTCTAATAGTGTTAATAGTGGCATAGTGTTAATAGTGTTAATAGGCTTCGTTTTAAGTCCAACACTCTTCATACTTTATATAAATGACCGTTGTGGCAGAGGTGGGTTTCAGCCGGTTCTGACCAGTTCTGCGGAACTGATAGCGGAAATTTTGAGTAGTTTGGAGAACCGGTAGTAAAAATTCTGACTGGCCCCGCCTCCATCAATTCTCTGCCTCCCAAGTCCCAACTGATCGGAAGGAAATGGGGATTTTGCAGTATTCTTCCCCTGCCATGCCCACCAAGCCATGCCACGCCCGCCAAGTCACACCCACAAAACCGGTAGTAAAAAATTTTGAAACCCACCACTGCTTTGCGGTCATATTAGCATAGCATTAGCAAAGCGCTCCATGGCATCGGGCCTAGCTATCTGCGAGACCGCCTGCTGCTACCGACGACCTCCCATCGACCCGTGCGCTCCCACAGAGAGGGCCTCCTCAGGGTGCCATCAGCCAAACAATGTAGGCTGGTGGCCCCCAGGGGGAGGGCCTTCTTGGTGGGGGCTCCCACCCTCTGGAATCAGTTGCCCCCGGAGATAAGGAGAATCCATGACCTCAATGCCTTCCGTCGTTCCCTTAAAACCCACCTTTTCCAGCAAGCCGGGTTGGCTTAAGAAGAAATTTTTAATTTTTTTTAATCAGTCTGTGATTTCTTAACTTTCGGGCCAAAATTTATATATATTTTTAAATGTTTTTTAATATTTGTATTCTATGTTTTTTATCTTGGCTGTACACCGCCCTGAGTCCTCAGGGAGAAGGGCGGTATATAAATTGGAAATTAAATTAAATTAAATTAAATATTAAAAGCAACTGTGTTCTCTTCGCTGCTGATGTTAAACTATTCAACACTACCGACAACGCAACTAACCTTCAAAAAGACCTTGACTATGTGTCAGATTGGTCTAAGAAGGGGCAACTTCAAATCTCAACCAACAAATGCTCTGTCTTGCACGTTGGCAAAAAAAATAAATCAAAATATAAAATACAAATTAGATGGACATGACCTTGTAGATGTAGGATATAAGGGAATTCCAAAATAAAATAGTAACGAAGGAAATAGTAATAATTGAATAGAAACTTGTTATTCTATTGTACAATATATGTTATGCTGCTACAAAAGTATTTTCCATTTAAGCATTTATTTGTTTTTTTTTTATTAAGTTTTTAATTAAAGACAAAACACAGAACATAAAACCACACCCAGTGTATAATACAAAACAGGGAGAAGCGGAGGAATTTAACAATTGATGAAAGAGAGCTTGTAAGGATATTGGTCATTATGGGACGAATTGTGATTGCAAGATACTGGAAATTGAATATTGAATACAAAATAAATGAATGGTTTAGAGAAGTTTGGAAAATTGCTCATAATGATAAGTTAACATGTGATATAAAATTCAAAAAAGGACTATTGAAAGAAAAAATATTTTGGAGGATATGGCAACTATTTGTGGACTATGCAATCGGGAACTTGGAAGAAATAATGCCAGTACCAATGCAAAGAGAATTTTGGAAGACCTGAAGATGGAGGTTTAAGCATTTATTTGTTAAGCATTTATAATACATGTACCTCTGTAAAAACATATGTATAAAATCAATTGTATCCTTCCTACATTAAGATCTAAAGATGACTGAATTTTACAATGTAGTTAGATTATATGCTTTGTGGAACTTTTCTCCCATGTCTAGGGTGCATATGCTTGGAGAAGGACATGTGGGCATGATCCTGTTCTTTGGCATAGGTGAGGGGCCTGCTGAGGATGCACAGAGACATTCCTTAAAACTGAGAGATGCTATGTAGATGTGTAATGGACAGGTACGGAGAGATACGGGAGGTGCTGAAGAGAAAGTAATCTGAGAAAACCAAGAGAGAGATAATGTATTCCTTTGAGGCATCTTGGATTAGCTGAAACCCCAGAGGGCCTGTCCAATAAGTCCAGAGAAATGGGCCATCAGGATAGGGAACTATAAAATGTAATGCTTTTGAAATTTTAGGTGTGGCTTCCTGGCTTAAATTTCTCTGTTGAGATCTGCTGGGATATACAGTACCCACCCTATTTTGCAAAATAGCTTTTATTATTTTCTTTTAATAAAATCTCTTTGTTTTCATCGACCCATGCTTGTTGGTTGAATCCATTTCCAACATAGATGATCCTCATTCTGTCAAGGACCTTGGAGTACTCATTTCTAAAGATCTAAGTGCCAAAATCCATTGTAACAACATTGCCAAAAAGGCATTAAGAGTTGTTAACCTAATTTTGCGTAGCTTCTTCTCTGGTAATATTGTACTACTAACTAGAGCGTACAAAACATTTGCTAGGCCAATTCTTGAATACAGCTCATCTGTCTGGAACCTGCACTGCATATTGGACATAAACACAACTGAGGAGTCCAGAGATATTTCACGAGAAGAGTCCTCCATTCCTCTACCCGCAATAAAATACTTTATGCCACCAGACTTCAAATTTTGGGTTTAGACAACTACCTGTCAATGACTACTTCAGCTTCAACCACAACAATACAGCGCAAATAATAGATACAAACTCAAGGTAAACCGTTTCAAACTCGATTGCAGAAAAAATGATTTCAGAGTGGTCAATGCCTGGAATGCACTACCTGACTCTGTAGTTTCTTCCCCCAAACCCCCAAAACTTTAACCTTAAACTGTCTACTGTGCATCAGTGTGCCTACCATCCCTGTCCTAATATTTCTTTTTACTCTTACTCCCTTCATGTATTCAAATTATGTTTATACTTTTACTGTTATTTTATATATGCTTGACAAATAAATAAATAAATAAAATAATTTCTTCTCAAACCATCACTACAATATGTTTTCAGCAATTGCTGAATTAATTGCTAAAGCTTGTTTCAGCTTTGGTACCAAAATCTGTTTCAAAATCTCTCTCACATCTCTCATATCTCTCTCTCATCTATCTATCTATCTATCTATCTATCTATCTATCTATCTATCTATCTATCTATCTATCTATCTATCTATCTATCTATCTATCTATCTATCTATCTATCTATCTATCTATCTATCTATCTCATCTGTTTATCTATCTATCTATCTATCTATCTATCTATCTATCTATCTATCTATCTATCTATCTATCTATCTATCTATCTATCTCTATCTATCTATCTTCTATCTATCAATCATCTATCTATCTATCTATCTATCTATCTATCTATCTATCTATCTATCTATCTATCTATCTATCTATCTATCTATATCTATCTCATCTGTTTATCTATCTATCTATTTATCTATCCTATCTATCTATATCATCTATCTATCATTTATATATCAATCTATCAATCTATCTATCTATATCAATCTATTATCTATATCTATCTATCTATCTATCTATCTATCTATCTATCTATCTATCTATCTATCTATCTTCTATCTATCATCTATCTATCATCTATCTATCTATCTATCACATCTATCTATCTATCTATCACATCTATCTATCTATCATCTATCTATCATCTATCTATCATCTATCTATCTATCAATCTATCAATCTATCAATCAATCTATCAATCTATATCTATCTATCATCTATCTATTTATCATCTGTTTATCTATACCATCTATCTGTCTATCTATCATCTATCTATCATCTATCTATCATCTATCTATCTATCTATCTATCTATCTATCTATCTATCTATCTATCTATCTATCTATCTATCTATCTATCTATCTATCACATCTATCTATATCTATCTATCTATTTCATTTCATTTCATTTTATTAAATTTGTATACCGCCCTACTCCCGAAGGACTCAGGGCGGTGAACAGCCATAAAATAAAACATATAGATACAAAATTTAAAATAGAGATAAAACTAATTAAATAAATTTGGCTGAGACATTTAAAACCCCAATAAATTAAAACCAAATTAAAATTCCATTTAAAAAGAAAAAGTTTAGGTCAGGCCAGCTTGATGGAATAAAAACGTCTTAAGCGCGCGACGGAAGGTACGCAGATCCGGAATCCTCTATCCGGAATCTATCTATCTATCTATCTATCTATCTATCTATCTATCTATCTATCTATCTATCTATCTATCTATCTATCTATCTATCTATCTATCTATCTATCTATCTATCTCAACAGTCTCAATATATTTTTTGTAACCTGGTGAACAAAACTATTCCAACCCATGTAAGAAAGTTTTTGCATTCTTAGATAATGCGCAGAATAATCAAACAGGAAGCACTTAGGAGTCATACAATAACTATCTCAAATTCCGGACTATGGAAGAAATATTGACATATAACTTGAGAAGCTTTTTGGACAGAGTAGTGCTCTTTCTACTATGGAAAATTGAAAACATTCAAAAATAACAGCTCAAACAATGGATATAGAAAGTAATGTTTTCCTTTGCTATCAACTGAACAGGACCATGTACCGAGGCTGCAAATATCTTTCAAGGGTGCGTTAAATGTTTTTGGCATATTGTTTGATTTTCCCCCCCCTCCCTAAAGTTGGTGGGTGGTATTCTTGCTTGGAATTTTATAGCTTTCAGGGAAGCTGTTTCTCAGGGACTTCATTCTGAAAAAATAAATGAAAAATAAAAATAACCATTTTCGTCCGTGTTTTGTTGCTGCTGCTACAGGTTACCAAAAGCAAGGACAGCTGTGAGCACTATAAAAATGCAGAATACAAATAAGCAACAACAAACAAAAGCATTTGCAGCTACAAATGCGTGAAATGAATCACGCCTGGATCAAGGAAACACACAATATAGATTCACAACCAATGTGAAAGTAATAATAAATAAATAAATAAATAAATCTTTAAGATAGCTCTGCCAATTGCTTGGCCACACGGAAGTTGTTTTGACATATGAGGCGATACTATCCTAATAAAACTTTAGGACTGCAAGATACAAAGGCACATACTTCTGTTTGGCCAGATTGGAAGTCTTCAAGTCCAACCTCCTTCTCAAGCAGGAGACCCTACACCATTTCAGATAAGTGGCTGTCCAGTCTTTTCTTAAAAGCCTCCAGTGATGGAGAAGGAAGGAAGGAAGGAAGGAAGGAAGGAAGGAAGGAGGAAGGAAGGAGAAGGAAGGAAGAAGGAAGGAAGAGGAAGGAAGGAAGGAAGGGAAGGAAGGAAGGAAGGAAGGAAGGAAGGAAGGAAGGAAGGAAGGAAGGAAGGAAGAAGGAAGGAAGGAAGGAAGGAAGGAAGGAAGAGGAAGGAAGGAAAGAAGGAAGGAAAGGAAGGAAGGAAGGAAGGAAGGAAGGAAGGAGGGGGGAAGGAAGGAAGGAAGGAAAGAAGGAAGGAAGGAAGGAAGGAAGGAAGGAAGGAAGGAAGGAAGGAGGGGGGAAGGAAGGAAGGAAGGAAGGAAGGAAGGAAGGAAGGGAAGGAAGGAAGGAAGGAAGGAAGGAAAGAAGGAAGGAAAGGAAGGAAGGAAGGAAGGAAGGAAGGAAGGAAGGAAGGAAAGAAGGAAGGAAGGAAGGAAGGAAGGAAGGAAGGAAAGAAGGAAGGAAGGAAGGAAGGAAGGAAGGAAGGAAGGAAGGAAAGAAGGAAGGAAAGGAAGGAAGGAAGGAAGGAAGGAAGGAAGGAGGGGGGAAGGAAGGAAGGAAGGAAAGAAGGAAGGAAGGAAGGAAGAAGGAAGGAAGGAAGGAAGGAAGGAAGGAGGGGGGAAGAAGGAAGGAAGGAAGGAAGGAAGGAAGGAAGGAAGGAAGGAAGAAGGAAGGAAGGAAGGAAGGAAGGAAGGAAGGAAGGAAGGAAGGAAGGAAAGAAGGAAGGAAGGAAGGAAGAAGAAGGAAGGAAGAAGGAAGGAAGAGGAAGGAAGGAAGGAAGGAAGGAAGGAAAGGAAGGAAGAAGGAAGGAAGAAGGAAGGAAGGAAGGAAGGAAGGAAGAAGGAAGGAAGGAGAAGGAAGAAGAGAAGGAAGGAAGGAAGGAAGGAAGGAAGGAAAGAAGGAAGGAAGGAAGGAAGGAAGGAAGGAAGGAAGGAAGAAGGAAGGAAAGGAAGGAAGGGAAGGAAGGAAGGAAGGAGGAGGGGGAAGGATGGAAGGAAGGAAGGAAGGAAGGAAGGAAGGAAGGAAGGAAGGAAGGAAGGAAGGAAGGAGGGGGGAAGGAAGGAAGGAAGGAAGGAGGAAGAAGGAAGGAAGGAAGGAAGGAAAGGAAGGAAGGAAGGAAGGAAGGAAGGAAGGAAGGAAGGAAGGAAGGAAGGAAGGAAAACAGCATAACAGAAGACCCGAAAATCAGCTGGCCAGCATGCACATGCACACCAGAGCTGAGCTGGCGTGCCCACTGATATGGCTACATGTGCCACCTGTGGCACGCGTGCCATAGGTTCACCGTCACGGCCCTAGGCTTTCAAAGACAGGATCAAAACAATAAGGCAAAATGAGTTTGATATGTTATTATATCTTTCCCCCCCCCTCACTCATACTGTAATGCAGAGGTCTTCAACTTGGCAGCTTTAAGACTTGTGGACGTCAACTCCCAGAAATCCCATAGCTGGCTGGAGAATTCTGAGAGTTGAAGTCCACAAGTCTTAAAGCTGCCAAATTTGAAGACCTCTGCTGTAATGCAACTCAAGTCACTTGTGACAAAGTCCCTATGTAAGTTGTGGAACAATTGCCAATTTATAAATCTCATTTCCTTTGACTGAGGTCATAGCTAATTTTAGCTGGATTTGGCCCATTAAGTGATTTTTGAAGTCTTTTTTTCTTCTTCTTTCTTTTCTCTTGGGTAGCTAAAAGACAGCAGAATATTATCCATCCTGTATCCTCGTACTCGCTATTTATATTAGCGTTTTAACATTTTGAAGGGCTTTCGAACTGCAACCCCCTCACATTAAAATTAAAAAATGATGTTAACATTATTACCAATTTCCAAGCATTTCTCCATCTAGAGTGTTGTAATTTGATTTAAATAATGCATTATACTTTGACTAGCAGGAAGAACCGTGGAAAAGAATCATGTTTATTCATGATAAGAGAAGGTTGGAAAAGATGGGGAAAGGAGAAAAGTAAGTGCTATTTTCTAGCTTTTATTCTCTATAGAGTCTTATTCTCTGTAGAATTGTTACATAATGGTAAAGGTAAAGGTTCCCCTCGCACATGCGTGCTAGTTGTTCCCAACTCTAGGGGGCGGTGCTCATCTCTGTTTCAAAGCCGAAGAGTCAGCACTGTCCAAAGACATCTCCATGGTTATGCAGTCGGCATGACTCAATGCCAAAGGCTCACAGAACGCTGTTACCTCCCCAGCAAAGGTGGTCCCGATTTTTCCACTTGCATTTTTTACCTGCTTTCGAACTGCTAGGTTGGCAGAAGCTGGGACAAGGAACGGGAGCTCACCCCCATCACGCGGCACTAGGGATTCGAAACCGCTGAACTGTCGACCTTTCAATCGACAAGCTCAGCGTCTTAACCACTGAGCCACTGCATCCCTTTGTTACCGCCCATAGTAGAGATAAATTGGAAACAGAAGTCTAAATCTCCAGAGTTGGAGCACCCACAACGTCTGGAGGCAAGTCGTTCCACTAAGCGAGACATTCCACAAATGTCTCACTTAGCAACATAAATTTTGGAAAGAATTGTGGTTGTGGAACTTGAAAAATTACCGGAGTAACTGAATGAACTCAGCAGGGTTACGAAATCAGAGATCATTTCCTGATTCACACTCACAGCCTCCCTTACAATACGTGGTCGAAATTTGAGCGCCTGGCTCACATTTTTTGTGTCGTGTGTTCAAAAAGGCTGCAGCATCCTGGGGGGGGGGGTTGTCATGCGATCGCCATTTGTGATCTCCCCCCTCGCCTCGACTTCCCGCAAGCTAATGAATTGATGACCCCTTAATCAATGTTGTGCTTTTTGCTTCTTTACCTGAAGACTTCATGTAACAACAGGGTTAAGAGCAGTGCTGGGCTCTCGCCTTTATTAAGTTGCGGCACTCAAACGTTTATTTTTGGAGTTAATGAAAATGGAAAAAGGAAGGATGTCTTGAGCCCTGCAAAGCTTTCACAGTCCATTAGCTAAATGCAGGCCCCTAGTTGTGTTTTCTACCCCTTGTTTATATGACTTTTATATCTGCTGCTTTTAGTGGGAAAAAAAAGAAGACACTTAACATCTCCGCACCCACCTCATTCAGTCCCCAGGAAATGGCTCCAGGGAAAGCACAGAGAACTGAGATGTTGTGGCCCCTCCAGCAGCTGAATCAGAGGGGTGAAACGGTGGGTGGGAGTCGGGGTCAGCATTAAAGCAACTGAGAGCTCCGAGGGGGAAGAGGGAATGGAGCTGTCAGAAAGAGAGACAGAGGCGGAGCCTGGGTCATCTGTCATCCCTCAGATGGAGAGTCAACAGCCCCCAGGTCTGGAGGTGGCTGATGAGGAAGAGGAGGAACAGCTGGGGTCCAGTGCCTGATGCCCGAATGCACAGAAGGCAGAGGAGAGGAGAGCAGTGGGGAATCTATGGGCCGGTCCTTGGAACGGAAGAACCACTTCTGCTAGCGAAGGCCCACCTTAACTCTGGAATAAAAGGTAGGGGGCGGAGATGAATAGATGTGGCAGACAACTATTTATCTTCCGGATGGACAGACTTGTTAGCCTGCGGTGAGAGAGAAACTTTTTGCGGGGCTGCTGGCGCTCCTAATAAAGGAATCTTTTGAGTTAACTACAGAGGGTTTTGTCCTGTTTAGGGAGCTGGTCAGAACGTGAGAGTGGGATTTTGTTCTCTGAGCTTGTGGGTTGGTTTCTGAATGTTTTGTTACCAGCCTAGGTAACATTTTCAACGGAGTTTAGGAGATGCCATTCTTCTTCTACTTATAAGGGCTTCGTGTGGTCAGTAGGTCTTGTGATGGGGAGCTCACGTCATGTGAGGGTCTTGTGATGGGTCAGATGTGGGTCAGGTCAAGTGAGGGTCTTGTGGTGGATCTTGTGGAAGTTCAGGTGTGGGTCACATCAGCCGAAGATGTTGTGATGGGGTCTTGTGATACGGACATCATGTCACAAGACCCATCACAAGACTCTCACCTGTTGTTACGGGTTGCCTCGCCTTATGACCACAACTGAGCCCAAAATTTCTGTTGCTAAGTGAGACATTTGTGAAATGAATTTAGCCCCATGTTAGGACCTTTCTTACCCCAGTTATTAAGTGAATCAGTGGCAGTTGCTAAATTAGTAACCCGGTTGTTAAGTAGATCTGACTTCTCCATTGACTTTGCTCGTCAGAAGGTCGCAAAAGTGAATCACGCGACCCTGGGACGGGACACTGCAATGGTCATAAATGTGAACCAGTTGGCAAGGCATCTGAATTTGATCATGTGACCACGGGGAGGCTGCAAGGGTCGCAAGTGTGAAAATGTGTCCTAAGTCACATTTTTTTCAATGCTGTTGTAACTTTGGATGGTCTCTACATGAACTGTTATAAGTCAAGGACAATGTCAAAGTTCCGACTGACAAACCTAAGCAAGCAAGCACTGTTGAGACAATCCAATCTCTTGATGCAAAACTTTATTGAGTACATTATTTTGGCACAGAATGAAATAAAAACCATCTCTGGCTAATTCCCGGGGGATTCGATATAATTAAGGTCACATTGTCGAATTAGGTGTCCAAGTGTTGTTATGGGAAAATCTCCACGACTCTGGCAGATACCTGCTAAAATGTCCTTGGTTCCCATGAGACAGGTTTTTTTTGTTATCATTTGGAATGCACATTCCAATCGCTCCCTCCCTTCTCTCCCCAGCTGTTGGCAAGTTGTGAAGCAGTAAACGCGACAGCAGCCTGAACATACTTCGAAGCTCGACAGCCAACCTCTACATTTAAAATGGAAGTTAATGTTAGCCACAAAGGCTAACTCGCTAGGCCTCCAATTGCTCAACCATTTTTTTAACCTCCATTCTGCAAAGACCAAGAAAATATAAAATAATAGAGGAAACACCCTCTAGCCACAAGGTGGTTGGCAGAGAAAAACAAAACAAAACAGGTTGAAATGGTTTGAAACATTCCCAAAGTAATCTAGAATTGCTTCCACGATCAGAATGTTCCAACCTAAATATTTCCCGGCTTTGATACTCCCCTGCTATTCACAATGGAGTTGACCTGGCAAATCTGGAAAAAAACAGAATAATTATTTGATTGGATGATCAGAGAGAAAGTGTGCGGCATCGAATGTTTGAGGCACAACCGTCCAGCTGTGCTTTGAACCCAAAAATCAAAGGAAAATAACGTTGGCTGCCAATTCTCTGTTATGCGTAATTGTGCCAAAAATCTGGAGGGAAAAACAACAGCAGCAGGAGGAAACCGATTTAAAATAAAATAAAATAAAAATCTTAAGAGGCACCAAATCCGAAGGCAATTCACTGGTTACTATCATAAGCACAACAAGAGCGATGTGTTCTTTATGAATGATTTCTCGCAATGTTAACTCAATCTCAAGATTGTGATGGGTAAAGTAAAGGTAAAGGTTCCCCTCGCACATACGTGCTAGTCATTCCTGACTCTAGGGGGCGGTGCTCATCTCCGTTTCAAAGCCGAAGAGCCAGCATTGTCCAAAGAGACGTCTCCATGGTCATGTGGCCAGCATGACTCAACGCCAAAGGTGCACGGAACGCTGTTCCCTTCCCACCAAAGGTGGTCCCTATTTTTCTACTTGCATTTTTTTGACCTGCTTTCGAATTGCTAGGTTGGCAGAAGCTGGGAGAAGTCACGGGAGCTCACCCCGTTATGCGGCACTAGGGATTCGAACTGCTGAACTGCCGACCTTTCGATTGACAAGCTCAGCGATTTAGCCACTGAGCTACCGCGTCCCATTGTGATGGGTGCAACTCTCCAATTCCAAATCCATTGTGGACTTCAGACCTTTCTAGATTGCTGGATTCAGTCTTCTAGCAAGGTTCTATTTTTAATTCCACCTGAAACATTGAACCTGTATTGTTCGTGTTTGCTATTAGGAGTAACGAAGGGAGAAGCTTACAAGGCTCTTCTCAGGAGTTAGGAAGTAACATTCGCCCAAGAGTCTGTAATCTGCTCAGTTAGCAGCGGATCGAAGAATCGGTATTTCTGTCTAATTATAGAAAATGTTTCACATTTGGTGCAAAAGGGTAATTAGAAAATGGATATCTGGGAGTTCAGCTTTGCCCTACTTTTTGAAGTGGAACTGACGGGAAAGTGAAAATTGGGGTGGAGAAAATTAGATATTTAAAGTTATGCTTGCATTCTAACTACTAGTCTGGAAGTTCAGTCCTGGGATGAGGAACTGCGAACCCATTGTACATAACAGAATTGTTTTCTTCTTCTTGTTGTTCTCCTTCTCCTTCTCCTTCTCCTTCTCCTTCTCCTTCTCCTTCTCCTTCTCCTTCTCCTTCTCCTTCTCCTTCTCCTTCTTCTTCTTCCTTCTCCTTCTTTTCCCTCCTCCACCTCTTCCTCCTCTTTTTCCTCTCTTCTTTTCTCTTCCACTTTCTTCTCCCTCCTCCTCCTCCTCTTCTCCTTCTCTACACCTCCTTCTCCCTCCTCCTCCTCTTCCTCTTCTCTTCTTTTCTTTCCTCTTCCTCCCTCTTCCTCTTCCTCTTCCTCCTCCTCTTCTTCTCCTTCTCCTTCTCCTTCTTCTCCCTCCTCCTCCCTCTCTTCTTTTCTCTTCCACTTCCTCTCCTCCTCCTCTCCTCCTCCTCTTCTTCTTCTTCTTCTTCTTCTTCTTCTTCTTCTTCTTCTTCTTCTTCTTCTTCTTCTTCTTCTTCTTCTTCTTCTTCTTCTCCTTCTCCTTCTCCTTCTCCCTCCTCCTCTTCTT
The DNA here is from genome assembly GCA_037215915.1 of Pantherophis vulpinus. Taxonomy (NCBI): domain Eukaryota; kingdom Metazoa; phylum Chordata; class Lepidosauria; order Squamata; family Colubridae; genus Pantherophis; species Pantherophis vulpinus. The sequence goes on along the minus strand of JAXLNS010000007.1, from coordinate 96,054,652 downwards.
CCTCTTCTTCCTTTCTCTTCCACTTCCTCCTCTTCCTCCTCTTTCTTGTCCTCCTCCCTCACCACCCTCCTTCCTCTTCTTCCTCTCTTCTTTTCTCCTCCTTCTCCTCCCCCTCTCCTCCTCTCCTCTCCACAAACCCCATTCGCTTCTAGCCCTGAAGATGTTACCTAATCAGGTAACGAAACGTCTGCCAGAAAACCCACCAAGCTCAGAGAGCCCCAAGGACTCCTCACTTCAACCCCCAACCTCCAAATATTCTTCTTCCGTTGCCGGGCAGGTTTCCCTGACCAGTTACAGCTGCCAGCTCCCTTTCTGGACCCCTCCCTCAGATGACCCTGCTTTGAGAATTAAGAACATCTTCTAACCTTCGGAAAGAGATACAACTTCTATTTAGCTGTCACAGATTAGATGGAAAGAGGCTTATGACAAGATAAGAAGGGAAAAGGCTTATGACAAGATAAGAAGGGAAAAAAGAAAATAAATCAAAGTTGAGCAGTTTCTCGTGTCAGCTGAAGCATTATAATTGCCTCTTTAAGTGAAGCCTCTGCTTTAATCTTTTCCTTTGATCAGGGTTTAAATAAACAAGCAGTTTGATATCGCATCCGAGGAACACTTTTTACTGGACGTCTGCAAATGGAGATTTCCCCCTCCCTCTTTACAGATAGTCCTCGACTTACGGCCAAAATGGAGGCCTACATTTCGGTTGCTCGGCAAGGCAGTTGTTAAGTTTCACTCCATTTTACGACCTTCCTTGCCACGGTTCTTAAGTGAATCATTGCAGTTGATAAGTCCGTAACACGGCTGTTCAGTGAATCTGGCTTCCCCCCGCTGACTTTTCTTTGTCAGAAGGTGTTTTGCCTCTGCTATGGACCCAAAGAACGCAGCACACACAAAGTCTGTACAAACCTTAGTTTACTAAATTAAATCAGTCTTTTTCAAACAAAGGCTGTTAATTAACTTTCTTAACAGCCCACAAGAATCCAAAGAATCAATAATCGTAATCTTACTAGGGTTGGCAGAAAGCCCAGAAGCAATTTGCAGAGAACTAAGATCAGGACGCGAAGGAGAGTGAACTAAAGTTGTTCCCTAAAACTTGCTTCAGTCGGTGTTCCTCTTTAAATAGGCTAAGGGAGTGGCCAATTAGCCCCAGCCTTACTCTCGAGGAGACCTCCTCCTGAGGAGCCACTCCTGCCTTTTGGCAGCTCTGCACGCCCATGCATCGAGAAGAGGCTCCTCCTCTTCGTCCTCTTCACTTATGGAAGCTTCTGGAGGTTCTGAAGGCCCTGGCTGAATCCCCACCTCTGGCATCACATCTTCTCCAGCCTCCTCACTGTCCGACTCGAGCGCCAGCTGCACAGGCTGGCTGCGCAGCACCACACCAGCCTCCTCGCTGTTGGAATCAGCTACTAGCTGCACAGGCTGCTGACAGGCCACAACAGAAGGTCACAAAAGGGGATCAGGTGACCTCCGGGACATTATAACCATCCTAAGTAGGAGTCAGTTGCCGAGCATCTGAATTTTGATCACGCGGGGCTGTGGGGACGCTGCGACGGTTGTAAGTGTGAAAAACGGTCTTAAGCAGTAGTGGGTTTCAATTTATTTTGCTACTGGTTGGCTCACACGTGCGCGAAACCCTTCTGTGCAGGCGTAGAAGCGTCCAGGCGAGTGGGCGGAGCCTCCACCACCAACCGCAACTACTGGTTCGCCTGATCCAGAGTGAACTGATAGCAACCCACCACTGGTCCCAAGTTACTTTTTTCAGTGCCGTTGTAACTTTGAACAGTCACTAAATGAACTGTTGTAAGTGAAAGATTAGTTGTCTTCGTTTTTATTCTGTGAGGCGAATTAGGCTGGAAAGTACAGGCAGATCTATGGGGCTATTATCTATGGAAGGTTGTGAATAAGAGATAAGGGTATCCTTCTCCTCTTCTCTACTGGCTCCTTTCTTTGGCATCATTATTACTTTGTTGCTTTGCATCTCTGTTCTGTTCTGTTCTGTTCTGTTCTGTTCCGTTCCGTTCCGTTCCGTTCCGTTCCGTTCCGTTCCGTTCCATTCTCCATTCCAAGTCTTTCATTCATTTCTATTCTATTCTAATTCTATTCTATTCTATTCTATTCTATATTCTATTCTATTCTATTCTATTCTATTCTATTCTATTCATAATTCTAATTCTAATTCTGTTCTGTTCTGTATATTTTCTCCTCTATATTCTATTTTGTTCTATTCTGTTCTGTTCTATTGCTGTTCTGTTCTGTTCTACCCTATTCTATTCTCTATATTCTATTCTGTTCTATTCTTTTCTCTTCTTTATATTCTATTCTGTTCTGTTCTGTTCTTTTTTGTTTTGTTCTGTTCTATTGCTATTCAATTCTGTGCTATTGCTATTGCTATTGCTATTGCTATTGTATTGTATTGTATTGTATTGTATTCTATTCTATTCTATTCTATTCTATTCTATTCTATTCTATTCTATTTATAATTCTAATTCTAATTCTAATTCTGTTCTGTTCTGTATATTCTCTTCTCTATATTCTATTTTGTTCTGTTCTGTTCTATTGCTATTCTGTTCTTTTCTACTCTATTCTATTCTCTATATTCTGTTCTGTTCTGTTCTGTTCCGTTCCGTTCCGTTCCGTTCCGTTCCGTTCCATTCCGTTCCATTCCATTTCATTCTTTATTCTATTCTATTCTATTCTATTCTATTCTATTCTATTCTATTCTATTCTATTCTATTCTATTCTATTCTATTCTATTCATTCTATTCTATTCTATTCTATTCTATTCTATTCATAATTCTAATTCTAATTCTAATTCTGTTCTGTTCTGTATATTTTCTCCTCTATATTCTATTCTGTTCTATTGCTGTTCTGTTCTGTTCTACCCTATTCTATTCTCTATATTCTATTCTGTTCTATTCTTTTCTCTTCTTTATATTCTATTCTGTTCTGTTCTGTTCTGTTTTGTTTTGTTCTGTTCTATTGCTATTCAATTCTGTGCTATTGCTATTGCTATTGCTATTGCTATTGCTATTGTATTGTATTGTATTGTATTGTATTGTATTGTATTGTATTGTATTGTATTCTATTCTATTCTATTCTATTCTACTCTATTCTATTCTATTCTATTCTATTCTATTCTATTTATAATTCTAATTCTAATTCTAATTCTAATTCTGTTCTGTTCTGTATATCTTCTCTATATTCTATTTTGTTCTGTTCTGTTCTATTGCTATTCTGTTCTTTTCTACTCTATTCTATTCTCTATATTCTGTTCTGTTCTGTTCTGTTCTGTTCTGTTCGTTCCGTTCCGTTCCGTTCCATTCCATTCTTTATTCTATTCTATTCTATTCTATTCTATTCTATTCTATTCTATTCTATTCTATTCTATTCTATTCTATTCTATTCTATTCATAATTCTAATTCTAATTCTAATTCTGTTCTGTTCTGTATATTTTCTCCTCTATATTCTATTTTGTTCTATTCTGTTCTGTTCTATTGCTGTTCTGTTCTGTTCTACCCTATTCTATTCTCTATATTCTATTCTGTTCTATTCTTTTCTCTTCTTTATATTCTATTCTGTTCTGTTCTGTTCTGTTTTGTTTTGTTCTGTTCTATTGCTATTCTATTCTATTCTGTGCTATTGCTATTGCTATTGCTATTGCTATTGCTATTGCTATTCTATTCTATTCTATTCTATTCTATTCTATTCTATTCTATTCTATTCTATTCTATTCTATTCTATTCTATTCTATTCTATTCTATTCTATTCTATTCCATTCCATTCCATTCCATTCCATTCAATCTATTCTGTTCTGTTCTGTTCTGTTCTGTTCTGTTCTGTTCTGTTCTATTTTCTGTTCCATTCTGTCCCGTCCCGTCTCGTCCCATCCCTCTCAACAGGATCTACATTTGGCTAGAATTCAGCCTACCTGTCCCCTTTCCTACTGATGGATGAGCGTAGGATAAAGAATAATAGGAACTGACAAATGATGTGTTTTATAGACCTGAATTTCCCATCATTGGAGCCTTAGTAATCACTGAAGTCAACTCCATACTCACTGGACATGTTGGCAGAAGAGGATAGGGCCCGTAGCCAGCTGTCAACCCAGGATAAAGATCGGATGGGGATATATTTTTTTTAAAAAAGAAATGAAAGTACAGATGTAGAGCAATCGTTTCTTCTGCTATTCAGAATTTTTATCTTTGTAGCGCCCGATTTGTCATAGAGAACATTGGACAGAAACAGGGTGGAGTGGATTACTGGTGCCACTCAATAACTCATTCATAAAACAAATCAAATCACGAAGTCCGGATTGATTTAAATTCCCATCAAGAACCCGGATGAGAAGAAAAGGCAGCACAATCATTGAATCCGGCAGTTTTCCTAGCTGCTTCTATCTCATCCCCCCCCCCCAATTCTAACGCCTGTTTCCATTTGGATGACCTCACTTGCTTTAAAGACGGTTACACATGCATCTCTCAACCTCATGACATAACTTTAAAAATAAAATATTTTTCAGGAGCCAAGAATCAAAATTCTGGCTGGTTATTTCAAATAATTCTGCTTCTCCTTTTTGTTGTTGTTGTTTTCCTTCAATATGATCTTTATTAATTTTTAACAAAACAATCATTACTCTTACAGATTTTTTTTTAAAAAATAAAAGGGCAGCATCATCTTTTAATCATCATCTTTTAATGACCCCATAATCCCTTGTGGGGTGGACTCTGGGCAACTGAATGGAGCTATCAGAGGGTTTTAATGGCCGGATGCCCTTCTTGTTGCCAGTGTGGAGTTTTGTTCAGTAGATATATTCTCATTGTGCCCAGAGAGAGAAATATCTGCCTCTACCTAGGATCAAACTCACAGCCTCCTGATTGTAAGGCGAGAGCTCCACCTCTAGGCCATTACGCCATTAAAAAAAAATAAAAAAAAATAAAGGCATCTGAAAATAAAATTAAGAAAAGGGGGGGAAAAAAAGAGAAAACTATAATGTATACTTATCAATATTTACCGGTTTACCGACGAATTCACTATTGTAACAGGAACCGCAGAAAATGTTTTTGAAACGTAACACATAATTTTTGGCATGGTAACAAATATTTCTGCCTCTTTTGAATACAGATAATCCTTCGCTTATGATCACAATCAAGCAAAAAATTTGTGAAACGTTTGTTAAGTGAGGTTTGCCTCATTTTACAACATGGGGCAAAACTCGCTTAACAGATGTCTCATTTAACAACCTAAAATCTAGGACGAACTGTATACAGATAGTAGCTATCCAATTTCCAATGACTTATAATGGCTGCAACATCTTCTTTGAAGTTTGTTTGTTTTGTTTGTTTGTTTTATTAAATTTGTATACCGCCCTACTCCCGAAGGACTCAGGGCGGTGAACAGGCACAGGATAAAATACAGAAATACAAAAGTTAGAAACAATTTAAAACCAAATTAAATAATTTAGCCCACGACAATTAAAATCTCAATAATTTAAAACAAATTAAAATTTCAGTTTAAAAAATTTAAAAGAAAGGGGAGAAAAATTAGGCCAGGCTGGCTTGCTGGAATAAGAGGGTCTTAAGAGCACGGGGGAAAGTGCGCCGATCCGGGATCCTCCGTATCTCTGGGGGAAGCTCGTTCCAGATAGTGGGTGCCCCCACAGAGAAGGCCCTCCCCCTGGGGGCCGCCAGTCGACACTGCTTGGCTGACGGCACCCGGAGGAGCCCCTCTCTATGAGAGCGTACCGGCCGGTGGGAGGCTGTTTGTGGTAGTAGGTGGTCCCATAAATAACCAGGTCCTAAGCCATGGAGCGCTCTAAAGGTGGTAACCAAAACCTTGAAGCGCACCCGGAAGACCACCGGGAGCCAGTGCAGCTCGTGCAGGAGAGGTGTCACACGGGAGCGCCATGTTGCTCCCATAACCACCCGCACAGCCGCACTCTGCGCCAGTTGGAGCCTCTGGGTGCTCCTCAAGGGGAGCCCCATGTAGAGAGCGTTACAATAGTCCAGACGAGAGGTGACGAGGGCATGAGTGACCGTGCGTAAGGAGTCCCGATCCAGAAAGGGCCGCAACTGGCGAATCAGGCGAACCTGATGAAAAATCCTCCCGGTCACGGGGGTCTCTCAAAGATGAAATTAACCGAGTGACCCTCTATAACCTCCGGGTGCCTGACGTGGAGAAAATAAATGAATGTAAAAAGAAATATCCTGAATTACATCTCGGAATTTTAGTTTTGAGCTTTTGTGTTGCAGCTCAAAGATAATCCGTCGCTTTATTAGGGTTCCATTATCCAAGCATTCAAACAGAAAATGAGTGTGTAAAATTAACCTCAGAAAACTGTCTCTCAGCTCCTGATTGCTGATTGTTTTCCCTCATTATTTTATTTTTTTAAAAACCGAGCGCTTAAACGATCAACATTTCAACAAGATGGCATGTTTGCAAGAGGACAACCATTACGCATTTCCAAAGTTCTTCCAAATTCTTTTTTTCCAGCTCGGCAGGAGAAAAAAATCAGGAAATGGAGCAATAGCCCGGAGTGTTGGAGAACATGAAAATGTTGAGGTGGCAGCCACAACTGCATGATTAAAGCCCTGACTTCTTTTAATGCGTGTGGCACGTTTGAGGCACATAAAAAAGATGGAATAGTTTCTGATCACAAGATCCCAGATGCCATGTTGACCTCTCCCTGCTCTAGAAAACCTGGCTGGATCCCATAACACATATTTAATGTAGGCATGAAGACTTAATTTTATCAAAGTCTGGCATTCAACGAACAGGTCAATCAACAAACAAGTTTGTAAGAGCATCTAACCAATGACAGCATCGACCACCAGCCGAGTCACATGACCTCCAACTAGGGTGACCTCACCACCAGATGTCCCTCACACGGTGTGACCAGCCGGTCCTGTGGCCCACTGACCACCTAAAACCTATAAAAGCAGAAGAGAACTGGAAGAACAGCTTTCAACTGAAGTTCTTCTGAAGTTCTTAGCTAGCCTGGTGATGAAACTTTCAGATGCTAAACAACAAGCTCGGAGAACAAACCCACCATCAACATCAACCACCCAAGCTACAAATAACTTTCCACCATTTAGTTTCGTTTCCTCACGCTACAATCTATGTATAAATGAACTCTTCATGGACATGAAGATGATCTCCTCATACAATCAATGCCGCTTATTGTAATTATTTGCTTACTGATGTGCAAAGATATATTCTTCAATCAATTATCCCTTTGCAAAGAGGCCAATAATCAGCGTCAACCAGCAGGCTGATCTAAAAATAAAGCAAAAAAATCCAATTCCAACTGATAGATCAAATGTCTTTGCGTAATGCGCCTCTGCAACGTTCATCCTTTTTTGGAGGCCACATTATTCTGGTTTGCTCCACGTATGGGATGGCAACAATTTAAGGACAAGCTAATGAAAATATGTGTATCCCGGGGGTGAAATCCAGCAGGTTCTGACAAGTTCTGGAGAACCGGTAGCGGAAATTTTGAATAGTTTGGAGAACTGGCAAATACCACATCTGGCTGGCACCAGAGTGGGGAGGGAATGGAGATTTTGCAATATCCTTCCCCCAAGAGTGGGGAGGGAATGGGGATTTTGCAGTATCCTTCCCCTGCCATGCCCACCAAGCCACGCCCACCAAGCCACACCCACAGAACTGGTAGTAAAAAAAAATTAGATTTCACCCCTGGTGTATCCATAGTAGAAATATAAGGATTGAAGGATTGGAAAGAATAGATGTATATTAAATAGCAGAATGATTGTGACTGGTACCAGAAGCGTATATTGAGATATTGAATAAGGAAAGAAGGAAAGATCACGTCTTTGAATATAAGAGTGACATGGGGAAAAAAAGGTTAAAATCGAGATAGGAATAAGAGGGGAATAATAGTAAAAATAGATATTAAAATGTTACAATGTATGGAAGAAGTACCGTGTTTCCCTGAAAATAAGACCCTGTCTTATATTTTTTTCAACCCTGAAATAAGCGCTTGGCCTTATTGCCACGCACTCAAAAGCCCGATTGGGCTTATTATCAGGGGATGTCTTTATTTTGGGGAAAACAGGGTATCTATCTATCTATCTATCTATCTATCTATCTATCTATCTATCTACCTACCTACCTACCTACCTACCTACCTACCTACCTACCTACCTACTGTGTCTGTATCATTTATCATCTATATCTATTATTTATCTACTGTCTGTATCCAGCTATCGTTTGTCTATATCATATATCTATCATCTATCATTTCTATCTACTGTTTGTATCTATCTATCTACTGTTTATCTATCTACCATGTTTCACCGAAAATAAGACCCTGTCTTATATTTTTTTGAACCCTGAAATAAGTGCTTGGCCTTATTGCCATGCACTAAAAAGCATGATTGGGCTTATTATCAAGGGATGTCTTATTTTGGGGGAAACAGGGTATCTATCTATCTATCTATCTATCTATCTATCTATCTATCTATCTATCTATCTATCATCTACCTACCTACTGTGTCTGTATCATTTATCATTTATCATCTATATCTATTATTTATCTACTGTCTGTATCTAGCTATCGTTTGTCTATATCATATATCTATCATCTATCATTTCTATCTACTGTTTGTATCTATCTATCTACTGTTTATCTATCTACCATGTTTCACTGAAAATAAGACCCTGTCTTATATTTTTTTGAACCCTGAAATAAGTGCTTGGCCTTATTGCCATGCACTCAAAAGCATGATTGGGCTTATTATCAAGGGATGTCTTATTTTGGGGGAAACAGGGTATCTATCTATCTATCTATCTATCTATCTATCTATCTATCTATCTACCTACTGTGTCTGTATCATTTATCATCTATCATCTATATCTATTATTTATCTATTGTCTGTATCTAGCTATGGTTTGTCTATATCATATATCTATCATCTATCATTTCTACCTACTATTTGTATCTATCTATCTACCATGTTTCCCTGAAAATAAGACCCTGTCTTATATTTTTTTGAACCCTGAAATAAGCGCTTGGCCTTATTGCCATGCACTCAAAAGCCCGATTGGGCTTATTATCAGGGGAATGTCTTATTTTGGGGAAAACAGGGTATCTGTCTATCTATCTATCTATCTATCTATCTATCTATCTATCTATCTATCTATCTATCTATCTATCTATTGATCGGTCGGTCGGTCAGTCGATTTCCTAACGGTGAGAACAATCAGCCAAAGGAACAGAAGTTGCCTTCAGAAGTAGTGGGAGCTCCATCACTGGAGGGCTTTCAAAAAGAGAGTGGACAACCATTGTCTGAAATGGTATTCATTTTCTGCTCGAGCAGGGGGTTGGACAAGTAGACTTTCAAAGTCCCTTCCAACTTTATTATTCAATGTTCTATGATACCCCTACATGGAAGCAAGGAAGTCTACATTTCTTTCATGAATATGCTGAATGTTTCATCGCAGAACCAAAGTCTTCTGTTGGCCAAGACATCCTTTGACCTAGATTATTTCTACACTTGGAGTTCCTCCATAGTGACCATTTGATTTGTATTCAGAGTCATTTCCCACCAGCTTCAAGCTCCCAGGGAGACCCAGTTACATTTCCATCAAATTTGCATATTTTCCATGACTGATGGAATTCTCCAGTCAATATAATTAAGTGTCCATGTGAAATGTTTGCACCGATAATTACATTTCTTACATATGAAAGGAAAAGGTAGCCATCCAAAAATATCAGAACATGGTCTCCAACAGAGCAAGATTTGACCGTTTCCTACTAATGACTACATTTGCCTTGCGTTCTTTCATTAAACCTGTTTATCAGAATATGCTAAATTGCCCAGTCTCCACTAAACGAAGATGGTTGTCCCACTTTTTGAAGAATCAATTTTTTTGTTTTGAATAAGCCCTACCATTTATTCTTGTCAACACTTCCTTTTCAGCCTCTCTTTAAGAGGTGCTTAAAAATGGCACAGCCAGAGTTGGCCATCATAATGCATTGAAATTTTAGGGAAACCGGCAAAAACACTAACTGTGGCGGTCATGCCAAATGAAATACAGCCAGGTTCTGCTTTGCATGGAAGAGAGAGAGAGAGACAGAGACAGAGAGACAGAGAGAGACAGAAAGAAACAGAGAGAGAGACAGAGAGAGAGACAGAGAGACAGAGACAAAGATAGAGAGAGACAGAGAGACAGAGAGAGAGATAGACAGACAGAGACAGAGAGACAGAGACGGAGTGACAGTGAGAGCGCGACAGACAGAGAGAGAGAGAGAGAGAGAGAGAGAAAGACAGAGAGACAGAGACAGAGAGACAGAGACAGAGACAGTGAGAGAGCAACAGACAGAGAGACAGAGAGAGAGAGAGAGACAGAGAGACAGAGAGACAGAGATAGAGAGACAGAGACACAGAGACACAGAGAGAGGGAGGGAGAGGGAGAGGGAGAAAAAGAAGAGGGAGTTTGGGGGTAGAAGGAGGAAAGCAACCAGTTACAAAATCAATGTTATCATCCCAATGAAAAATACCGTTGATAAAAGCTTATGAAAGGACAATTATGATGATATGATATAGCATTTCCTGCTTCAACAGGGGGTAGGACTAGAAGACCTCCAAGGTCCCTTTCAACTCTGTTATATCTGTAATCTTCTTTGTCCAGAGCTATGAATAAAGAAATACACAAATACAACATTCTAGGTTGCAAAATGGCAGACACCTAAACAAAACAGGCCTTGCCTGTTTACATCTCCAGAGCTAAATCTCCACAAAGAAAAAAAAAAATGAGCAGCATCCGGTCAGGAGTTTTTCAAAACAGAGTGCTGGTGTTGTACAAGGAATTTATCTTCAGGTCTACTGAGGTGCAATAATCCGAACGACCGCTAGGTGGCAGCAAAACATACCCAAGAGATACTGTTTGTTCCCACCTAGTGGTTGTGTGGAGTTTTGCAGCCCATGTATGGTAGCTCCGATAGAGAGCGAATTTAAATCCTATTCCGATTAGTAAACAGCCCTTGTAACCAAATGTGTGGAGGAATATACTTGTGGTCATTTGTGCGATGACCTATCTGATGTCACATCCACCAGCCAACTTTGTGCTTAGATATCCACATGGGGAAGCAAAGCAGGTGATGCCCAGAACGACAGCCAAGGAACAATTTGCGCTCCCTTCCTCTAAGAGACGCACCTGATAATTTTAAAACTTTCCCTTGTCATCATTTCAGATTTTAAGCTATTTTTGCTCGCTCCGTACTTCGTATATTTGCATTCCTGCATTTCTATTTTTATTGTTTGATTTCGCGCAGTGAGTTGCCCTCAGAACATTCTTATAAATACAGTCAGTGTTACTATCTGCTTTTCTCTCTACTCCCTTTCTGCTGAGTGCCATGCATTTAAAACAGAGTTGGTTTTCTTTCTTTCTTTTTTTTAATCAGATCTGAAGGGCTCCGCGAGATAATAGCTGATAAATAGGATTAAAAATACAGCAAGCCGCCAATAAATGAGGCGCAATGCTTGGTTGATCTCCATTATAGCAATTACAGTTTCCTGGGAAGAGCAATCACCTTCCTCTTACCTCAGCTTTGGAAACGATGATCGGTTTTTGATTTATGTTGTGAAACGTATCCAAGTAAAGCATCCTTACTCAGCTATAAATAAAAGCTACGTCGGGATTTATTTAGTTTATCGCTTCCGATCAGAATATTTACTTCATTTTTTTTTTTTACTACCGCATAGAAACTGTACGAAACATCATTATCACCTGAAGAGAAATGAAGGATTTGGGCCTGTAGAGATTCTCCGTCATCCAGGTCATATTTGTCCTAAAGGTGCTTTTTTCAGGAGGCAACTGGACATTCTGGTTTTTTTTTCTTTTGAAGACATTTCGCTTCTCATCCAAGAAGCTTCTTCTGTTCTGACAGAATGGTGGAGGATGGAAGGATTTATATTCCTTGCAGTCATCTGGTTGTTAGTGCTCTTTCTGAGGCCACTTGGAGGTTTATCTGTGCCACATTCTGGACAGAGAAGATGGCTGGTTTGAAAGAGAGGTCAAAGAGGCCATCTATGTCCAAATTGAGCAAATGTCCAAATTGAGGCAACTGGACTTTCTGGTTTTTTTCTTTTGAAGATGTTTCACTTCTCATCCAAGAAGCTTCTTCAGCTCTGACTTGTGCAATGGAAGGATTTATACTTCTTGCCGACAGCTGGTCATTTGCATCCTTTTAGAGAGTCGTTAAGGTCACCTGGAGTTTGTCTGCTTCATCAGGGTCACCTGAGTGGTGCAAATGGGTGTGGAGCCTTATTTGCACCACTCAGGTGACCCTGAGGACATATATATATATATAAACCTCCAAGTGGCCTCAACGACTGTTGTGACCCAGGCCCAAGTAGGTAGTATTAGACGCAAACAGTTCCAAAACAAACAGACTTTATTAGAACAGCTGTGAATTAACTCATTCTCAGCGTAGTCCAAACTAAATCAAAACAAACTCTTCATAACACAAATTCTTCAGTCTAATCACTAACCTTGGTATAATTAGGCAAACTGCCAAAGGCTTCTCTTGGCAAAAGTTCAAAAGCAGAAGCCGCCGACAAGAGATAAGTGCAGCAAGACTATCAACGTTGTTTTCCAACAAAGAGCCCAAGAGCCGTTGCTGGTCTTTTAAGCCTTATGAGAGGGGCCAATCATCTCCTGGCCTTACTCCTGAGTTGTCCTCTTTGCTTGAGCTACACTTGCCTTCTGGCAGCTCTTCTCATACATGCACTAGGAACAGGCTCCTCCTGTTCCTCTGCCTCTCTGCTGTCAGCCTCTGGAGGCTCTGGAGTCCGCACATGACTCCCCGATGGCCCTGGCCCCATCTCTGCCTCCGACGCAGAGCCCTCATCCGGGCCTTCCCCAGCCTCCAGGACTGGCCCCTGTTCTTCCTCAGCCTCATCGCTGTCTGACTCACAACGACCCTCTAAAAGGATGCAAATGACCAGCTGTCTGCAAGGAATATAAATCCTTCCATTCCCCACTATCCGGTCAGAGCTGAAGAAGCTTCTTGGATGAGAAGCGAAACGTCTTCAAAGAAAAACCAGAAAGTCCAGTTGCCTCCTGAAAAAGCACCATTGGGAAGGATTTCGGCATTGTAAAAGATAGCCCAAACTCTCTTTAGGAAGTGGAGAATTTAACCTACAGAGGAACTAAATGAAAAGGTCTATTTGCAACTTCCAATTTCCCATTTAGCGCAACTCCGGCGGTCAATTCCGGTCACAGATAAAGACTTACTTCCAACTTTGTCTCCAGGTCCCTGATCTGTTGTTGGCTGTGGGTGTGTTCGGTCTGGAGTTTTTCAATGGCGTGGCTGTTCCCCCCTTTGGTGATGAGCTGGGTGGGGAAAAAAAAAATATTTACCAAGATGGAAGAATGAACATTGTTATTTTTGTATCTACGTATTCTGTCCAGCAAAGGAATCTGAATCACTTTCTGAATCAGATCAGAAAGTGATAACAGGAGAAAGTTTTTGTGTGTTCCTAATTTATTTATTTTTTTTAGGAGAAAAGAGCTTTTTTTTTTTTTAAAAAAAAAATTGTGGCTGAATTTGAATAACAACACAGCCATATTCACAAACAAGCTTGATAGTAACAATTTTGGCACGATGCAAGCTTTGAAACGAGTTATAGACTAGCTTGCTACATTGGTTTTAATTCCGCAAATCTCCATCTTTTAACTCTTTTCTATTAAAAGCTAGCTTCTGGTTTAAAGAATACATTTAAATATTTTGCTACAAGGACTTGGCTCGTGGTGTTCTCCTGAATTGTTAAACCCCCCCTTTTTTTGATAGCCTTTTGAAGAAGGGAGGAATGAAATCAGGATTTTATTACAACAGCGTTATAAAAGAAAATGAATAGTGAAATGATCTTTTATAAACTATGGAAAGAGAAAAGAAGTAGGAATACACGTTATGGAACATTATGGAACACACATTATTACTGTGTGTGCATTTAAGAGTGCATGTATATAAAACATAATCAGTTTAAATACTGTATATATACAGTATATATACATTTATATATACATATAAATCTATCAATCTCTATCGATCTCTATTGATCCATCGATCCATCTCTCTCTCTCTCTCATCTATCTATCTATCTATCTATCTATCTATCTATCTATCTATCTATCTATCTATCTATCTATCTCTCCTATCTCTATCTATCTGTCTATCTATCTATCTATCTATCTATCTATCTATCTATCTATCTATCTATCTCTCCTATCTCTCTCTCTCTCTCTCTCTCCTATCTCTCTCTCTCTCTCTCTCTCTCTCTCTATCTATCTATCCATCCATCCATCCATCCATCCATCCATCCATCCATCCATCCATCCATCCATCCATCCATCCATCATCTCTATCTATCTATCTATCTATCTATCTATCTATCTATCTATCTATCTATCTATCTATCTATCTATCTATCTCCTATCTATCATCTATCTATCTATCTATCTATCTATCTATCTATGCACACACTATTCAGAACGAAATGAAATTACTTCATTAAAAGTCAGATCATGCTCCTTAGTTTTGAAATGAGAAAGGTAGAATAGAAATCTCATAAAACAATATTTTTTCCCTCTAAACTTCAACATGCTTGTTGTTGACGGATGCCGAATTTTGGAGATATTTGTATGAATACATGCTCAAAATGTCCGAGCGCTCAGAGAGAATCTTTTTCCCAAAGAAACTAGTTTCTTATATCTGTAGTATGAGGGATAAAACAGACATTCGTAAAGCATGAAGTTGCAAAGATTAGCAGATCTTATAAATATAGAAACCTATTTTGCTCCTCTCATGTTTCATGTCCTTCTCCTGGTCTCAGCAGAGGAGACAGAATTCTCATTAAAATTGAGAAGCAGCTGTGAATATAGACCTTCATGTTGGGCTACATTTCTTATTTTGAAAAAATCAGAACTTTAACAGTCACTTAGGACTCAATGCATATGTCAGGGTTCTGACAGATGCCCTAATTAACTCATAAGCCTTGAGCCAAGTTTCAAAAGAAATCCAGTTATTTATTAGGAGCAACATGTCAGCAACTACCCGAGTGAAGCCAACTCTGCCGCACATAATTTATGGCTCAACTCTGACACTGTTTCCCCCCCTCTTCTCAGGCTGTGTCATAAATCACATTCACCAACAAGGCACTTTCACGGGCTGTAGAAAACACGCCTCACAAGCTGGCTCTGGTAATCTGAGATTCCATCTTGAAGAAGGTATGTGTGGAATGTGCTTTTGAATGTGGCTCATGAACTGCTCCATCAGTTCTCCCTCCATCGTTCCTGCCCATTGCAACTCAAGAGCAGACCAGAAATGCTTTGCGAGTTGACAGCATACATTCTCTGTTTTTATTTTTTTTAAAAAAAATATGTTTTGACATTGAGATAAAATGTACCCTTTCCAACCCTTCTTATAAAAATTTCACATAATTGTTTAAATGACAGTTTTTGTCCTCACACTCTTCTTTGCTCTTTATATCCTACCGGTAATGCCACTGAATTTTTTTTTGTTCACTGTACTGGTAGTCCTCGACTTAAGGCTGCAATCGAGACCAAGATTTTTGTTGCTAAATGAGACATTTGTTAAGTGAGTTTTGCCCCATTTTACGACCTTTCTTGTCACAGTCATTAAGTGAATCACTGCAGTTGTTAATTGAGTCACGTGGTTGTTAAGTGAATCTGGCTTCTCCATTGACTTTGCTAGTCAGAAGGTTGCAAAGACCCTGCAACCGTCATAAGTCCATGCCTGTTTCCAAGCCTCTGAATTTTAATCACATGACCACACGGATGCTGCAATGGTCATAAGTGTGAAAAACGGTCAGAAATCACCTTTTAGCTAAATTTGGACAAAGATTCTTTTCTTGACTTTTTCAAAATATTAATCTAACTTTCTACACTGTGAAGTCCTTGGTGTTCTCTGAGCTTGGCTGTTTTCTTGCAGATGTTTCATTGCCCAACTAGGTAACAGCTTCAGTGTGATTGAGTGTGGTGTTTGCTGTCTGCTTATATAGGGTAGCTTGGTCTGCCAGTATTGGTGGATGTGATTTCCTCTTTGGTGTTTCCTTGATTAAAGTCAAAACCGAGCAACGTGGTATATGCAGTACAAGACAGTGAGCCATGGGCAGATCTGTACATTGGGGAAACAAAACAACCACTTCACAAACGTGTGGCACAACATAGGAAAACAAACCCATCAGGACTAAATTCAGCAGTCCATCTGCATTTAAAAGACAAAGGCCAGTGTTTTGAAGACAGCAAAGTCCACATTTTGGACAGAAAGGACCACTGGTTAGAAAGAGGTGTCTTTCAAAAGAGTCCACCTATGTCCAAATTGAACAGCCCTCTCTCCACAGAGGGGGAGGAATATAACGACATCCAGTGGTGGGTTCCTCCCGGTTTGGTCCGGTTCAGCCGAGTTGGTAGCGGTGACGATATGAGGACACCGAACCGGTTCTCCCCCCCCGCCCTCCCACCCCCCGCCCTAACCCACATTATTCTTACCTTTTATTTGATCCAACCCCCAATCTATTGCTGCCTCCTGAGTCCCAACTGATGACTAGAGGGAGAAAAACTGTTTAAACTTTTGTCGCGGGGCTTCAAAGGGCCGTCCTACAGCTGATCAGTGTTAAAAGCAAACAAATGAGTCGGGTCGTAAGTGCGAGGACTGGTCGTAAGTGCGAGGACCTTCCAGAAATGACTCTGACCAGCTAGCCACCCCCACCTAGTCACATGACCTCCAAGCCACACCCACAGAATAAGCCACGCCCAAAGAACCGGTAGTAAAAAAAATTAGAACCCACCCCTGACGACATCGATCTCCAGTCTACAACACAGTCCTTTCAGCAGTTCCAAGAAGGCTCCACACCCATTTGTACCACTCAGGTGACTCTGAGGACACAGAGAAACCTCCAAGTGGTCTCAACAACTCTCTAAAAGAAGGCAAATGACCAGCTGTCTACAAGGAGTATAAATCTTTCCATTCCCCACCATCCAGTCAGAGCTGGAGAAACTTCTTGGATGAGAAGGAAAATATTTTCGAAGAAAAAACCAGAAAGTCCAGTTGCCTCTTGAAAAAGCATCTTTGGGACAACCATGACCTGAGAACCTTAGTAAAAGAGTAGAACACATCCTCTCCAGCCACTAACACCCAGATAAGCAGGGATTAACACCAGACAAGCAATTAAGCACAGAACAATACTCTAACCAAGGTCTATGGAGATTCTCAGTCATCCAGGTCATCCCAAAGGTGCTTTTTCAAGAGGCAATTATCTTCTTTGAAGATAACAGACATCAACAAACACATAGAGATAAACCACATTTACACACCATTCCAAAACTACTAAATATAATTATAACTTTACTCTTTTCTGTATTGATGACACATTATCTTCTCCTGGGACTTTCTATACTATCAAACACAATTCTCATTCAAACTATTCAGAACTTTTATAAAGTACATACACTTCAAAATGTTAGACTGTAACAATGCAGGTCCAGGGCTTATCTATATTGCATAAGACTAATTATCTTTGTAACATTTCTTCTCTCAAAAAGCAACAACAGAGATTTCCTTCTGCATCAATTAAAACTTCACAATGGGATAAAAACACCTTGATTTAAAAAAAAAAATCACTGAGGTTATTCTTATGCTTTCATTTTCATAGCGTTAATATAATCCTTTGGATCTTAATTTAAAATTAATTCATTGGAAATTAATTGCCTCTGGATACAAATATCCATTTTTAATTAAGCTGTTAAGAATATTAAGCTCAAGGTGAATTCTAAGGCAACCAACATTTGGGTATTAAGTCTCTCTGTTGCAATATACTTAAAGATTTTAATTCAAAAGTTTTGGATGGTTCAAGAGATACTGAACTGTATAACTGAGCCTTGGTGGCACAGCAGACTAAAGTGCTGTTAAGTAGCACCAGCTGCCTGCAATTACTGCGAGTTCAATTCTCACCAGGCTCAAGGTTGACTCAGCCTTCCATCCTTTCAAGGTAGGTAAAATGAGGACCCGGCTTGTGGGGGAAATAAGCTGACTTTGTATAAAATAAAAAACACCGCTTTGGGGGGGGCAAAGCCCTACTAAGCAGGTATATACAAAAGTATGAAGGCTATTGCTTAACGCATTGTAAGCCACCCTGAGTCTCCGGAAAAGGGCGGCATATAAATCGAACCAATAAAAAAATAAATAAACTGATCAACAGTTGAAGTCTGATTTTAATTAAAAAGGAAACTAGATTTAGTTAAGAAAAGTCATCCTGCAAGGGGAAATTTAAAAATCCTAGTAAATAGATTGTTCAGGCAAAAGCCTTTGAGGAAGCTACAATAGGAATCACTCAATCAATCAATCAATCAATCAATCAATCAATCAGAATTGAGCTGGAAGAAACCTTGGAGGTTTTTTAGTCCAACTCCCTGTTGAAGCAGGAAACCCTCTACCATTTCAGACAAGTATCTATCTAATCTCTTGTTAAAAGCCTCCAGTGATGGAGCATCCACAACTTCTGGTGGCAAGCTGTTCCACTGGTTAATTGTCCTCCCTGTTAGGAAGTTTCTCCTTAGTTCCAGGTTGCTTCTCTCCTTGATTGCTTTCCATCCGTTGCTTCTTGTCCTGCCTTCAGGTGCTTTGGAGAATAGGTGGACCTCCCTCTTCTTTGTGGCAGCTCCTCAAATACTGTAACACTGCTGTCATATCACATCTAGTCCTTCTTTTCTCTAGACTAGCCATATCCAATTCCTGCAACCATTCGTCATATGTTTTAGTCTCCAGGCCCTTAATATATAAGTCACAAACAATGTATACTGTAAGGAAGAAGGCACAATAAATAAAATCCTCCCCAATGAACTTCAATGCCATCAGGATTTGGTCAACTAACACATCCTTACCAGGGGTGAACTTAAAAAAATTCCCCTACTGGTTCTGTGGGCGTGGCTTGTTGGGGGGGAGGCCATGTGACTGGGTGGGCGTGGCCAACTTGACATCACTCACATCGAGGGGCTCCTCACCGGCCCCTCCCCTCCCAGCCACTCCTTGTTGCGAATGGCAGGAAAATGGGGAGGGGAATATTCCTGCCTACCATCCTTCCCTCCGTCTGTGCTGAGATTGAGGAATGGATAGCAGGCAGGAAAATCCCCTTCCCCATTTTCCTGCCTTTCACGAAAACGGCTCCATTCCAGCTGCTCCCCCCCCATCCCCGTCCCTCCTGGGGACTACCTTAAAGGCACAGGCTGCAGCAGTTCTGAACGGAGGGAGAAAAGTTAGCATTCTCTCTGCTGCATTTAACATTGAATTCTGTGGAATATCAAGCAGCCGGAAGAGATGATGGTGAACAGCCAGGAGTGGGAGGGGCCAAGAAGGGGCAATTACTACCAGTTCGGCAAACTGATGTCCATAATTCCTAGCGGTTCGCCCAAACCGGTCCAAACTGGTAGGATTTTACCCCTGATCCTTACTATGTTATTTCTTGGATCTTTCTGAGGACCCTTAAAGTAAGGTTAACAATGACCTTCCTTCCTTCCTTCCTTCCTTCCTTCCTTCCTTCCTTCCTTCCTTCCTTCCTGCCTGCCTGCCTGCCTGCCTGCCTGCCTGCCTGCCTGCCTGCCTGCCTGCTAAAACTTATGAACAAAGGTTGCAGAAATTGGGCATGTCTAGTCTAATGAAAAGAAGGACTAGGGGTAACATGGGGGCACCTACCCTCTGGAATCAGTTGCCCCCAGAGATAAGGAGAATCCAAGAGCTTAGTGCCTTCCGCCATGCCCTTAAAACCCACTTTTTCCAGCAAGCTGGGCTGGCTTAAGAAGAAATTTTAAATGTTTTAATTGGTTTGTATTTTTAATTTTGGGCCAAATTTATATATATTTTAATTGTTTTTTAATATTTGTATTTTATGTTTTTTAATTCTGGCTGTACACCGCCCTGAGTCCTCAGGGAGAAGGGCGGTATATAAATTTAAAATAATAATAATAAAAAAACATATTAACAGTATTCCAGTTTTTGAGGAGTTGCCACAGAAAAGAGGGGGTCAACCTATTCTCCAAAGCACCAGAAGTCAGGACATGAAGCAACAGATGGAAACTAACCAAGGAGAGAAGCAACCTAGAACTAAGGAGAAACTTCCTAACAGGGAGGATTATTAACCATGGAAAAGCTTGCCTCCAGAAGTTATGGGTGCTCCATCATTGGAGGCTTTTAAGAAAAGTCTGGATAATCATTTGTCTGGAATGGTAGAGGGTTTCCTGCTTGTATAGAGAGTTGGACTAGAAGTCCTCCAAGATCCCTTCCAACTCATTCTACGTCCTATATTCTGTTCCTAGAGGTTAAGCTTAGGACCAAGATTCTTAGTTACCAGAAGAAACATGTTCTCTGATCAGATGGATCTAATTTTGAACAGGATGCAAAAACATGAAAAACAACAACAACAACAAAAGCTTTTTCTAACAGACTTGATACAATGGAAAAAGGTAGTTGTACTTACTCGGGTTCTCTGCACAGACATAGCAACGAGAATAGCACAACAAACAGCTTGCCTGCTTTCTATACCAAGCTTGTGCAATACAAGATCCAAGTTACTTGGAAACAACACAACTGTTTTTATACCCACATAGTTTTGTTTCCCCCCCCCCCAACCTGTAGGAAAAGGGGAAGAAATCTCTTTTCAAGAGCCCAAAGAAACAAGCCGAAGTTTGTGTTTGTTTTAAAGAGGTGTTCCAAGGTTCAAGAAAGGAAAAGAAGAGAAATCCTGTGCATAATAAATATGTTAAAGCGCTACAACTGTGCAATTACAACGCTTTCAATTTTCATATCCTAAGAAGAATATTGAGGCTTTTGAACTTGTAGGTGAAGACTTCCCAAAATAGACTCCTCAACCACAGAACCAACCAGCGATGGCTCAACCCTGAACCAACCCATGCAAACCCCCAACCCCCAGCACTCCATCTCCCAACGACCCTCACCTGATGTGACCTCCTGATCACAAGGTCCATCACAAAACCAGCACTTGATATGACCCATACCTGACCCATCACAAGACCTTCACCTGATGTGACCTCCGCATCGCAAGTCCCATCGCAAGAACCTCACCTGACGTGACCCACACCTGACCCATTACAAGCCCATCATAAGATCTTCACCTAATGTGACCTTGTCCCATCACAAGACCCTCACTTGATGTGACCCACACCTGACCCTTCACAACTCCCATCACAACGCCCATACCTGATGTAGAATAGAATAACAGAGTTGGAAGGGATCTTGGAGTCTTCTGCTTAGGCAGGAAACCTTATATCAGTTCAGACAAAAGGTTGTCCAATCTCTTCTTAAAAGCCTCCAGTGATGGAGCACCCATAATTTCTGGAGGCAAGTTCTTCCATTGTTCTCACTGTCAGGAAAGTTCTCCTTAGTTCTAGGTTGCTTCTCTTCTTGATTAGTTTCCCTCCATTGCTTCTTGTCCTGCCTTCAGTTGCTTTGGAGAATAGCCTGACTCCCTCTTCTTTGGGGCAGCCCCTCAAATATTGGAAGACTGCTATCATGTCTCCACTGGTCCTTCTTTTCATCAAACTAGACATACCCAATTCCAGCAAACTTTCAATGTGACCCACACCTGACCCATCACAAGAACCTCACCTGACGTGAGCCATACTTGACCCCTCACAAGACCCATCACTAGACCCTCATCTGACCTGACCTCTCCATCACAAGACCTACTGACCACACGAAGCCCTTATCAACACTGAGACTGACCTTCCCTCAACTCCGCTGAAGATGTTACCTAGCTTGGTAACGAAACGTTCAAAAACCAACCCACAAGCTCTGAGAACATCCCTCCAACCTCATTCTTGAGTAGATGGATCATAAATCAAATCGACCCACAATTCTCTGTAGAGGCACAAACGAAACCTGGTTCAGATTAGCCTACTTTGGAGATAATTATGCGAAGATATGGCTCTCTAGAGAAGACTTTAAGGCTTTTTTTAAAAAAAAGGTGGAAGGAAGGAAGAATTGAGGCTGCTGAATAGGGTATATAATTATATAATTGTTCCCTTCCAGAAAAGAACCATGTTCATCTCTTTGAAGTATAGAAAGGAGGTTACTAACAAATATGCAATTTGCTTCCAGCTGTGCTAATTAAAGCTATTAATCCACCTCTAAATGTGGTTTGCTGTGAAATGTCTAACACTGGTTGATGGAATCACCATTGAATTCTAGATTAGATATGACCAGAGGTGGTATACGGCTGGTTTGGAGCAGTTCGCCCGAACCGGGAGCGGAAATTGTGTGTGGGCCCGTCCCCACCCCGCCTCTATGCCATCCTATTTAGGCACGTTTTTGAGGCCGGGTGCATGCACGGAAGGTGCACGAGCCAGCAAAGCACAAACACGGAAGTCCGGGTGCATGCATGGATGGGGCACAGGAGCTCACATTTGCAAACCGGTAGGGAAAGTAAGTGATTCCACCCCTGGATATGAGCCAGGTTTCTTGCAGGAAAAGGGCATCCTTGACAGATAATTAAAAATCAGACAGTCTTTAAAGCAGGAAAACATCCCATTCGGTGATGGGATTCAAATAAAAATTTAACAACTGGTTCTCTACCCTAATGACCATCTGGGTAGGTGTGGCTTGGTGGTCATGTGACCGTGTGGGCATGGCCAACTCAACATCGCTCACATCACTCAGCTTCGCCTTAGCTGTTACAATGTAATAAGGGTTAACCAGAGAGGCAGTTTCTGTAAGCAAGGCAATAAAGAGTAGGCTAGAAACAACACCAGAATGTTTCAGTTCCTTACAGGATTAGCCCTGTAAAGTGGAAAAAAAACAAAATAAGATTTTTTCCAACAACCGGTTCTCCGAACTGCTTAGAAAGTTAACAATCAGTTCTCCCGAATAGGTGCGAACTGGCTGAATCCCACCACTGATCCCACTGTGTTCCATGAAACGGATGTGAGTTGGTGTGATTGGAGAATCACAACACAGTTTCTTCAGTGGGATGGGAGGATTCCTTTGAAGCTGGTAAGATCCCAGTTGTGGGAAGGAAATCTTTTCTCTTGTCTCCCTAGTGCTGGGTTTATAATCCGGATTTAGGAGGTTTTTCAAGAGTTCATCACTCTAGGAGGAGGAAGGATGCTGGAAATTGAATTAAATTGTCACTAATGAACCCCCTTTTCTCCTTCCCAAGGCCTTTAGGCATTGTTAAAGATGACAATGTCTTGTCCGTTGGAGAATTAACTGAGCTAGAAGTCCTGCCAGCTGCCAAATATTCTCTAAAGTTCATAATAAGACAGGATCCTTTCTCCTTGCATACCCCCTGAAGTATATGGATTATTCACGTTTCAATTACAGTCTTCTTACTTACCTCATACGGAGTATGGAGAGAGGCTTGCATGTTTGAAATACTGAGGTCAAGAAGGGTTTATCTACAAGGTCAAACGCTTTCTTGTGGAGGCAAGCTTCTTATTTACTCTGCCTTGATTGAACTGCTGTTAAAATAGATCTTTAAATACTCTTTAAATAAATCATACTTGGAATATTGCATTCAGTTCTGGTCACCATAATATAAAAAAAGACACCGAAAGGGTATACAGGATAACTAAGATTATTAGAGGGCTGGAGGCTAAAACATATGAAGAACAGTTGCTGGAATTTGGCTAATTCTAGTTTAATGAAAAGAAGGACTAGGGGAGACATGATAGCAGCCTTCCGATATCTCAGGCGTTGCCACAAAGAAGAGGGAGTCAAGCTATTCTCCAAAGCACCTGAGGGCAGGACATGAAGCAATGGGTGGAAACTAATCAAGGAGAGAAGCCACCTAGAACTAAAGAGAAAATTCCTGACAGTTAGAACAATTAATCAGTGGAACGAATTGCCTCCAGAAGTTGTGAATGCTCCAACACTGGAAGTTTTTAAGAAGATGTTGGATAACCATTTGTCTGAAGTGGTGTAGGGTTTCCTGCCTGAGCAGGGGGTTGGACTAGAAGACCTCTAAGGTCCCTTCCAATGTTGTTATTCTGTATTCTGTAAATTTGTTTCTCTCTCTCTCTCTCTCTCTCTCTCTCTTTCTTTCTTTCTTTCTTTCTTTCTTTCTTTCTTTCTTTCTTTCTTTCTTTCTTTCTTTCTTTCTTTCTCTCTCTCTCTCTCTCTCTCTTTTTCTCTCTCTCCCCTTCTCCCTCTCTTTCTCTCTCTCTTTCTCTCTCTCTCCTTCTCCCTCCCTCCCTCCCTCATTCTTTCTTTCTCTCTTTCTCTCTCTCTCCTTCTCCCTCCCTCCCTCCCTCTCTTTCTCTCTCTCTCTCTCTTTCTTTTTCTCTGTTTCTGTCTCTCTGTGTATGTATCTTGCCTGGAGGTGGCTCTAGGCAGCTCACAATCATTATTCTTTATTATTACAATCATTACTATTCATTATTCTCAGATCAGGTACCAAAATCATGCATTGCTCAGTCTGTGGAACAATTGTGCAAGTCACCACTTTCCAGAACAGTACAGTGTGGGAAATATGAGAGAAGGGCCTTCCATTTTTTTTTTTTTTTTTGGAATGAAAATGAATATTTTTAATTTCACTCCTGAGGATCATCCCCGCCTTCGTAAGAACCGAATAAATGGCCATTGTCAGAAACTGTAATAGGCTACCCAACATTGAGAATCCTCTCAGAGGACGGGTCTCCAGTTCAGCCCCTTCCTCCGAAAAATGAGATTGCTTAACAGGGATTGTGAAAGCATTGTGAAATTCGGGCAGTTTGTCTGTATTTATGAAAGAGAGAAAAATACGGCTGTGGTTTGGAGAGGGAAAAAAACCCTCATTGCTGTAGGTTCAGGCATTCTCATGTTTTAACTGTGGTTTCTCCAGTGCTTCTTGGCTTGATTTCAGGAACAAAAAGAGTAAGGATGGGAGGTGAAGATGCAGTCATTTGGAATGAATCACAAGCTTTTGTTAAGATTTATCTAAAAGGAAGTCCTGGTTATGTAAGAATGCTAACCTTGGCATTCGATCAATTCCTGGTTTCCCCCCCCCCCCCCAGAGGACAAAAAAACAAACTTTTTGAAGGCTTTGAATTTTTTTCCAAGAAAAAAGCAAACCTTTCAAAGAAACCCAAAGAGTTCAAACTCTTTTAAAAAAAAACCTGGCACCTCTTCTTCACCAGTTAGCTTTGCCAACCGAGGACTTCAAAGAAACAGGGGGACGCGGATTAAAACAAACTTCTCCTTGAAGTATGAATAAGAACGAAACAAGTGAAACTAACATTTGAAATATTAAAAATGCATAAAAACTTGATTTAGCAGTGGTACTTGCAGGACCACCTTCTACCGGCCTCCCACCGCCCAGTGCGCTCACATAGGACTGCCCTCCTCCAGGTGCCATCAGCCAGACAATGTCAGCTGGTAGCGCCCAGGATGAGGTTGTTCTCTGTGGCCGCACCGACCCTCTGGAACGAGTTACCCACTAGGCTCCGGACGGCCCCTGACCTCCGCTCTTTCCGCAGTGACCTGAAGACACGGCTTTTTCAGCAAATCTTCTGATCTGTTTGGGAGCTATAGTTTTAATTTGGGGATTTTAAATTGGATTTTTAACATTATTTATTGTCTTGTTTTATTGCTGTGAGCCGCCCCGAGTTCTTCGAGAGAAGGGCGGCATATAAATATTATCAAATAAATAAATTAATTAATAAATATTAGAAGTAAACAATGGGTGATTAGATAATGAAAGAACTTATTTTAATATGCATCTGTGTATTAATAGAATTGTACTCTATATTATAGAATTATGTATTAATGATTGTGATTGGCACTAGGAGTGTACATTGAGGCAATGAATAATGAAAGATTGAATTGTTGATATAGATTGATGTTCCTAGTGCACGCATGAGAAGAGCTGCCAGAAGGCAGGAGCAGCTAAAGCAAAAAGGACGACTCGGGAGTAAGGCCAAGAGATGATTGGCCCCTCCCATAAGGCTTAAAAGACCAGCAACAGCTCTTGGGCTCTTTGTCGGAAAACAACGTTGATAATCTTGCTGCATTTATTTCTTGTCGGCGGCTTCTGCTTCTGAACTTTCGCCAAGAGAAGCCTTTGGCAGTTTGCCTAATTATACCAAGGTTGGTGATTAGACTGAAGAATTCGCGTTATGAAGAATTTGTTTTGATTTAGTTTGTACTACGCTGAGAATGAGTTAATTCTCAGCTGTTCTAATAAAGTCTGTTTGTTTTGGAACTGTTTGCGTCAATTACTACCTACCTGGGCCTGGGTCACAACATGTAGTTGTTTAGGCTTAGCTTTATGTAACGGTTAACATCTGAAATAAAACGTCCCTTTGAATTTGTAAAGATAAATTCGCTTTTTCAACTCACCGTAGCCAGATAGGGCCTGACCATAATAATAAGGGTCAAGGAAATGATTAGCATAGAAATAGCTCTTTCCACATTCCTGCTTTAAGCATCCTGCCTGGGATTTTTTTTGTTTTTTGTTTTTTACCTCTATTCCTTTTAAATGCAAAGTGATGCAAGTCATAAACTCAAATGCAAGTCATTAACTCACATCAATTTGAGTAGTCCTTTCAGCCCCCCCCTCCCCCAGCCCCCAGTAGAGCTTGCAAAAGAACAACGGTTTAACAAACGGATAAAAACGGTGCTTTCCACGGCTATCCGGAAAACACAATTATACCTCTGTTTAATTGGAATCTGCATTCTTTTTCCATATGCTTTAGCTACCACAGCCCTGAAAGTTCAGAAATTTTTGATAAATGGCAGGCAGGTGCAGAGGTTAGGAGCAGGATCAAAGCCGAGTATTCTTACTAAACATAATTAGTACATTTATAAAATATGTTTTGGGCTTCAAAATGAGACCTGGAGATTCAGATTTATGGGGAGAAAAGAGCTATCTATCATATCATTTATCTCTTATTTATCTCTCTCTCTATCATCTATCTATCTTACCTATCTATCTTACCTAACTATCTACCTATCTACCTACCCACCCACCCACCCACCTATCTATCATCTATCTATCTATCTATCTATCTATCTATCTATCTATCTATCTATCTATCTATCTATCTATCTATCTACCTATCTATCTATCTATCATATCATTTATCTAATATCTCTCTCTCCATCTATATCTGTCTGTCTGTCTGTCTGTCTGTCTGTCTGTCTGTCTGTCTGTCTATCTATCTATCTATCTATCTATCTATCTATCTATCTATCTATCTATCTATCTATCTATCTATCTATCTATCAATCTATCATCTACCCACCCATCTAAACGGATACATAAATAAATATCAAGTCAAATCAAATATGTTCATTACAACCTTTGACCAGCCTTTGCAATAAGGGAATACGGTAAACAGGGAAATAATTCAACACAGCAATTTGTTGTTGGAGAAAGGAAAAAAGAAATAATCGGACAATAAAACTGTGCATCTAATTAAACGTTTTGCCCACTTTATATAACTTGATGAAGCTCTTTGGCCACCTGGTATGTGAGTGTGGGTGTAGCATGGTAAAAAAGAATAAGCATATAATTTTCATGCCCTATAAATATAAATTTATATACCCTTGAATCTTTTATATCCATATATATAAAAGAAAAACTCAAACAACAATTAGGAGATGCAGGAAACACACCCATGGAAACATACACGAAGGATTATACACAAATCCTGAAACAGGGTGAACTAGAAGCAATAGTAGAGGAGGGCAGGTAAGACATGGTTGCCATTACAGAAACCTTGCAGAACGAAATCCATGACTGGAATGTACTGATAGTTGGATACAAATGGTTCAACAGAAACAGATCTACAAAAAGAGGAGGTGGAGTTGCACTGTATGTAAGAGATCCCTACATATCTACAGACATGCACAGAAATGGACTAGAAGACCTCCAAGGTCCCTTCCAACTCTGTTGTTCTGTTCTGTTCTGTTCTGTTCTGTTCTACTCTATTCTATTCTATTCTACTCTACTGTTCTCTATTCTATTCTATTCTATTCTATTCACTCTACTCTGCATTCTATTCTATTCTACTCTACTCTCTGTTCTGTTCTGTTCTGTTCTGTTCTACTCTATTCTATTCTACTCTTCTATTCTCTATTCTATTCTATTCTATTCTATTCTATTCTATTCTATTCTATTCTATTCTATTCTATTCTATTCTATTCTATTCTATTCACTCTACTCTACTCTGCATTCTATTCTACTCTCTGTTCTGTTCTGTTCTGTTCTATTCTATTCTCTACTCTCTATTCTATTCTATTCTATTCTATTCTATTCTATTCTATTCTATTCTATTCTATTCTATTCTATTCTATTCTATTCTACTCTACTCTACTCTACTCTACTCTATTCTATTCTATTCTATTCTATTCTCTCTACTTTACTCTGCATTCTATTCTATTCTATTCTATTCTATTCTATTCTATTCTATTCTATTCTATTCTATTCTATTCTATTCTATTCTATTCTATTCTATTCTATTCTATTCTATTTCATATCCTATCCTATCCTATCCTATCCTATCCTATCCTATCCTATCCTATCCTATCCTATCCTAACCTATCCTATCCCATTCCATTCCATTCCATTCCATTTCATATTCTATTCTATTCTATTCTATTCTATTCTATTCTATTCTATTCTATTCTATTCTATTCTATTCTATTCTATTCTATTCTATTCTATTCTCTGAATGCAATCCAGCATCTTTGAGGTTGCGTCTTATTTTTGGGTTTTGTAACAAGCCAAGTGAGATGTCAACCCCAATCAGGGACATTTTAGCTGGCTTGATGAAAGCATGAAAACACTCCGGCACCCACTTCAATCTCTCTTCTCCTGAAGTTTTTGCAGAATTACAAAGCGCTCCGGTTTTTTTTTTGTATCAGATGGTGCTGAGATCAGCATCGAGCAGCGCAAAAAACAACAAAAACAAAAAACTCCTCACTTGTTAACACGGCACAAGCTGCCTCTGTTTAATTATTCTTGACTGTATGAAGAGGCTTTACGTTGTCATAGCTTCATCCATTTTTAGACGATTTGAAGAATTGGCAAAAACCCGCAGAGCAGAAGATGGGCTACGCATAATTTTACCACGGGTTCACCGCGCACCGAAAACGTGAGCACGTACGCAGCTTAGAAAAATGTGGCTA